>JASPKZ010007994.1:60000-631813 GCA_030220185.1 Diploptera punctata | reverse complement strand
TAGTATATTATTCTTATTATTATTATTATTAACTAACTAACTCACTGGCTTTATCGAACCCGTAGGTTCGGCCCACTGACATAAGCTCTCGCACGTCCCTATCCTGAGCTAATGTTTTTCCACTCTCTCCTGCCCCCTAACTGCATGACTGAATGAATGTAGCCACTATGTCCCATGGAAGGGCTAGGGCTCCTACAAGAGGGGGGGCTCAATTTTAAAGTTGTAAGTGGTTCACGTGGTGAGCTAACTCCACGTGAACATTAATGTTTATATAGGCTTTTCACTTGTGCACTGTAGTTTATTAAAATTTTTAGTCACATTTAGATTGTTTCACAGTTTGTTTCCAGTTGTTTCCTGTTGTGTTGCGGGCTGTGGTTACCAATGTCCTCCCTCCCACATCAGTTTGAAACGACTCTGCCCCTCTTCCTTCTTGGCCATCTCCGTGTTCGTCTTCCAATGTAAGGGTCCCACATGGAGTGGTTTCCCGCGCCATCTCCTTGTGTCTTGTTGCATGACCGAGCCCATGTCCACTTTTTTTGGAAGGGCTTTTGAGTAAAGATTCTTGAAGTTGTAATTTTTGTAGGCGACATGTTGGAAATCTATCCCGAGTAAGACACTACCCACATATTCCTCTCTCCATCTTCCTTTGCAGATTTCATGCGCCCATTTGCCTCTCTGTTAGTTCCAGGTGTGGCAGCCATATTTTAAGACCGGGAAAACGCTTGAGTTTGAGGGCTTCTAATCTTATTCGCGGGTTAGGGACTTTGTCTAGAAGTATGAATTCAACGTCCAAAGGCTTTCCAGATTCTGTGATCCTCCTTTTGTAGTTCTTCTTTCTCTGTTCTTGTGGAATTAGACAGTCTGTCCAATGTAAATGTAGTCCTCCAATATTCTATGTCTTTTGCATGTTCAGATTGCTGTTGGCTTCCTGTTTCGTCTTATTTTTTTTTTGTTGTAGTTTATTTAAGCCCGACTGATTGCTTCCGCGTCAGTTTCTTTTTAGCATTTGTTGCAATTCGTTGGAGACCTGGCGAAAGTGCGACAATCACCCGCAAATCGTTGTTGGTTAGCCTTCTGCTCATTTATTATGAGCATTTTATTGTCCCATTTAGCTTCTTGATATTCCTTCCTCTAGTACGCCTTGGGGCAATTTTTTGTGAAATTGGGTCGCCTTGTTTTAACTCCTCGCCTAGTCGGAGATCTCTCCCTCTCGTTCCGTCTTCACTTTTGGGCTTCGCCTGGGGAATACAAATTGCCTAGAATTTGATATAACTTCTATACGTTGATTCTATTCCTGTTTCTCTAGAGCTTGCAGTACACCTGAATGCTCGACAGAGTGAACGCCTTGGTGTAATCGACAAAAGGCTATGTCCATGACAGGTTAAATTCATTGAACTTCTCTATGATCTGATGTTACTGCCTGGAGGTGGTCTGCTGGACTGAAACTGATCTGAAAGCCTGCTTGTTCGTTGGGCTTGTTTTCGTCTAGAATTTTGTGAGGCCCTTTCTTGTTATGTACCTCGGGAAAATAATTTGTACAGGTTGGGCATGTGTTTAATTCATCTTTGGGGCCTTTTTTATGCAGGTCAGTACTATTGGCTTGTTTTGTCCATTGTTCAGGTATGCTTTCTGCCTGTAGAATTTTGTAAATACGTGGTGATTGGCGTACAGTATATCTTTCCCCTATTTCAGGTACTCGTTCCATATTCCGTCGTCCTCTCCTGCTGGGGTGTTTTTCGTACTTTAGCTCTTGACGCTGTTTCTAACCTCGCTTTGGAGTATGGGCGGATTTCGTGTTGGTATCACTTGTGTTTCTCCCGATACGTGCTTGTGGAATTCTGCTTGTTTATAATGTTTGTAGTAGTTTGTGCTTCTCCTATGATATCTGTCGCGCTTGACGTTGCGTTCTCCGGAGTTTTTCTTGTTCCCATCTCCACTGTTACCCCTGTTACTCTTCGTTTCCCTTTCCTGGTCGATTTAGTGCTTTCGAGGATTTGCCTCGTCATGGTTGTCGTGTTCACGGATGTTCGATCGTATCCCCTTTTTGTTAGTTGTCTTTTCCCTGTATTTTGCTGGTCCTCTGAGGATGCAAAACCTTTGTCGAGTCTCTCTCTCGCGTTTATGAGTGCGATTGTTGTTTCTTGTATTTGTGTTTCGACATTTTGTGTTTTCATTTCTGATCGCTTTGTTCTGGAAGAAGTATGCCTGTTCTATGGTCTTGTACATTCCATGATGGCCCATCTGAATTATTGGCTCTTTAGCATTTGTTCTTTGAGTTTTGTGAGGAACTTTTCTTGTCAGTGCTTCCTTCGGCGGTCTCGCACGGTTAAACTGGTAGGGATTTCCTCTGGTCTTTACAGCACTGCTCTGACCATCCGGTGGTCGATGTCGAATTTTGTTCGGCCCACGTTATGTCTTAAATTCCCTCAGGGTTTACCTAGGAAGAGTCTATTTCGTTAATGTTCTCCGTCTGGGATCGCCATGTCCCATCTTGTCTGTGCTGTTTCTTGAAGTCAAGTTATAGCGTTTCAGTTCTTCTTCTTGCGCAAATTGTATTAGCCTGTTTCCCCTGTCATTCCTCGTACCGTATCCGTGTGAGCCTATTGTTTCTGTTCTGCTTTCTGCTCCATGTCTCTCCGCCAATTTACTATTACATGTCGCCCACCATAGATGATTATTGGTGGTCTGTATTATCTATGTTGCTCTAGTAGTCATAAAAATCTCTGTCGCGTTATCGTCGTTGGCTGATATTGGGGCGTAGGCTTGTATAATCGTGATTTTTATGAATATGTCTTTTTCCTTTTTTTTTTTTTTTCCTTGAAACCAACGCTGCAATCCTTTTCTGACACTTCCCAAAACTATGGCCGTGTATTAGGTGCTGTTGCTTGTTTTCTTATTATAAAGCCCACTCCCATTTGAACCCGTGTGGTTCCCAAGGTGGAAACATATGTCCTCCATTTTGTCCTCTCTATTATGTCTGTTCTCCCGATTTTCTTACTTCGCTCAGACCTGTAAAATATCAAATTTGATTTGTCTTCTGAGTGCATGTTGCGAGTTCCATCTCTCTTTCATATGTACCAAGTTTTCCTAGTGTTTTAAGGTAGCAATAGTTATTTCGCGTGGTTTTCCTTGTTGCTAGAAGCGGATGTTGTGTGACGGCGTGATTTGTTTTTAAGGTTATGTAGTCTTCTCCACTCCACTCATCTTTATGTTCATTTTTTTTGGCCCAAACATTTTTCGTGGAACTTTATTCAATTCTCAAATACTCGTAATCCTTCTTTGCTCCCTTAAAGTAAGAGTCAATGTTTTCACAATACATATAAAGTAACTGGGAGAATATCATAATAATAATAGATAATACTAATAATACTATAATAATAATAATAATAATAATAATAATCAAAAATAATAATAATAATATACTACTACTAAAATAATAATAAACATAATATTAACCAAAGTGTAATAATAACAAAATAATACAGTCACTAATAATATAATAATATAATAATGACGAAGGAGGTAGATGATGATGCTGGTGATTATGATGGCTATTGATAGATCATCATGATTCATGATAATAATGATGCTTTAATTTACAACTATACAGAAAAATGTTAAATTAACACCTGAAAGGACTGCTGTGTTGTGGTTGGAAACATTAATTTCTATAAAACTTCATAATAAGATGGTGAAACAGTAAAAAACAGTCATAATGGCTTACAATCAAGACTGAGGAATTTGTGGGTGACTCAGGAAATGTGATTAAGTAGTTTATTGACAGAGCGCCAACATGTAAAGCTAGAGATCTTGGGTTCAAAATTAGATCAGGGAATAGTTTTTTTTTCTTCAATAAAGTTGTTAGTATGGAAACACTACTTTCCGTGTATTTTCTTCTTATTTCCACTGAATTTAATACGATAAATAGTGTCTGGCATATATTACAGTATGTGTCATGAGAGATCCAGTGCATCATTTTTCAAGCGCAATACACACACACGCGCATATATGAGGACTCGAACCGACTTAAGTCCCGTAAATCTGGACCAAGGCAGGTTGTCTTACACCACTCTGCTACGGTGCGCGGGACACACACACACACACACACACACACACAACACAAATACACCACACACCCACACACATTATTATATAACATGAAAAGAAAATTAATGCCTGAGTCGATTTTAACCCGATTTCTTAGCTCTGTGCGTTTAACGCTCTAACCATCTGAGCTACTCGAATCCAACACAAACATTATTTTTTCTTATATATATTATATATATAATATAGGTGTTGGTGTGTGGTGTGTGTGTGGTGTGAGAGAGAGAGAGGAGAGGAGAGAGAGAGAGAGAGAGAGAGAGAGAGAGGAGAAGAGAGAGAGATCCAGTGCAATCATTTTTCAAAGCGTAATACCCACACACGCGCATATATGAGGACTCGAACCGACTTGAGTCCCGTAAATCTGGACCAAGGCAGGATGTCTTACACCACTCTACTACGGTGCGCGGGACATACACACACACACACACACACAAACACACACACACACAAATACATACATTCACATTATATATATAACATGAAAAGAAAATAAATGCCTGAGTCGGGATTTTAACCCGAGTTTCTTAGCTCTGTGCGTTTAACGCTCTAACCATCTGAGCTACTCAGGAATCCTAACACAAACATTTATTTTTCTTATATATATATATATATATATATATATATCATGTGTGTGTGTGTGTGTTGTTGTGTGTGAGGCGAGAGAGAGAGAGAGAGCAGAGAGGAGAGAGAGAGGAGAAGAGAGAGGGAAGAGAGAGGGAGAGAGAGAGAAGAGATCCAGTGCATCATTTTCAAGGTCATACCCACACACGCGCATATATGAGGACTCGAACCGACTTGAGTCCCGTAAATCTGGACCAAGGCAGGATGTCTTACACCACTCTACTACGGTGCGCGGGACATACACACACACACACACCACACACACACACACAAACACACACACAAACACACACACAACACACACACACACAAATACATACATACACATTATATATATAACATGAAAAGAAAATAAATGCCTGCGTCGGGATTTGAACCCGAGTTTCTTAGCTCTGTACGTTTAGCGCTCTAACCATCTGAGCTACTCAGGAATCCTAACACAAACATTAATTTTTCTTTTTATATATATATATATATATATATATATATATATATACACAGTATTCTCAATATGCACGAGAGATGGCGGGATATCGTTAAAACTGCCATTTAAAGAGAATATTTACTTTATAGCAGTAACGCTTCTATATATGGATGTTATAACTATATTTTTGACATTTGGCAAAGAAGGCAAATATGACATGAAAAGATAAATAAATGCCTGACTCGGGATTTGAACCCGAGTTTCTAAACTCTGTACGTTTAGCGCCCTAACCATCTGAGCTACTCTTTAATCCTAACAAAAACATTTATTTTTCTTATATTAATAGTATTCTCAATTTACACGAGAGGTAGTGGGATATCATTCCAACTGCCATCTAGTGGCCACTATAACAAGTGAGCATATTTAAAGAGAATATTCACTTTATAGCAGTACATAGATAGGTAGATCATTGGTTGATTAATGTCTTTGGCATCGTCCGATTCCTAATAGCCAATTTTGTCGGTCCATCCAATCTCCTGGTTGTATATGTTTCTCCTTCATGTATAAACATATTCCCTGACTCCAGTAGGTTTTAGGTCTTCCTCTGCCTCATCTTCCCTCAGGTTTCCATTCCAAAACAGATTTTGGTAGTCGATCCTCTTCCATTCGCTGGACATGTCCGTACCATCTTAATTGCTGAGTTTTAATATAATCTAAAACAGTGTCTTCAATCTTCATGTTCTCCCTTATAACTGAGTTCCTAATGTTTTCTCTTCTTGAAATTCTTGCGGCCCTTCGTATAAAATCCATTTCCGTTGTCAAAAGGTACTAATTTGTTTTGTTCTTAATGGCCAAAGTTCTGCTCCATAAGTAATGATGCTTTTAACAATTGAATGTTATATATTCATTTTAGTTTTATTACTTATATTTTTATCCCACAATATTCCTTTGAGGCAAGCAATTGCAAATTTTCCTTTATTATTTCTATTTCTTATTTCCTCTTCATAACTCCCATTTTTATTTATTTTAATTCCTAAATGTGTGATCTCACTACCAGATTTTATTGATTCTCCAGTCTCCAAAATTAAATTTTGTTCTGGTTCACCAATTGATAAATATTTTGTTTTTTTCATGTTCAAATTTAATCCCCATTTTTCATATTCTTCTATTAATTTTCTAGTCATATATTCTAAATCTTCATAATCTTGTGCAATTAACAATTGATCATCTGCAAAATGTAAGTTGTATAAAGTTTTGTTGTTTGAAATAGGAATTCCCATGCTTGAACATTTTCTCCTCCAATTCTTTAATATTTCATGTACATATATTTTAAACAGAGTCGGAGATAGACAACAACCTTGATGAAGACCTTTATTTATCGTAAAACCATGTGACAATTTACTGCCAATTTTAATTTTAGATATGCAATTGTCATATAAATTTTGTATAGCTTTAATTATTATAGTCTTAATTCCCATACGTCTTAAAGCAATCCATAGTTTCTCTATAGGGACATTGTCGTATGCTTTCTCAAGATCTACAAATAGTAGGTGCAAAGGTTGTCCATATTGTATTTTCTTTTCTATTACCTGAGTAATGCAATAAAATTGTCGGTTGTGGAACGACCTGCTCTAAATCCTGACTGTTCCTCTAATTCCATATCACTATAGTTTTTTCCCAAATAATATTTTAGTATACGTCCATAGAGTCTACTTATAGTACTTGTTACTGTTATACCTCTATAATTTTCACATTGGTCTTTTATTCCTTTTTTTATGGATTGTCGAAATGTATTCCTAGTTTCCATTCTTCAGGAACTTTTTCACCATTTATAAATTTTGTAAATAATTTTCTCAGTCGTTCAAATAAATGGTCGGATCCATGTTTTAATAGTTCCGTTGCTATTCCTCCTGGACCACTAGCTCTTTTATTTTTGAATGATTGAATATTCATTTTAATATCCTCTATGTCCAATTATATATGTTCATCTTCATTTATTTCTGGAATATTTCGAACATTATCTAAATTAATTACCCTTTTTCTGATAGTAACGTTTTAAAATAATTTTCCCATTCAGTCATAGGTATTGTTTGTACATATGTTTGTCCACTTCATTTATTTCTCAATTTTTTTTAAAATCCTCCAAGATTCAGAACTTCGTTTTCATCCAATACATGTTTGAATTTTTAAACAATTTTGTTCCCAGCTCTGATTTTTAGCTTCCGTAATTTTCTTTCTAACTCCTGCTTGAGCTTCTTTATATTGTATTTTGTCTTTCAGATCTTTGGTATTCAACCACATTAAATATTTTTCTATTTTGTTTGCTATTTCTTTTGCTAAGTCCTCATTCCAAAAATATTTGAATTTATTTATTTCTCTATTTGCTTCTCCTAAAGCTTCTTTTGCCGCCTGAAGAATACTTTTTACTATATAGTTGTATTCTTCCGGAGCATTGTCAAACGTAGAGATTAGTAACTGGTCATCTAACCTTTTCTTATACAGATATGATGTGCTCTCATTCTCCAAACTATCCAAGTTGTATAGAGTTGTTGACAAGTCATGGAAACTGCCCTCTTCATTTTTAGTTTTATTTAGCCTGTCATTTTTACTTGCAATGGAAATATTATTTTTGCATTCAATAAATAGTGATCACTTCCGCATGATAATCCTCTGTATGCCCTTACATCCTGGGTCTTTAAAATTGAATGTTTCTTAATTACTTGTATTACAAAATCTATTATCGATTGTAGATTAAGAGTATCTTGGTGCCAAGTATACTTATGAATATCTCTATGTTGGTAAAATCCATTTAGGATTTTAAGTGAATATTGTTCACAAAATCCTATAAATCTTCTACCATTGACATTTTTCACTAATTCTCCATATGGTCCAACTATATCATTATCTATCTCTTTGCCGATTCTTCTGTTAAAATCGCCAGCTAATATAATTCATCTTGAGGTCCCGTTCTCATCCATAATAGAATTTAATGTACTATAAAATTTATTTAAATAATTTTCGTCCTCACTAATTCCATATATTCCTAATATAGAGCATTTTATACCAAAAAGAGATACATTAATTTTAATTATGTTTTCATTTATTGCTTCCCAGTTTGTGATGTATCTCTTATATTTCTTCTTGATAAGTACTGAAACCCCTCTTATAGCCCTTTCATTCTTTTTAACACCACTGTAAATATGAACATACGATACTAAAGTTTCTATTCCTTCTCCTTTCTTCTTTCTTTCTGTCAGTACGATTATGTCCTGCTTCTAATCCTCCGTCTGTTTAAGGACCTCCTCCGTTTTATTCCTTATGCCTTGTACGTTCCATGTTCCAATTAGCAGAGTTCGTTTCCGCAGCTTGATTCGTCTTTTTTTAATCTGACCGGCTTATCTCTATTAGTTTTTTTAGCATTGCAATTTTTTTCTGATGGGATGGAGCTGGCCTACCGCATCAACCCCCAACCTGGAGGGCCAGGGATTTTTTTTTCAGGTGTCCATCCTTAGATCAGTTGCTTTTTCTACAGCTAAGAGCCTGATCTGCCCTTTAGGAAGAATTTGCAGAAAAGGTAAGATGAAATGATCCCCTCGGCCTCGAATACTCTAATACCATCGGGGTCGGAAAACAACAAGTGTTCAGTCCAGAGAGACTGGATAGGTAAGATAAAAAAGAGATATGGTAAGTGGAAGTAATACCATATCGGTCAATATCTCACCATGCTGACCAGTGCAATTGGTGAGTTGCCCATCCCGTCCGTTCACCACATAAGTTATACGTGGTTACTAACAGCTGCACCACGTGAAGGGGGGGATTGGACACTAGGAAGATGTGCAGGTCGGTTCCTCTAAGTCTTAGAATTTAAAGCAATTAGAGACTCTCCTTCCTCTTAGTATCTTCCCTTTTACAACCACTTTATAGCAGTAACGCTTCTCCTGCTGGAGTTCGGAATTCCTAAAAAGTTAGTTAGACTTATACGAATGTGTCTAAATGGCACAAAGAGTAGGGTGCGTGTAGGCAAAGAGTTTTCAGACACTTTTGAAATCCAGAATGGGTTGAAGCAAGGAGATGCACTATCTCCTCTACTATTTAATTTTGTACTAGAGTATGCCATTAAATCTTTAGAGAACGAGGGAGGCTTACAACTGAATGGTATTAATAAGCTGTTAGTTTATGCTGATGATGTAGTACTACTGGCCGATAGCGAGGAGATACTAAAGGCCAACACGCACACACTATTGAGTAACACTAAGAAATTAGGACTGGAAGTAAATATCAGTAAAACTAAATATATGGTCACACGTAGAAATTCAGTATATAATGGAAATGGACAGCTAATGACAAATGAGGGAAATTTTGAGGAGGTGGCTGAATTCAAATACCTAGGAACAATAATCACAAATAGGAATGAGATGCATAAAGAAATTAAACATAGGCTCAATTCTGGAAATGCTTGCTATTATGCAGTGCAGAGACTTTTGATGTCCCAACTCCTTTCAAAAAACGTTAAGCTGAAAATATATAAAATTATTATTCTACCAGTTATATTATATGGGTGCGAAACATGGACTCTTACTTTAAGGGAGGAAAGGAGATTACGAGTATTTGAGAATAAAGTTCTTAGGAAAATTTTTGGACCAAAGAGAGATGAACAGACAGGTGAATGGAGAAGACTACATAACAATGAACTACATGGTCTTTATAGGAAGCCAGATATAATAAGAACAGTTAAGTCTCGTAGACTGCGATGGGCAGGACATGTTGCTCGTATGGGGAATGAAAGACGTGCATGGAAGCTTCTTGTAGGAAAGCCAGAGGGAAAACGCCCAGTTGGTAGACCAAGAATGAGATGGGAGAATAACATTAACTATGATTTGAGGGAAGTAGATTATACAGGGAATGATTGGAAAGAATTAGCTCAGGATAGGGATGTATGGAGAGCTTATGTCCGCGCGGCCATGAACCTTCGGGTTCGATAGTGCCAGTGAGTAAGTAAGTAAGTAACGCTTCTGTATTTAGATGTTATAAGTTATTTTTGACATTTGGCAATAAATGCAAATATGACACGAAAAGAAAAATAAATGCCTGAGTCGGGATATATATATATATATATATATATATATATATATATAAACATGATGACGCGACAGGCCTAGAATGTTCTTGGCCTACTAGCCAGCTGCTGCCTGGAATGTTCTTGGCCTCCTAGTCAGCTGTTGGCCTCAAATGCACATGTGTTGATCACAAAGGTGGGTTATCATCTAGCCTGTATTGGGGTGACATGTGGTCAGCGGAGAAATATTTTCCCCCACAGGGACATGAACCAGCACAAGTTCTAATGTTCTACACCAGGGTACAATGCTTTATACCGCTGCGATACAACGCGGGTTGTGTGTGTGTGTGTGTGTGTTGTGTCACATAGGCTACATATACACCAGCACTCTCACGGAAATACAAACGCGGGACTTTATATGTTTGTGTTGGAATACTTTAGTGCCTCAGATGGTTAGAGCGCTAAACGTACAGAGTTTAGAGACTCGGGTTCAAATCCCGACTCAAGCATTGCACACATCAAGAACCCAAACATAGTGCTAAGAAAAGTTATCAAAATGCCACAAACAATCAAGTAATAAATTAAATATTCCAGACACTGAAATAAACCATATTAATTGTAATTCATTAATTGTAAAACCATACAAAGTGTAAACTAAATATCCTGCGATATACCCACAGGGTAAAACGCAGGTTGTAAAACTTGTTCAAATAAAAACAAAACACTCATTTTTCTTTTTATATATATATATATATATATATATATATATAGGCCTATATATAAAGTAATTTCGGTCAGTATGGAACCAGCATTGGGATATAGAATAAGTAGCTGTCATCTCGCACAATAGCAGAGGGGTATATGACATTATTCCTTGGTGCACAGCTGCGGAACTTGCGCTGGTTCGAGTCCCCATTTGGAAGAAATTTTCTCATGGACTAACGACGGATATGCGACCGTACCCGCCCAACAATTTGATGAATTTGGGTAGCTGCAGTAAGTAGCGCTCCAGGTTGAGAAAACCACTTGTTGCTGACCATATGTCTCTCCTATTCGGCTGAATATTCGTCCACCTCTGGGTATGTGAGGACAGCAATCTGATGGTAGGTCAAGGACCTTCTAGGCCCGTCGCGCAATGTAGCTTTATTTTTATAATAAATAGCTGCAAAAGGTTCAAAAACCAGATATAATGGATGGGAGTCCGTCATGTCAATCACACGTTACACCATACGGGGTAGATCGTTCACCTTTGTAATTAACGCATGTGAATATGAGACCAGCAGCATTCGATCTATGGAACAGAAATTAGCAGGAAAGATAAGATTGACTCATGGGAGCAGTGATTTTAAATATAACAAATACGACGGAAAAAAAACATATATATATAGGCTATATATGCCAACACTGCATATAACAGTCTATATAAAATAAGGATTGGACTTTACAGTAGTATTTGCAACTTATGTCCCTCTGAGTGTGTCGTTAAATTCAGCTGCCACAGATAGATAAAGTCACTCACCGGTCAAAACTATACTACATTTAGACTACTATTTCCTTTTAGTTTAGGGCCCCTTTTAGACCCCCTGTTTTTATTTCATCGAAGAATATAAAACATTTACTTTTCAGATTCAATGATCCTTCAGAATGTTATTATTCTTTTTGTAATATTCACAATTTCAAAGATTTTTGGCCTTTTAAGAGTGGGTCCCTAGTGCGAAGATTTTCAGGCCCGTAAAAGAACTATAGGCCTAAGCTTTAATAAAAAGGCCTCTGTGCAAGATTTAACTGACATTTAAATCTAGCGATATTGAATCATTGACACCTGTAGGAAAATAAATGTAACTAAATTAACATGGTAAAGATACCTTCCGATAAGGGGCACACTTGTCTCAATAAGTGACAAATGTGCAATCTAAGAAGAAGAAAAAGAAGAAGAAAAAGAAGAAGAAAGGTCTTCTTCGCATGAATGAAAGTCAGACACTTCACTCTGATTACTGTTTAAATATAATGTATTCTTAAAAAATTGACGAAATAATTAAATTATATACGGGGTGTTCCGAAACTATTCGCTCAAATAAATACAGGAGATACAGAACATCAAAATAAATATATTTCGATAAGGAACACATAGCCTCTGAAGTCTACTTGTAATGTTCGAGAACATTTTGTTTATCGTGCTGACGTAAGCTGTTGTGTCGGCTGAGGTGGCCCTGTGGCCTGCCACCCAGGTCACCTGATCTCACGTGTCCGGATTTGTTCCACTGGAGGCATGTGAAGCAACTGGTGTACGAAACCGTTGTGGAAGCAGAAGAAAACCTTGCCCCTAGAAATGCGGGGACATTGCGAACATGCCAGGAATCTTGGAACGAACACGACCGCCAATGGTCAGACGATATACTACGTACATACAGGCCAATGGTCGTTCATTCGAGCAATTCCTGTGAGTAATTAGCAAGTTAAACTAGCTTCTGTGTAAATCGTCCCTAACATTACAAGATGACTTCAGATATATATGTTCCATATCGAAATATACTTGCTTTGATGTTTTCTACATCCTGTATTAAATTGAACGAATAGTTTCGGAACACAGTATAGTGAGTAGGTCATAAAAAATGAATCATGTCCCTTACAAAGGACACTGGGACTAAATGAGTTAATAGCGGTAGCTTGCCGTTTATCTACAATGTATAATTGAAGAATGAATATTATTATGTGTAAGTATAAAACAATGCAAAACCAAACAGTTTTATATCCGTTTTTCGGCTTTCTTGAAGGAGTGATTTTAATTTCACTCTTTGAAAAATTAATTAATCATAATTCAATACACAACAAAAACGTAACCCATTATCAGTATGAACGTGTAAGCTATTAGTTGGTGTTTTATTCAACGATGCACTTTATAAGCTAAGTTCATTAGCATCCATTGGCGTGCGGTGGTCAGAGCAATTAACCCAGCTGTATGACGAAAATATGACTTATATTTTATAAAAACTTTTATTCCGAATTATTCAATTTACATATAGTATGATATTAAAATGCCTTGTATTTTTTATATCTGGAGTTGGCCTAACTTGTTGTATCAGGTCATTTTTCTCGTTGAAATGGTCTCGTTTGTAAATTATACAGTCACTTACATTCGTTTTTGCTAAATTGACAAATCACATTTACCAGTAACACTTTAAAACTCGTATAAAACGTATCAATAACGCATTTGAACGAACTCAGTGTCGATATTAAATTCAACTGTTGCTTTCCACAAGTAATATATACACGTTCGTAATAATGCAATTGTTGTTATTCAGTTATATAATATAAATAAAGCTTCTTAAATTAGCTGACAAAAGTACCGCATACTTTTTATTTATGTTTTTTATTTTGTAAAATTGTTACTAGTATAAATTAAAAAATGTTATTTCGAAAAATTCTATTATTGAGGAATTGGAGCTTTCCAAATCAGCCAATCCCGTTTCTTCATCAAATGAATGTTTCATGAATCGATAGGTCGAAACGTCATTCGACCTTCTGTATACTTATTCGAATTGTGAATTCAACTGGTATTCAATAAGAAGTCGATGGAATAAGACACAAGCTTCGTCTAATGGATTATCGCTGGTCTAGTGTGGCTTATCGCTGGACGTAGCAGGCAGTGTTGTAATACGCTTGCGCGGATTCATCTGCAGCCTAATAGCTGGTGTTGGTGGGGATAAGATAGAGCAAACACTCTATGTGTTTTTTCTATGGAGATAAATGTAAATACGCAGACGACTCCGTCAAACCGAATGCGATACATGTCTTCTGGCGCGGCGGGAATTTTGAATTTTTATGTTCACGCGTTATTGATTTTAATAGAATTTGGCAAATATATATAATTATTAACTCAATATTTTAATGTACTAATTACTGGGGTCGAAAGCACGTCTCTGTTAGCATCGAAATTAAAGTGTGGGGTCCGAAAAATTTAGCTGTGAGAATTTTTTCTGATTCGACGTTCTTTTACGTGCTGTAGATCTACGACAAGGGGGCCATGTAGCTAAGTGAATATTGTAGGGGTGGAGTAATCAATCATAACATGACTACCATGTAAACGTAACTCGCACATGTATTGTGTATATCTATGTGTATTGTTGACATATTGATTCTTTTGTTTTCAGGTAAGTTATGCCAGTACACTTCTTTTTTTGAAGAGAGCGCAATTTGGTGAGTTTTTAAAATATTCGTTTGCATGATAAATTGGAATTTAAGACACCTGAAAGAGTAAATTACTGTTTACAGTATCAACACTCTTGTTACAATTGAAAACTGCACACCGTTTTAATTAAATTCATTCAATAAGATATAAAAAAGCCGAATCCTCTTTGAAGACTACATGCAATCACTGACCATCATATCAAACCAATTAAATTCATCAGGGCGTTTAATACCGCATTCCATAAGGTTCTCAATTGATTCAGTCCATACTTTGCGTTTCCTCTTCCCTTAGATCCATCTGAATATTCTTATTTCAAGATACGGTAAAGGAGAGAATTGTATGGGACCAGTGTTGAGCGGCAGTATTTAGCTGTTCTTCTCTCGCTGGCCTATGTTGGGAAGCATTGCCAGCTCGGGTTCCAAGACATTAAGTTCATTTGCCCTTGTAATTTTGAATTAGTGTACTGAAATGTGGGTTATAATTTTGAACATTGCCTTAATTTTGTTGTCGTTATTTTGTTCTTTTTATTAATATAGAATTTGAATGTTAGTCATTTTGAGGTAGTGCCGCTTTGACGGTTTTTGGGTACCATTCTAGCATTTAAGCTTTGTGTCAAGAGAAACCACAGAAAACTTAGGTAAGAATAGGTGGTCCTGGGACATGTATGGAAAACTGTCAGTCTAGCGGGTCTATTCATTTATGGATTTGAGGTAATTACAATTGTTTTGGGGGGCACACCATGCGTTGTTAATTAAGGCAATATGCTACAAGCAAAAATATCGGGAAATTCGAATCCCGTTTTGGTCAGGGTTTTTAAACTGGCCTAAACCTTCTAGCGGCACCATGACCATGGGGTCGACTAAACCTTAAGGGTTAAAGGGGGCCGTCTTGTAGAGATGACAACCCGGATGCTATTTCGTGCCGATTGTCTAAAAAAGTTGTGAGCTTTAACTTCCTACTACCACAAGGACCTTCTAAGGCCTGTAGTGAGATCACTTTACCATTTTACAAAATTAAAAAAAAAACACGCTTGCATAATTTTTCGTTTATACTTTTCACAACTATATTACTGATGTTTTGTTTTTCTTTCACACTGCACTGCATTATCTTCAGGTGAGCGTGGATAAGTTCGAGCTAATACGCTGTTTTTGCAGTCGTCAAACCAGGTTGAAACCGTGCAAGTACGGTAGTGTTAATACCACTGGATTTTTCGATGAGCTGTATCCTAGGTTTAAATTAGTAATATTTTGGAAAATGGAGAGTTTTTGTGCAATTTCAAATGTATTTCCTCGTCTAAGCCTTGACATTTCACCCAAGAGTGTCACAGTCAGTAAATTAAAGATTCTTCTCCTGTCCATTTCATTTAAATGACCATCTCAATCTTTTGAATTTAATAGTTCATACAGTACATTGTTAAATATGGAATTCCTCGTTGAGAAATTTGTTCCATCTCCCATTCCCATTCCCTATCCGTCCGCTTATTCAGTGTTTTCGTAGGCATTTAGTTACCACAGGTCATGTGACCACGAACACATGTAGCATCACGTTATAACAGGTGATCTTCCCACCTCAGTCTAGTAAAATAATTTACAAATTTTAACATTTTTAACCTATGAGCTACAAATCTATACTATTAGTGATTAATATTGAAGACAACTTTGGATTTGAAAAGTGAAGGTATTTCAAAATCCATGCAAACGTGGAATGTTGATTTAACATCCTAACACCCAACATGGTGGAATTAAGTTAAAGACAGGCAATTTCGTGATAGTGATTAATTCTTCTTCTTCTTAATCATAATTTGTAGAATTTTCATCCTGTTTATTTCCAAAATCACTCCTCGGAGGAAGACGTATTGGATGTGCAATCACTGTATTTTGTTTCCGTATTTGATCTGAGGCTTGATCCTTGGGACTGTGAGCAATGTATCAGGTAAACCCGTTTTCATGGCGGGTTTATTATTGGATGTTTCCTACCTAGGCCTTCACCCAGCTCCAGAGCTTAGCCTGCCCCGTTTTATTTTGGAGTTGTCTCTCCTGGATGGGTTGTCTTGCAAGACTAACGATCCCCATCTGCCCGTTTGTCAATCTACAAGGCCTATTCCGCCAGGTACACCGTACCGAAGGACTCCTCCGCTGTATCTGCCGTTGAGGTCTTCACCGTAGCCCTGGCAAGGGGGCCCTCACAAGGTACTATCAGCTGGGCAAGCTGAACCAAGTTTTTTTTACGAGGTGTTACTCCTCCCCTCACCCTATTTAAACCTGGCTTGGGACAGGCTATAGCGGGTTTAGTGATTAATTCATGATATATAAATTGAAATTTATTCTTAAAAATTACAATCTAGTGATTGCAGTTCCTTGTGTGTTTCCGGAAACAAGGGTTAAGTTCGTCTTATATGTGAACTTGCATATTTTGTTGAAATTTTGTTATGAAAAACCAAACTTTACCCTTATTATTTAGATGAAATATAGGCCTACAGTAAATCTTGCTAATGCTTTAGACTAATTAACATGCAAAGTTTGCAATGTTTTCGTATTCGTTTCATCGCTTGCCTTAAATACAAGATACCTAGACCCTAAGTAATAAGATATGTTTTATATTGTTGTAGTTATTAACGCAACCATTTACTAGATTTGAATAATTAAAAACAGTCGATATCAGTATATTTAATTTTAATGTTAACGGAGTTTTGTTCTCAAGAGGTTCTCAGAATCTTGTGTTGTAACATTTCGATTATTGTGACGTTACATATAATGATCTAAACCATGACTTGTCGCAGAAACTGCAGCGTGTTCATAATGTTTGCGTTCGATTCATTTTAAATTTCCGTCGTTATGATTGATCATATTTCCGAACACTTCAATAACCTCTCTTGGCTCAGTCTTACTGACAGACGTAAATTGCACTCTCTTTCACTTATTTTCAAGCTTCTCAATCCCAATTCCTCTACTCCTAGTTACCTGACGTCCAGATTTGAGAAGTTAACTTCTTACCACAATATTGACGCTAGATCACAAGATAATAGTCTGCTAACATTCCCTCTTCATAGCACTTCCTCTTATTCTACTTCCTTCACAGTAGCTTCTGCCCGCTCCTGGAAATTCATTCCTCAAAATATCAGGGGTTGCCGCACACTAGGCACTTTAAGTCACGCTTAAACAGTTACCTGTTGCAAATTAATTACTTGTTTCTGTTTATTTAAATGTATTCTATGCCATTAATATTTTTCTCGTTTTTTATATCTTGTAAATATTATCTTCAATTCGTTAAATCTAGAGTAAATCAAAAATACATTATAAATAATAATTGTATTGTATTTATAACTTGTAATTATTTATGTTTATTGTAATTTAGATGTAATACTATTTTTTTTTGTATTTTTAAAACCTAGTTGAGTGGCAGACAAGGCCTTAAGGCCTTAACTCTGCCAGGTAAAATAAAGCTATTATTATTATTATTGTTCATCATCATCATCCGGTATCATGGCAGCTGCCGCCGTCTTCCGGAAACTAAACTCCATTCCTCTCTATCCATCCATTGATCTTCCTCCATTCCTCTGTTATTCATAGCTGCTTGTACCCCTTCTATCCAAATTTTCTTCGGTCTTCCTCTCTTCCTCCTTTCTATTGGTATCCATTCCATAACAATTTTTGGCAATCTTTGCTCTGGCATTCGTTTGACATGACCATACCACTGCAATCTTTTCTTTTCTATGATGTCTATGATGTCCGGCTCCTCTTGTACACCCATAATTTCCCTTATTTCTTCATTTCGTATTCTATCCATTCTAGATTTTCCAGCTGATCTTCTTAAAACATCCATTTCTGTACTTAAAATTCTTTTCATTTCCCTGGTAGGAATTTGCCAGACTTCAGCACCATATGTTAAAATGCTCTGAATTATGGTTTGATATATTTGTAATTTTCTATTTTTTGTAATATTTTTGCTCCACCAAACAGAGTTTAGAGCATTTATTGCTTGTTTTGTTTGTGCATTCTATTTTTAATTTCCACTGTGTTATCGCCTGAATGTTTGTTGTTATTATTATTTTTACTATTATTATTATTATTATTATTATTATTATTATTATTAGTAGTAGTAGTAGAAGTAGTAGTAGTAGTAGTAGTAGAGTAGTAGTAGTAGTAGTAGTAGTAGTAGTAGTAGTAGTAGTAGTAGTGTTATTAAGATGTCGGTTCTGGTGCTCTAGTGGTTACTATGCATTGCCTCTAGTTCCAAGATCCGCGAATTTAAACGCGTCCGGGGTAGGAGGGTTTTTCAGAGCGTAAAAATCATAATTGTGGGTTCTTTCGTAATGGTAGGTTCTGTGTCGTTGATTCACAGTCAATAAAGTAACCTCAAGCTTGAAGGAAAAGGCCTCTGGGCAAATTTTTCTGACCTTTCACGTCCCAGATTTGAATTGCGACGCTAATGACTCTTAGTCATTAAATAGCGTCGTTAAATAAAATAATAACACACACCACAATAGCACAGGAGGTTAAGATGATAACTTTTTTCTTCTATTCAGGAGCAAGTGTTTTAGACTACATACCTCAGCGAACCTGGTACCGCAGGTTCTAATTTCTGTTTACATTACTGAGTATTCTTGACATGTCTAATTTTCTTACGGCTGCTGAGTTCACTTGTAATGCACCGAGTATGGAAGGAACAGATAGCTAATAAATAAGAAGGTGATAAATGATAAAATGCTGTGCGTGTACGTCACGTTGACCAGTGTTGCGTGGCACCACTCGTGTTGTGCGTGCCAATTCTGTTCCCACACCGTGCCTCTGTCCTTCACTAATTTCTGTGATTTCGTGTCGCATGTCGAATTCTCGTCCATTTGTCATTCACCTGAGAAAAAGAAAACAGTTTAAGTTATATTTTAAAGTAGTTCCTGTTTGGTTTCGAGAGCAAACTGTTAACGGTCTCCGTGTTTTATTTACTAGGACTATCTGTAAAAATACTTCATTAGTAAGATGCTTATGACATGAACAAATTATACTTTCTAATAACTTCTCGTTTGGTGTTAGTGGTAAAAGCAAGAAATACCAGTGTTATAAAAAAATCCGTGTCGCTACAGGTCTAGATGGCCCTTGACCTACCATCCGGCTGCTACTCTCACATCTACATGTGTTAATGAAAGAGGTAGACGATATTCCTGCCACTATAGGGTGACATGTGGTCAGCATGTCGGGTCCCCCAGTAGTTAGAGCTGGTTTTCTCAACCTGGTGCCGCTACTTATTTAGCTACCCAAATTTCTCATGATTCTCAGTGAGCACCGGTCCTATACTGACCGAAATTCCATGAGAAAATTTCTTCTCCCATGGAGACTCGAACCAGCCGAAGTCCCGTAGTTCTGCGCCAAGGCATCTCGCCTTAACCACTCGGCGACGGCGCGGGACTTACAAATATTATACAATATCTATAATTATTGTTATGTAATGTAGCCTAGCCATGTGTAACGTAATTTCACTTAAATAAAAAAATAGTTCCGCTCGATTCCGGTTTTGAGGTTGGCGTCCGTCTCGATGGTTTTTAAGGGCATAAAAACACCGAGTATGACTTTGTTAAGAATTGAATAAAATCGTGAGTCATAGATTTATGGAACGTAATAGAATCCCAACTCTAAAATAAGCGTATTTACACCCAGCTTTGAATTGCAACTGTGATGACTTGAGTTTGTAGGGGCGTCAAAAAAATGAAATTACTATTTGAATAATTTGAATTGGGGCACGCCGTAGCATAGTGGTTAAGGCACTGGGCTACAAGCCGGAGGGTCGAGGGTTCAAGTCCCGTTGGGGTCAGGATTTTTAAACTGATCCAAACCCTCTGGCGGCACTATGGTCCTGGGGTCGACTCAGCCTCTAACGGAAATGAGTACCAGACGCTTGTTCTGGGGTAAAGGCGGCCGTCACGCAGGGCTGACAACCCGGCTGACATAAAGTGCCGATTGTCTAGAAAAAGTGGGAGCCTTAACCTCCTATTCCCCCAAGGGCCTCCGGGCCTGTTGTGGGATAACTTTACTTTACTTTTTATAATTTGAATTATACTAGGACTATGCAGTAGGCCTACTTCAGTTACTGACGTAAACTTGCTAATTTTCTTATTAATCAAATATTCTATTGATTGCAGGGGTTTGAATTCCCCTTAAAACAAAACGGTTATTAGAGTAATTATACTAAATTTGAAAATGCGAATTTGTAAGATTTAAATAATATTGCTATTATTCCTTAGGCTGAAGATATTTAAGAGATGTTTGATATGATTACGTTATACGTTAACGAAATTCTGAGCCAATAACTGTATGACATGTAGGACTACTTAGAAATTATTGTACGTAAACAGTAAATATCGATTTTTTTCTGCAAACTTGTTTAGTGCTTGGTAAAATATTTGGTCACACTTCACAATAAACAAAGAACGTGAAAAGTTCTAAATAAAAAGTCTGCACTTCTGGTCTGGTATAGTTAGCCCTTACCTACATTATAATAGTATAATGATATTGTGAAAAAGAAAAAATAATGTCTGAACCAAGAATCGAACCGTGGACCTCTCCATCTCCGTAGGAGTGTGCAGCCCACTACACTATTCTGGACTTCTTACAAACATTAACAATTCTTTCCACATATACACATCTATAATTCTCTTTTCGTCCGCTGCCAGGTAGGTGTCACTTCCATCGCGAACAGCCGGCTTCGTTTAGAAGTATCTATATTTGAGAATTTTACACCACCACTTTTTATAAGCAGTAAACGATGTTATTTAACACTTTCCAATACAGTTATTTTAACACAGTTCCAATAATGGATCATATTATAATATTATAATGATATTGTGAAAAGAAAAATTTATGTCTGAACCATATCATTAGGGTAAGTCCGGGATAGATGGCCATACTTTTTTTAATGTTTCAGAATATCGAAGATTTGCAGGATAATTACGTGAACAAAAGTTTAATGGGGTTACTGAAGTTAAATCTACATAATTCCTTGTGTTTATGATGAAATATTGCCATTCAGAGTAATAAACCCAACTTATTGAAAAACAATACACTGGCCATCTCTCCCTAGTTGCCAGGGGGAGATGGCCATAGGGTAGAAAGTGCTGATTACTCAGTTTTGAAGTCATTAAATACACTCAAAAGTTATTAAAATTTATCTATTTGTTTATTGCATTTACCTACATTTACATATAAAATTTAAAAACTAATCGTTTCATAAAATTTAAAATCTTTCTTGCATTAAAATACAAATAAAATATCTTCAATAATTTTCGAAGAAAATGTTTCCATGAACAAGTGAATTATTTCAGTTTTTCCTAGTTATCACTTTTCCACAAGGCAAACAAACACCAATAAAAATAGTGCACGTTTCATGGAGCCTCCTTTGACAACGGATACACTGAATCCAGTCAACTGCCTTCTTTGTATTGTCGTAGTCTTCGCCACAACCAACACATTCGTTGGTGAGATCAACAAATTCATCATTGCTGGACTCGTCGTTAATTACGATTCTTTTTTCAGAGCTGGAGCTGCTGCTAGAAATTGATAGTTTTCTAAGAAATGTTAGCTTCGAAACCTGCTTACTGAAGGATTTACGCCCATTGCCAATTTTGTAGATTGAAACCTCACTTTTTCTATGTTATCGGGGAAGTCAAGAAAGTAGAGTGAAGCTTTGGCCATTTGCTTGCTGGCAATTTGCTTAAGGATGATGCCGGTGACAGAATTTTCGTAGAAGTGTATTCCACGATAGATTTGGAAGTGCTCGGTTGTGGCTCAAGATTTCCAGGGGTAACAGAATTAGAATCCTCAGCGTTATTTCCGTTCGTGTCCTGACATTGATCATCCTGTTTTCTCTCTGCATTTGTAGATTCACTTGCAGTTGAATTGAGGAATGCATAGTCAGGAATGGCATCGGGTTTGTAAGGGTATATGCCAGTATATATCAAGCAACTACCTGAAAATAATTCTAAGGAAAAGCCGCGAATCAAAACCAGGATCTTTGGGATGTTATACTTTGCTAAACAGAAGTCCAACTCCCACTAATAAACAAATTAATAAAATTAAACTAACAACAAATACTATAACACTACACCGCTGAGGCAGTAAAACAAATATTTAAAAAAATCAACAAAAATGCGTCTTTAAACAGTTGGCCAACTCTCCCTGGAAGTAGGTGGCCATCTCCCCCATGTTTAAGGGTTAGAAGGCCATAGTGCGGAAAAAAAGAGGAGATGATTAAATAAGAAATATTAACTTTATATTAATCACAGAAGTTACATTTACCTCGTACAGTAAGTTGCTGAGAATTATTTTACAGAAACGTTGCACTTATGTTCACTTTTATTGACGGTCACAAAATATCTGAGCAGTTACAAAACAATAATTAGGAAAAAATCGCCGACTTGTAACGCGAAACTGCCACACGTGTTCAACAATCGGTTACTAGAGTCAAAAGCATACCGCCTACCGAGTTTCTTTCACATCCGGTCATTCCAACATAAAATAGAAGCTATGGCCATCACACCCGTATGGCCATCTCAACCGGAAATTTCGCAGTCGAGTCTACTACAGGGAAACAACAGCTTCTAGCGCTCCCACTGAAGAGGCCCTCCGCAGTTGAGGGAGAAACATCTGGAAGAAACGCCAGTTATAGACCACGGCCACGTAGCCCGGAATCTTTTACTACCATGATTACCGGCCGTAAAAGCCTGCATACCATATTTTGATTATATTTACAGCATAGAATTCTTACATAAATTCACTATGAATGCTTGACTTACAGTAAACTAGGTTCTTTAATTTAGGCCTAGTAGGCAAAACAAGACGGAGGTCATAAAACCAATAATAATCGACTGCACAACAATATAACAAGTATATAGGCCTACTTGGGCCAGTTGGTATCAGTGAAGAACTGCAGGGATAAAGAAATAAGCAGACAGAATGCCCAGGCTTGGAGCAAATTACATAGTCTTAAATTATACATGACAGATCAATCAGTAAAAGGATAAGTTAATATTTGAAATTTGGAAAGCTCTGTTAGCCCAGTATTAATGTATGGATACGAAACATGAGCCTATATGCAAAGACAATTAGAATGACTAGAAATATTCCAGCGAAAAATGGGAAGAACAATCTTGAGCGTCAAATTAATCGATAGACAGCCTAACTCGGAACGAAGAGTAAATTTCAAAACCTGAGGATACAGGCTCGAGAACTGTCTTGCTGTTAGAATGAAGGAAGATAGATGGGTCTACGCTAAAACTATGTTGGACGTGCGATCTGGGAAAAGGAGGAGAGGCTGACCTCAGTGTAGATGGGCAGACGACTTCCAGACCGCAGCCGGTGCAAACTGGACAAGGATCGCCCGGGACACAGTGCGATGGAGGTGGTATCAAGGTGTGGTGATACATAGAAAAGTGCTTCGGAACCAAGGTTGCGAGATAGTGGAAGCAAAATAAAACTTAACAGTCAAGGGAAAAATTCACACTGAATGGTTTCTCATGTCAGAAATGACCGAGCTATCCTAAGTATGAATCACTTGCCCTGAAGGGATTTTATGGGCTTATCTTATAAGTTTACTTAATTGTTTTGATATTTATAATAAAAAACTCCTGGCGCGACAGGCCTAGAAGGCACTTAGGCTGCTGGCCTCACATCCACATATGTCAATCACAGAGGTAGATGATCATCCAGCCAGTGTAGTGGTGACAAGTGGTCAGCATGTCGAATCCCCAAGCCGTTATAGCTGGTTTTCTCAACCTGGAGCCGCTACTTATTTTAGCTACCCAAATGCCTCATGATGCTGGGTCGGCACCGGTTCCATACTGTCCGAAGTACCATGAGAAAATTTCTTCCCTCATGGAGACTAGAACCAGCGCAAGTCCCGTAGCTCTGCGCCAAGGCTTCCTGCCCTAACCACTCGGCTACGGCGCGGGAACGATATTTGTATTAACCTACAAATAGGCCTAAATATATTATTTGTGTAGGTGGTATTAGATACATTTTATTCCTCATTTAATCAATTATGGCTTAATACATGCTGAAAAGTGACTTTTTACTTGACGAACTTTTACTCTGAAAATCTGTAGTTTTTATTTATTTTTTTTTTCGCTTACAAAACCATCATATATATCTAGTCGGGGACAAATAATTTATGACTTCCCTAAATTTGATATCCTCGCGCTCATCTCTAGACAGAGAATCCTTTAGAGTTAGGTTTCACCAGAAAATTAAAAATTTCAATGCTCTCACAAAATATTGTCATAGATTAATCATCAGGAACATAGTAGATATCTTATTTCAGTTCGAGTCTTTCACCGATGAATATAACATCATGCTGGTTTCTGTTGTATAGTCAAATGTCATGACAATGTTTAAACGAATAATTATTAAAAAACGCCGACATTTATTATCTTTTAACTATTTGCAGAGGAACAATGCTTTTTTGAGTTTATAAACTTGAAGATGTGGTAGTAGCCTTAATTATGTTGACACAAAATTGAAGTGATCAACGTAAGTAATTTAGGAAATAACAAAAAAATATATATGTAATAAATAGTTTTTTCTGCTTTATGATTGTTGTTATCATGGTCCACTGCAGTGGTCTCGGGGTAACATTGTTACGTCTGACTCAGCGGGTCCCAGTTCGGGACAAGTTTTAAGAGTGACGTTTTTTCTAGTCTTTACATCACCTGTAAGATTAGTATCATCATATGCAAAATCTCAAATAGTCCCCGAACATCATATGTCTATAGCCCTAATTAATCAACTATATCGTAAACACTATGTCCATATGAATATATATATATATATATATATATGATATAAGTGAGTAATGTGTCTTGTGTTAAATATTCGAGCTGCCTCGAAGGTGGCACCGACGTTGAACTAATCGCTGATGCTGGAAGGCCCTCCGTGTCTTCGAGTGGTAAAAAAGTATTTTTTATCCAGAGTTAAAAATCGTGTCATGTAGGCCTAAGTCCCGGGCTACGTGGAATACGTAGTATTCAAAGGGCAAATAAAGAGAGAGAGAGAGAGAAAGAGAGAGAGAGAGAGAGAGAAATAAAGAAAGAAAGAAAGAGAGAATTGTTACTGTAAAATTATTATATATTCCAATTATACAGTATAATGAAATAATCTTCACTATTTAACTCATGTCCAAATGAGAGTCAATGACCGATTACACTGGGGAACAAAAAAATATTTTTTTCTTGGTGCCTGAAATTTTTCACCTGATTCTGGGTATTTCGGCACTGCTGATTCCAAAAATGTCATCCATTTGTTGCAGCAGCTCTAGTTTGCAAGATATTGATGATACTGCTCTTATGTACCACCATTGTAAATCGATTGTTTGCATAATACTAATTGATTTAATCCAAGTTATATTCATGTTGTTGTTGCCGTTTGCATATGTAATTTTACTAATTGACAATTGTTATCCTTTTTCTAGACTGACATGGCTTCAACACGAAGAAAATGTGTGAATAATCCTGATGTGTTTTGTTTCATCTGTGGGGAGTACACATTCACTCAACAAAGAAAACCTATAACTGACTTTGTAAGAAGAGCTTATTTGGCCTATTTCAAAGTACAACTGGGAGATCAAGATAAGCCTTGGGCACCTCACATTGTATGTAAAACGTGCACAGAGCATCTACGACAATGGACAAATGGGAAACGGAAATGCTTGAAATTGGGGAACCAATGATCTGGCGAGAACAAATTAACCGTAGTGATGACTGCTATTTTTGTTCAGTCAATGTAAAGGGCATCAATAGCAAAAAACCGGAATAGATGGGTATATCCCAATCTACGCTCCGCAAGACGCCCTGTTCCACATTCAGAGGAGATACCTGTTCCAATTTTACCAGTCTTCCAGAGTCACCAGAAGAAGAGGATGATTCAACTGAAAGCTATTCTGAGGGAAATGACAGCGATTTCCCAGGACCTTCATCAGTTTCATCCGGTTTTAGTCAAGCGGAACTGAACGACCTCATAAGGGATCTAAGTCTTCCAAAGAAGTCATCTGAGTTGTTAGCTTCCAGGCTGGCAGAGAACAATGTCTGTTACCGGGAACAAAGGTCACAGTCTATCGCAAAAGAGAAACAGACTTCCTGCCATTCTTCACAGTAGAAAATCAATTTGTTTTTGTATGAATGTTGAAGGACTGTTAATGAAGCTGGGTGTAGAAAATACACACCAAGTGAATGGCGGTTATTTATAGATAGCTCCAAACGCAGCCTAAAATGTGTTCTTTTGCATAATGGGAACATATACAGGTCAATCCCAATTGGTCACTCAGTTTCTATGCGTGAAAATCAACATACAATAGCTACAGTGCTAGAGAAGATCTCTTACCGTGATCACCAATGGGTAATGTGTGTCGATCTCAAGATGGTGAATTTTTCTTCTAGGACAACAAGTGGGTACACCAAATACCCATGCTTATATGTTTATGGGACTCTAGAGCCAAAGATCAACATTGGGTGAGAAGGCATTGGCCTCTTAGAGAAAGCATGACCGTTGGAGAAAAAAACATCGTTGCAGAACCTTTGGTTGACAGAAACAACATCATCTTGCCACCACTGCATATTAAACTTGGTTTAATGAAACAGTTCATCAAGGCGTTGAATAGAGATGGAACATGTTTGGCTACATATGTACAAAATTTCCTGCACTGAGTAAGGAAAAAATAAAAGCAGGTATATTGGATGGACCACAAATCCGCCAACTTATTAATGACCATCAATTTCAAGACTCAATGAATGATACTGAAGCAGCCGCATGGTCTTCGTTCTGTATGGTAGTGAAGAATTTCCTTGGAAACTATAAGTCTCCTAATAGTGATGAACTAGTGGAGAATATGCTCACTGCTTTTTGTGCACTAGGTTGTAACATGAGCATCAATTACACTACCTACACAGTCATTTGGATCGATTTCCAGACAATCTTGGATGTAAGTGAGGAACAGGGTGAGCGTTTTCACCAGGAATTAAGTACAATGGAAGAAAGGTATCGTGGACGGTGGGATATACATATGATGGCGGACTACTGTTGGAGCATCCACCGAGAATGTCCAAGATCATTGCATCGGAGGAAATCACAGAAACGGGGGATTCTGCGACCTGATGGAGGAAAATTAATGATTCTAACGAGACTAATGTGTAAATAAATTATGGTAGTTATATAGATACAGTTGTTTCATGAAAAAGAAAGTATTTGTTCTTTTGTATTTAATTGTATGCGAGTAATATAGTTGTATATTTGGACCAGTATTTTTGAACTGGTATATAATTTGAATAAACTCTATCTCAAAAACTAGAGCTGATAGGACGAAACTGAAATCATCTTTGGAATCAGTGACCCAAATATACCCATAAATAGGTGAAAACATTAAGGCACCAAAATCACTGTTCCCCAGTGTTATGTTTCAATGAATTTTGTTTCACAAGCCACGAATCACCGAATCAAAAGAAGAGCAAAACCCTGGTTCGATAATGAATGCTACAGACTAAGAAGAGATACCTTAGATACTTTACAACAACTGAAACAAAATACCGAGAACCACGCTCTTCTACTCACATACGCCGAGAAGAGGAAACACTACAAGAGAATAATAAAAGAAAAGAAAAGCGCCTTCTTGGAGGAAGAGGGCAGGATGCTAGCGGAGGAGGCCAAGAAAGGCCCACATTTAGCACTCCGCCCAAAGAAACAAGCGCAAACACACTACATTGACATGGGAATATGGGAGTCGCATTTCAACAACACTACTCAATAAAGAGAGACCAATCTGCGGCAAAAGGAACCTTAAGAAATATAAACACCAATACCCACAAACTGGATACCCCTGACCACAGAAGAAGTTGGATATGCAATATGTAACTCCAAAACAAGAAGAAGCAGCGGGCCCGGACCGAATATACAATGAATACATAAAAGACACGGTACATCTGTTAGACCAGGTTTGGACAAAATTATACAACAAATGCATACAAACAGCCTCCATACCTGAACAATGGAGAAAATCAATTGTCAAGGTATTATAAAAAGAAAGAGGAAACCCGAAAGACCCCAACAAATATAAAGGTATCGCTCTGGAAAATTGTCCCTTCAAAATTTTCACCAAATTATAACAGGACGAATAAGGGAGGAAATAGATGAGCATCTACCAGAAAATCAATTCGGGTTTAGAAAAGGAAAGTCAACTCTAAACGCAATCGAACTCTTGTTGAAACATATTTGGGAAGCATTAGAAGACAGAGAGAAATTTTATATCGTCTTCATAGACTTCACGAAGGCCTTCGATGTACTAGACAGGCAACTAGTGATAGAAAAACTAAAGGAGACACTAGGAAACAACACAATATGGACGAAACCTCATCAATACACTGCTGAGCTGGAATGAAATATATGTCTCAGATAACATCGTCATGTCAAAACCGATCATTCAAACAAATGGAGTACTGCAGGGCGATCCTTACTGTTTATACTAGCAACCGAAGAAATCCTTAGAATTACCCAAAAAGATGGTATCTTCTCGTGCGCATATGCGGACGACATCGTAATCGGTTCCAGAGACATAACAACACTTCAGGAAACAATAAACGAAGTGGAAAAATGGTCCTCAAAGAACAAGCTGGACATTAATATATCAAAAACGGACACAATGATCTTCAGAAACGGAGGAAGAGCCGCCATAAATGAAGAGATATACATAAGGGAAAGTAAACTGAAAATAGTACCAGACTTCAAATACCTAGGCATCACGCTACAAACAAGCGCGAAATGCTTCACAAAACATATCACAGAAAAGACAACCCAGGCAATAATGGCAATGCATGAAATAAGAAACATTAGATCCCTCACCTTAGAGACGGCAATGCTGTTATTTAGAGCAAAAATTCTACCAATACTGACATACGGCATAGAACTCATATGGACACATTTAACAATGAAGAATCTTTCCTCTCTAGAAAGGGGTGAAAGCGAGATATATAAAGGCAGTATTAGGAGTGTCAAAGTAACACATTCAAGACTCGCATACCCTACTGGCGAAGGAAACTTTCCTCATCGACGACCTCAGAACAAGCATACTCTTACCCAGCACCAGCGCATCTGAGCAGCTGCTAGCAACATTGAACAGAAAAAGGGAAGAAATACATCCAGAATTCCTACAGCACCGGGCAATGGTGGACCGTGCGTGGACAAAAGAAAATTTCGAAATGAGACACGTCATCACTAGGTTGGCAGTCCATGGATTCCACCACCTGATATGTAACAACACAAAATTTCATGAAGCAAATAAAGACTGTCAATGTACGCTATGCGAAAAATCGTGTGACCGATATCACATTGAGCTATGCACAAAAAGAACAAAAACAATGTGTGAATATGCAAATATGTAAATTTAAAATGTATTCTATTTTCATCCTGGCTATTTGGCTGCAATAAAATTATTATAATGAATTTTGTTTTACAACCAATGTCAGTCGTGTTTCACCTCGCTATTTATCGAATTCCGTTTACCAAAATAAAGACAGCTCCTCCTTTTTAATATTCTCAACAGGTCAGAGCATTATTTCGCAGGGACTGGCTCTACAACAAATACCTTGCATATAAGAAATAACGAACAGATTCCTTCGAACTACACATTTGATAATTGTGTGTTCAATGATTGTGTTTTTAAATAATGATTTTACTATGTTGTTTCCTAAAAAAAGTAATTAATAACCTATTATATTTGGTTATAATACACAGTTTGATGTGTTTCATTTTTTCTCCATTAGGGTGCATTCTTACAATATTGCGATCCTATTTGGCAGTAAATAATATGATCTAGCTGCAGTGAATAAACATAACTACACATGTCTTATTTGTTTTCAAACATTGCCGTTTACATTAGATATATTAACATTTTAAAATACCGGCAACTACATTTAAATAGTGATCTTTGAGTAAACAGATTAAATTAATTCGTTAAATAGTCCTAACAAATGCCACTCTTGATTTCCAAATCCTCTACATAAATTTCTCGATAATTTGGAAATCACTCGTGGCAATACTTATGATTATTCGTGGCAAGAATGGGTAATATAAGGGGGCATAAAAACTCATTGTAGAAGTACAGAGGAAAAGCGATCAGTAGGTAGGCCTGGAATGAGGTGGGAGAATAACATTAGTCATGATTTGAGGAAGGTGAATTATTACAGGGAATGATTTAGAGAATACTCGTACATGGGATATATGTCCGCGCTACCGTAATCTCCGGGTATGACAGTTCCAGTAAAAATCTTAATGCGTCTGCATACAATTCATAGTTCATGTAATAGCCTAAAGATAAATTGTTCCCCCTGAATTATAAACCTGTTTTATATTTTCTGTACTTTTTATGATTCACTATTTTTTCTTATACTCAATGTTCAGTTCGTTGTATTGAAAACAAAAAGTTTGATTATTTATTTTGATGAAACGTTTATGGAATAATTCAGCTATTGAATAATGAACTGATTTCAGCTTAAATATATATGAATAAAATGGAAATTTAATATCATCATTATTATATTTCTATTGATTAATTGTACTTACTTGATGACATGTGTTGAGGTGACCCGGGTCTCAAGTAGGCCAGGTTCCACACCACGTAGCACGTACGCACGCATGCACGCAGAATCGCGCTTTTGAATGCCAATCACTCAGGTCGGCGTGTCTTACAAAAAAGGTCATTGTTCCCTGGACGTACTTGAGCAAAGTGATGTTAACAATAACCATGATACTGACTGCAAGTTAATAAAACACACATTTTATCATAAGTAATGCCACGAGTGATTTAAAAAATTATCGATAAATTTATGACTCACGAAGTGAGGAGTGCATTTTTTTAGAGAATTTGGAAATCAAGAATGACATTTTTAGAACTATTTAACGAATAAAATTAAGCTGTTTACCCACAGATCATTATTTAAATATAGTTATTTTAAAGCAGATTATACAGGGAATGATTGGAAAGCATTAGCTCAGGATAGGAATGTATGGAGAGCTTATGTCCGTGCGGCCATGAACCTATGGGTTCGATAGTGCCAGTGAGTAAGTAAGTATATATTTAATGTAAACGGCGGTGTTTGAAAACAAATGAGAAACGTTTGCTATGCTTCATTTGTTCATCACTGCAACCAGATCATATTATTTATTTCCAAAGGATCGCAATATTGTAAGAATTCACTCTAGTGGAGAAAAAACGAAACACATCATACTGTTTATAAACAATATATTAATTAATTTCTGATGTCCTATGATGTAAATTATATTTTTCTGGGAACGCAAAAACCCGGGAAATAATACGACGTAAGAAAGTGTAAACAGTGGTTTCTTTTTATTGTGGTATATTCAATTACTACGAATGTTTTCTAACATATCACCGCAAACTGTATCCGTTTACATTCGTGCACTATATATACAATCTTTTTTATAAGATTCATGGTGTGTTCCGTTGAGGTTTATTCAAAATTAATATAAAATTATAGAATATTCACCTGAAAGGTCCGTCTCCTCAACTTAATTATCATTTAACTGTAGCGCTTTCGGGACTTGTCCCATCATCGGCAGGATTCAAAACTGGTGTTTCACTGAAGATCTGGTAGAGGGGGTTGCATGTATTTGGTTCGTTTTCGTTTATCAGGCTGTCGTTGTGAGCTGCTTTCATGATTTCCATCTCTTCGAGTACGTTTATGTTGCATGTATTTGGTTCGTTTTCGTTTATCAGGCTGTCGTTGTGAGCTGCTTTCATGATTTCCATCTCTTCGAGTACGTTTATAAACGTACTCGAAGAGATGGAAATCATGAAAGCAGCTCACAACGACAGCCTGATAAACGAAAACGAACCAAATACATGCAACCCCCTCTACCAGATCTTCAGTGAAACACCAGTTTTGAATCCTGCCGATGATGGGACAAGTCCCGAAAGCGCTACAGTTAAATGATAATTAAGTTGAGGAGACGGACCTTTCAGGTGAATATTCTATAATTTTATATTAATATACAATCTGGTTGCCGTATTCGGGAGTTCGTCACTGCAAAATAATGCTCTGGCATATTCAGAAAGTTAAAAAGGAGGAGCTTGGTTTTAAAATGATAAAATTAAACTGATAAAATCGAGGTGAAAAACGACTGTGATTGGTTGTAAATCAAAATTCAATGAAATGTGATTGGTCATTGACTCCCATTTGGGGCGTGAGTTAAATAGTCAACATAATAATTAGCAGTTATTAACCTACTGTGTTTTCTTGAATTAAAAATGTACGTCATGTCGGAACAGACATGTGGTAATCAGTATGTATTTTAAATCAGATTTCTCATAATACAGAGTTATTAAAATGTATTATCTTTGCATTTACGCCATATACGACCTGAGCGAACGACTGCGTAGCCTATCACCCGTCAATCTCAATACTAGTACTCAGGGACTCCCGTTGTATTGACAATGAATTCGTCTGTAATTTATAATCTTCCAAGAACACGTAACTCAATTATGCAACCATGAGTGGATCCACTGTCAGTATCGTGTCCTTGCACGTTGTGTTTTTAAAATGGTACGTAATTTTACTGTCCAAGAACGAATTTTTCTTCGTTAAAGTTCGCTGTGGTCTCGAGGTAGCGTGCCACCTTGTCTCGCAGCTGGCCCGGGTTGGATTCCCGGTCGGGACAGGCCCTGGGTGAGGTTTTTTCAGGGTTTTTCCTCACCTGTAAGGCAAATGCCAGGAAGCTTAAGGCCCAACGGTCCCCGAAAATCATCCGGCCTTCATCATCATCCTTATCATTATCATTACAATCTTCATCCTTCACCGGTGTGGAAAGCAACGGGAAGCTACCACACCTATAATTCCCTAGTAAAGTTGCAAAGCATTGCACGAAAATGCTATGATTGCGTGAAAGACCTGCCCCCGGGCAGAATTACTATAGATAGAAAATTATTTTAAAAATAGTTGTGTTGTTTGTGCTTGAAGAGAGTATTGAAATGTATCCCAATGCAATGTCTCCTTTAGGAGACGCTAAACAAAAAAATGTTGAATAAATTTGAAACAAACCACAGATAGGCCCTACAGTTTTGCACAAAAACACAAACGGTTTCAACGGAAAGAAAATTGGATGAAATTGGAACACATCTACAGTGTTTGCCACAAAAATCATCAGCTTAACTAAAGTAAGTTAATTATCTATTTATTTTTCCAACGTAGAATTGAGGTTTTCAGAGATAAATTACAGTTATATAATATAAACGAGAGAATATACAGAAATAAATGTAATTGGTTTGGACGTGTACAAAGAATGCCAAATAATCGTTTATCAAAAACAATAAACCTGAAGGCCGAAGAAATGTAGGAAGACCAAAACTACATTAGAAGACGATCTGTAGCATATTGTGCATCGGGGACCGGAACGGGCCAACAGACCCATACCTTGAAGAAGAAGAAGAAGAAGAAGATGATGATGATGAACTGAGGTTTTTACCAGCTGATGGTCGACTAGTCGCCTGGTCACCAGACATCAATCTACGGCAGAATCATACATGATAATGACCCCGAATTGCTACCACTAAAAAAATTAAACCTTAGCATCAATTTCCATTTAATGCTCCTAGATGGCTTTACAACTCATATGAAAAATGTCAACATATTTAAGTTTGCTATGACAGCAAAATTTGTGAAAATTAATTTGAAGAATAAAAGCTATAGGCATATTCATAAAAAATATAACATATTTTTAACAAGACATAACTCCATGCCCGACAGCTTATAAGTTCCTTGGTCTGCCATTCGGTTGTTGTCCACACACACACGCACACATCTACATGTTTTATTAATCACCGAGATGGACGGATAATTCAACCAGTGCAGAGGTGACGTGTGTTCCAACATATCTGATCCGTAGCCATTATATATAGTTTCTTCAGATTGGCGCCGCTTCTTATAGAAATTACTTAAATTCCTCCCATACTGGGTGAGCACTGTACCCATACTGGCTGAAATTTCATGAGAAAATTTCTTCCCCATGGTACACCATGGTTCAGATCTACTGGAACTACACTATGGTGTCTCGAATCAGTGCAGTTCCAGTAACTCTGAACCAAGGCATGGTGCCTTAAACAGCTGGGCTACGCAGGAGGCGAAAAGCAAGACATAAACAATTATATTTGAATGAATTTTATAAGCATTGAGAGAATAAGATGAGATTCTATCAATCCAGATAAGATTGTTTTGTTTTTTGCAGTGTTATATGAGGGATTTCAGAGCTCAAGAAAACTAGGTCAGATAGTTGTTATTTTGGACCCTAGGAAAATATTCTGACCACACAACGTTGATACCTCTTCTTCAGGCACTTAAGAATTATTTGGTATTTTATTTAACGACGCTCTTGTTTAACATTTATTGTCATTAATTGCAATTCCAGTATTTAGACAGTAATATAGCTAGTGTCCACCGCTATGGTCTCGAGGTAGCGTGCTGCCTTGTCACGCAGCGGGCCCGGGTTCGATCCCCAGTCGGTACAAGTTTCCTGGTTGATGGTTTTTTTGGGGGTTTTCTTCACCTGTAAGACAAATGTCAGGAAACTTTAAGTCCCCGAACATCATCTGGCCGTCATTATCATCATTAACGTATTCATTAAGTTTAGGATTAAGGCCTCTCTTGGCGCATCAATACTATCATCATCACCTATCATATATCATCGGGGCAGCGTAACTCCGTCTTCCAGGTGCCCCAACCTCACAAATAGGTTACAATAACGCCAGGCCAGGAGAGAATACCAGAATGCCGAAATGACATGGTGGCATTGAACAAAAAAAATATATGTAACTTGTTATGCAAGTTTGAAAGTGGAAGTTATCTTATCAAATTAATAAAGTTAATAGAACTGCAGGATGCTTGAGAGATACAACATGGCGAAATAGCTGTTTGAAAAATGATGCCAAAATAAAAATTTATAAATCATGTATTAGACCAATATTGGCATAAGTTGGCCTACATAAGTGGCTGAGACTAGGCATGATATGTCAGTGACAAAGAGCATTTTGGAAACTAGTGAGATGAGGATTCCGAGAACAATTGCGACTAAAACGATAAAGAACAAAGTAAAAAATGAACAGATTAGAATGGAATTCATATAGATAAAATTACTGATAGGATAATAGGCAGAAAACAAGAATGATATGATCATATAATTCGTAGATAGTCAAGTTTGCTAGGGATGCATTAACTTTGGAGAGATGAAGACACCAGGACGAAAAAGAAAAAAAGAACATCATGAGTTAGCTAGAGGCGATTTATTGAAGAATAACAGGCAAATCGCCTACATTGGGAGTAAGAAGAAAAAGAAGAATATATCATTGACTTCGCGATTTGAACGTGGACAAGAGACCTTTATATTTAAATCTTGAAGTTATTTTACATGCTGTAATTATACATAATGTGGCCCACAGATTTACATCCCCTCTGAAAGAAGTATGACTCCGGACTTTAATAAAATTATCGATGAACCCCCACCAGTTTCGAAATCGCGTAACTCTAATCCAGAGGTTAAATTCTATCGGTCCCAATAGTGTCGCTTTGGTTACTGGACTATTGGGACCGATGTATTTGGATTTTTCTAACAAGTTTCTCCTGATATGAATAATGTCAACTTGATAAGAATAAATGAGAACTATACTTTGGCTACAATAGTCTCTCTCTGTTTAACTTAGTTTTACCTCTCACTTTGTCACGCTCTATTCCGTACACGGACATGAATCTATCGGGAATGGATTTTTAACCCTGGATCTCATACTTTATACCACACAAGGACATAGAGTTTATCCCTAGATGTTTGGTCAGCTCAATGTCACGACCACTTCCGAGGCTACATGAATATTACGACAAGACACACTACGTATTCATTCTTACATACTTACTCGCTGGCAATATCGAACCCGTAGGTTCATGGCCGCGCGGACATAAGCTCTCCGCACATCCCTATCCTGAGCCAATGCTTTCCAATCATTCCCTGTACAATCTATTTCCCTCAAATCATAGTTAATGTTGTTCTCCCACCTCATTCTTGGTCTACCAACTGGGCGTTTTCCTTCTGGCTTTCCTACAAGAAGTTTCCATGCACGTCCTTCATTCCCCATACGTGCAACATGTCCTGCCCATCGCAGTCTACGAGACTTAACTGTTCTTATTATATCGGCTTCCTACAAAGACCATGTAGTAGTTCATTGTTGTGTAGTCTTCTCCATTCACCTGTTTGTTCATCTCTCTTTGGTCCAAAAATTTTCCTAAGAACTTTATTCTCAAATACTCGTAATTACCTTTTCCTCCCTCAAAGTAAGAAGTCCATGTTTCGCACCCATATAATATAACTGGGTAGAATAATAGTTTTATATATTTTCAGCTTAACGTTTTTTGAAAGGAGTTGGGACATCACAAGTCTCTGCAATGCATAATAACACGCATTACCAGAATTGAGCCTATGTTTAATTTCTTTGTGCATCTCATTCCTATTTGTGATTATTGTTCCTAACGTATTCACTCATACATACCAATATGATAGTGGGATTGTGATGGCTAGACGATGTTCGGGTTTGAAAGAAAGAAAGGAACCCAGACCAAACTTGGAAATCAAAACAAATAGTGAATTAAATAATATAATTAAAAATCAAAACACAATAAATCATAGGCCTATCAGATCTCTTATGATTGGAAGGTTTGGTCATCTGATAAGAATGGATCAACAGAGATTAGTTAAAAAAACTATATAAATGGAAACCTACAGGAACTAGAGCTGTTGGTAGACCTAAGATGAGATGGCAGGATGATGTTTGGGAAGATTTAAAGAAGATGAGGGTGCGAGACCTGAAATTGACAGAAGATAGAAGATCCTGGAGGAAGATTACTGAGAAGACTAAAACATTCAATTTTGAAGTTGTAATGCCTTAAAATGGTGATGATGAGATGATGTTCGGGGACTGTTTGATTCTTAATGTTTCTCCACATTTGTCTTGCAGATGAGGAAAACCCCCGAAATAATCCTCACCCAGGAAACTTATCCCATCCGGGAACCGAAGGCTACAATATAATAAAATTATCATAAGTAATGCCACGAGTGATTTCCAAATTATCGATAAATTCACGACTCACGAAGTGAGGAGTGAATTTATTTAGAGAATTTGGAAATCAAGAGTGGCATTTGTTAGGACTATTTAACGAATAAAATTAAGCTGTTTACTCACAAATCATTATTTAACTGTAGTTATTTTAAAATATTTATATATTTAATGTAACGGCGATGTTTGAAAAACAAATGAGAAGCGATAGGTACGCTTCTTACTAATTTCTTTGTTTATCACTGCAACCAAATCATACTATTTATTGCCAAAGGAACAAAAGGAGGAGCTTTCTTTAATATGGTAATTAGGCCTATAACACTGATAAATATTTCGTGAAACACGACTCTGATTGGTTGTAAAACAGAAATCATTGAAACGTGATTGGTCATTGACTCCCATTTGGGGCATGAGTTAAATAGTCTCACAGAATATGAAATTAAGTTTTTTAATTAGTGACAACCAATGCCTAATTGTATATAAACATGTTTCATTTAGAAACGCCATCTATAGCTGTTTTTTTTTAGGTTTTTTATAGTTTAAAGCATATTTTGTAATGAGCCTTTATCCATTTTATGAAGCATTTCAAATTTTTTAAACACTTTTTTCGTTAGGCCCTGAATACGAGGCTCTACATTATATAGCCTACAATATTTGAATATATTCCTCTTTAATAGCTTATAAAATATATATATATATATATATATATATAATGTGTGTGTGTGCGCGCGCGTATGTGCATTTTCTCATATCTCTTATAGCAATTATTGTGTAGGTATATTTATACCTACCCGTAATAGATACATTTTTTCATAAGTAATGCCACGAGTGATTTCCAAATTCTCTAGATAAATTTACTCCTCACTTCGTGAGTGGTGAATTTATCGATAATTTGGAATTCACTCGTGGCATTTGTTAGGACTATTTAACAAATAAAACTAAGCTGTTTACTTACAAATCAATATTTAAATAGGCCTATAGTTATTTTAAAATGTTTGTATATTTAATGCAAACGGCGATGTTTGAAAACAAATGAGAAACGTTGTTTCACTTGTTTATCACTGCAACCAGATCATATTATTGATTGCCAAAGGATCGCAATATTGTAAGAATGCACCCTAGTGGAGAAAAAATGAAACACATCAAACTGTATATTAATTAATTTCTGATCTCCTATGATGTAAACATGTCAATTACTTTTTTCTGGAACGTTATTACCTGGGAAAACTTACGTTTAAGATAGTGCAAACTGTTTTTTTTTGTATAATCAATTATTACAAATGTTTTTATATTATCTCTCGCAACCACGATAAGGTTACATTCGTGCACTATATATACAATCTGGTAGCCACATGCAGTCACTGTAAAATAATACTATGACCTGTTCAGAATGTTAAAAAGGAGGAGCTTGATTTTACAGTGATAAAATTAAACTGATAAAATCGAGGTGATAAACGACTGTGATTGTTTGTAAATAAAAAATCATTGAAATATGATTGGTCATTGACTCCCGTTTGGGGCATGAGTTAAATAGTCATTATAACAAATCACATTACTTTCATCTAGTATTAGTTTGTCCAATATTTGAAGTTGTTCCTCTTTAATATAATTTATTAATTCCTCACTAACACTCACAAGGGTAACCTATTAAAGTATAATCTAATTATTCCTCATTGTTCCTTATTTATCAGTTATTTCGTTTTTTTATGTAGTGAATAGTTCCATTGTTTTGTAATGTATTATAATTGTATGCTTCTCGCTAATAACAAATAAAAACGTGATTATATTAGGCCTATATTAATAAAAAGCCTTCTATATTAAAATATTGAAATGTATAATAAAATGTAATTAATGGATATTAATTAACAACAGTTTTTAAGGTTTTTTTTAAGTAAAATGGTCTGAAAAATTGCATGGTTGATAATTTAACTGTTAAATTGCAGTACAGCCCTAGACTAAAATTATTACTTTGATAGGATTTTCATAATTCATTAAAAACAGGCTAAATATTTTCCAATGTCTACTTGTAACCATGGATTACTACATTACTCTTATTTTGGTAATTAATGTTTCGTTATTTGGTTCCCGGGCCGATTCCCGATTATAACTTAGGGCCTATAACATTTTATTATTTTTTATTCTTTGGGTTAAGAACATTGTTAGCCCAATCCTCGTAACGAAAACAGAATAGATATTTGATATGATAAGTAGCGAAATCTGGTTAAATAAGCTGAAATTAAGACTGAGGACTGTGTCACGAAACTCGATCACATGTGCTATTTACAAGTTTCTGCAGCATGAAACCTCCTCATTTTGCCATGCAGATATGATTGCTGCCTGCAACATATCGTCAGTAGGCTAGTGTACTGTTTTCCAACAGCACACGCAGTACGACACAATATACACTACAGTTTCTCCCTAGGATTTAGATCAGAAAAAATTACGGGTCACTCCATTACTTACTTACTACTTACTCACTGGCACCATCGAACCCGCAGGCCCACAAGCTCTCCATACATCCCTATCCTGAGCTAATGCTTTCCAATCATTCCCTGTATAATCTACATCCCTCAAATCATAGTTAATGTTGTTCTCCCACTTCATTCTTGGTCTACCAACTGGGCGTTTTCCTTCTGGCTTTGCTACAAGAAGTTTCCATGCACGTCTTTCGTTCCCCATACGCGCAACATGTCCTGCCCATCGCAGTCTACGAGACTTAGCTGTTCTTATTATATCTGGCTTTCTATAAAGACCATGTAGTTCATTGTTATGAAGTCTTCTCCATTCACCTGTCTGTTCATCTCTCTTTGGTCCAAAAATTTTCCTAAGAACTTTATTCTCAAATACTCGTAATCTCCTTTCCTCCCTTAAAGTAAGAGTCCATGTATCGCACCCATATAATATAACTGGTAGAATAATAGTTTTATATATTTTCAGCTTAACGTTTTTTGAAAGGAGTTGGGACATCAAAAGTCTCTGCAATGCATAATAGCATGCATTTCCAGAATTGAGCCTATGTTTAATTTCTTTGTGCATCTCATTCCTATTTGTGATTATTGTTCCTAGGTATTTGAATTCTGCCACTTCCTCAAAATTTCCCTCATTTGTCATTAGTTGTCCATTTCCATTATATACTGAATTTCTACGTGTGACCATATATTTAGTTTTACTGATATTTACTTCCAGTCCTAATTTCTTAGTGTTACTCAATAGTGTGTGCGTGTTGGCCTTTAGTATCTCCTCGCTATCGGCCAGTAGTACTACATCATCAGCATAAACTAACAGCTTATTAATACCATTCAGTTGTAAGCCTTCCTCATTCTCTAAAGATTTAATGGCATGCTCTAGTACAAAATTAAATAGTAGAGGAGATAGTGCATCTCCTTGCTTCAACCCATTCTGGATTTCAAAAGTGTCTGAAAACTGTTTGCCTACACGCACCTACTCTTTGAGCCATTTAGACACATTCGTATGAGTCTAACTAACTTTTTAGGAATTCCGAACTCCAGCAGGATACTATATAACTTCTCCCTCTTAATTAAATCATATGCTTTTTTGAAGTCTACATATAGTTGATGTACACTACCATTATATTCCCATTTCTTTTCTAAAATCTGTCTTATACTAAAAATCTGATCTGTTGTAGACCTGTTTCTTCTAAATGCACATTGATGATCTCCTAGAATGTCATCAATATAGGGAGTAAGTCTGCTTACTAATATATTTGTTAGAATTTTGTACGAAGTTGAAAGTAATGAGATGCCCCTGTAGTTGTTGCAATCAGTTTTATCTCCTTTCTTATAAATTGGTACGATAATTGATTCCTTCCATTCATCTGGAAGAGCTTCTTTTTCCCAAATCATACTAAGCAACCAGCGTATCTTTTCCATCAATTTTTCTCCCCCTGATTTTATCAGTTCTGCTGGGATCTCATCTGAATCTGATGCTTTATACATCTTCAATTTTTCAATCGCCATTTCAACCTCTAATGCACTTGGCTCTGCGACTAGCATTTCTGCTGTCTGTAACTTATCCTCCTCAATGTCCTGTTCTGCATGTAGGCTACATTTAATAGCTGATTAAAGTAACTTTTCCATCTATTTAATATACTCCTAGAATCTGCAATCATATCCCCATTTTCATTCCGAATTACATGCACCCCATTCTGCAGAAAACACTCCCATGTAAAGTTTCATAACGAATAGAGGCATTATCCTGTTCGAATATCGAAAATGGATATTCAATCACTCCCCCCCCCAAGGCAAAAGGTGAATACCTAGTAGATTTTGATGGTCAGTTGGTTTCATTCGGGCCGTAGGGAAGGCTATATTTGTTTGGATCATATGATCCATTATTGGAACTGTATTAAAATAACAGTATTGGAAAAATGTTAAATAAAATCGATTGCTGCTTATATATTTGTTTGCCCCAATAACCAAACTAAACCTGCACCACTTGTTGACATTTTGAAGATATCTGCTCTTCTTACCGGAAATCATGTCAATAACAGGCTGCCCCTTCCGGCCCATCTAAATTTAACGTTTTCTCATCTCTGAACAACACTTGTTTCAATTCAGACTTCCAAGATCGTGTCTTGCTTTGCCCAGGCTACTTGTCGCGTCTTCTGTATTTCGGTCAGTCTAGGCTGCCTTTCTTTCTTCCTGTAGGCCTATACCAACAAGGAATTCTCTTCCACATTATGTCAGAGGCTGCCAAAATTTGCCATCTTTCAGAAACTAATTGAGAATAAAATTATTAAACACAAACACCTCACTAATATTATTTTTAAACTATTTTTTTTATTTAGTAAAAATAGTATTAAGATTTGTCAATATATTTATCTAATGTTTTATATATAAGCGATAGATTAATTCATTAGAGGTTTTTACTTCCTTTGTATATTTTTTCTTTTATTTGTATGTATAATAGATTCGAGCTGTTTTTCCTTTTAATATAAATTCTTCCATTAGTTTAATTTTCATTATAGGCCCTATTTAATTTCATTCAATTATTAGACATTATTTTCATTATTGTTCAGTTTGACCAGATAATTAATAGTTTGGTATGTATTATTATTGTATTTTTTGTATTTAAATGTAACATATGTTTGTCCTGGTGAGTGGAAGAGAAAGCCACATGGCCGTAACTCCACCAGGATAAATAAATATATTCAAATTCTATTATATTCTATAGATGGCAATCCTTCGTCCTTATAAGCGAGTATTTACCCCTTCTCCACATCTGACAGTCCTGGTTTTCGTCCCATTGCCTTAAACACTTGAAACTAACTGAAAACTCCAGTATGCACTTTTTTTAATTTGCTACGTACTTATAGATGCCCTCTACAGTAAATACCGGCAGTGACAGGGAATAAGATAAATATCACTTTTGTTTGTTTACATGAAACTGGTGGCTGTATCATTTTGCAACAGTTAGTTGTATCAATTTGCAACAAAATATTTAACTCGTGATTGTATTATTATCAGACAGTATGAGCTGCCTTTTTTATATGATGTTATTGTGGACATATTACAGCCTCCATACAGCCTAAGTTAGCTTACACTTTTTTTTACAGTATTCTCAATATGTGGTGTATCATTTGCAACGCGCCTTGCTACAAAAACCTATTAATAATAATAATGATAATAATAATAATAATAATATTAATCATAAAATAGAAATATTATTATTGTTATTATTGTAATTACTATTATTTCTATTACCACTGTCGAAGTTCTAAGATGTTTTCATTTTCTTGATCTGTTACAATTTATTCATATTTTTCCTGAAGGATAAAGCCAACAAAGGCATGATCCATCACTCTCATAAGAAATCATATTGTGTAAACATTCCTTGGATGGCAGGATATGTGGTAAGAATGGGGAATGAAGAGGAGGCATGGAAACTTCATGCACAAAAGCCAGACATTTTCATGCTAAGCTTTGCAGATTTACTAGGGAATTGTAGGTGTGGTAGCTTCCCGTTGCTTTCCACAACGGTGTAGGATGATGATGACGATAATGATAAGGATAATGGTGATGGCCGGATGATTTTCGGGGAACGTTGGGCCCTAAGGTTCCTGACATTTGTCTTATAGGTGAGGAAAAAGCCCGAAAAAACCTCACCCAGGAGCGTGTCCCGACCGGGAATCGAACACGGGCCCGCTGCGTGACAAAGGCAGCACGCTACCTCGAGACCACAGCGGTGGTCTAAATAGCCTATACACACATGTATTTATTTATTTATTTATTTATTATTATTATTATTATTATTATTATTATTATTATTATTATTATTATTATTATTATTATTTATATATGATTCCCTTTAATATATACGTCATATGGCATCCGCTAAAGGATGTCTTGAAGGCACCCTTGCTATAATGCCAATAGACATTATGTCTCCCAGCTTGTATCGTTTACACGGAGTATTATGTAATAGGCCTATGCTTTAGACATGTTTATAACTAGACCTCTGGGGCATGAGGTCATATACATAGCCTATCATGGAGATATTGGATGGGAGACGTGGTGGATACAATTATTGGTGTTCATTATCACCATCATCATCATCAATAGGCTTAGTGCCCCGTAGAGTTTGGGTGGAAGACAATTATTTTCTTGTCTCATAAAGTGGTAAAACAGCTTGTATCATGTCGTCGTAATTTATCTCTGCAAGATCAAATATGCGTGTCACGCATTGTTAGGCGCAGTACACACGATGAATAAATGCACCAGACCTGAGCTCTACGTGAATTGCCAATACCGTGATCGCCACGGCTGATCGGGTTTATGTTTCATTTGTACTGAATCAAAAATGAGCCACAGCAACTTTATTTTTTTACTATACAATAGGACAATAAGCTTATATCCGTATACCAGAGAAGCAAATGTAAACAGATACAACAATAAATAATAATAATAACAACAATAGGATATTAATAGTACTACTAATAATAATAATGTATTTATTTATATACAGAATTTTAATGTTTACACATCTTTCTGTGCCTAAAGTTTTATTTTTCTTCTCCACTCGTCTCTCTCCATCCAATCCATGTCCTCTTGCTCTCATTCCAGTTCTTATTTCCTGCATCCACGGGTTTCGAGGTCTTCCTCTCCTCCTTCTTCCAGGTGGACACCATTCCAATGTTTTACTGGGTAAACTTTCTTCTTGCATTCGTCGTACGTGCCCATACCAATTTAATTGCTTTTACCGTATATAATCTACTATTGAATAACCAATATTCACTTTTTCTCTTATGACAGTATTTCTTATTTTGTCTAATTTTGATCTTGCTGCTCTCCTCAAGAAATCCATTTCCATCGACATAAGTTTTTGTTCAAAGTTTTTGTTGAATTTCCAAACTTCAGCTCCATATGTGACAGTAATTCTCACAATAACAATAATAATAGTAATAATAGTAATAATAATAATAATAATAATAATAATAATAATAATAATAATAATAATAATAATAATAGTAATAATAATACTTAGTTACTCACTGGCACTATCAAACCCGTAGGTTCATGGCCGCGCGTACATAAGCTCTCCATACATCCCTATCCTGAGCTAATGCTTTCCAATCATTCCCTGTATAACCTACTTCCCTCAAATCACAGTTAATGTTATTCTCCCACCTCATTCTTGGTCTACCAACTGGGCGTTTACCCTCTGGTTTTCCTACAAGAAGCTTCCATGCAAGTCTTTCATTCCCCATACGTGCCACATGTCCTGCCCATCGCAGTCTACGATACTTAACTAATAGTAATAATAATAATAACAATAATAATAATAATAGTTGTATTAGGACCTTTTTCTACACTACAGTAGTTTTTCCTTCAACCTAAAGTAATTTTATTCTTCCAAAAATTCCTGTCTTGCTCGTATTTTTCGTCATTTCTATTCTATTCATACTCCTTCCGATCCCATTCATTGTCCCTGTGGTTTTCCTCTTCTCCTTCCGCCTTCAGCATTCCATTCCGGAATTATTTTCGGAATTCTGCGTTCTCCCATTTGTTTTTCAACGTGTCCAAACTAACTCAATTTTCGTTCTTCTATGCTTCGAGAATATTCTTATCCACTTTCATCACCTCTCTAATTCTTTGCTTTCTAATTTGAACCGTTATTGATTTTTCTTGCTGCTCTACATAAATATTCAATTTCTGTGGCCAACAATCTATTTGCATGTGGCCTGTTTAACATCAAAATTTCAGCTCCGTATAGCATTAGGCCTATACTTTCAACTAATGAATTACAAATTATTAATTTAGTGTTATTTACAATATTCTTGCTCCAAAAAACTGAATTCATCATACCAATTAGGTCTATGTCTCTACCAGTAGGCCTACTTATTATTTTCTCCATTTCGCCTTACACTTCTTTCATGAGCTTCTAAAATTAATAAAAAATATTAAAACTTATTTATTTTGTGAACGTTTTTCTCGTTCAATCTCCAACTTTTCAACTTCAATGTTAAATATTAATTTTTTTTATAATCAATATTTGATCAACTTTTTTTATATTCTTTGACCAATTTTATTGTCATATAATAATAATAATAATAATATTAATATTAATAATAATAATAATAATAATAATAACAATAATAATAACACATTAATACCTTATAGGTCTAATATTGGTTCTTTTCTCCATGGCATGGCGCGTCCTCAGTTTGAGGATAGAGGATACTGACATCAGTTATGGAGCATAGCTGGGAATATCTTGAATAAAAGCCACGTATATCCGACAATAAGTGAGTGACCCTCAAACTTTGGGGTTTGGGGTGAGTATAGGTCTAACAATCTCACTCTGTATAAATAAGCTTATTCAGATGCAGCCATCAAAGTTTCGGGATAGGATGCACATAAATATGTGCATATAGGCCTATATGCAAATAAATATACCCTATGCTTAAATGGAGGACAGTAAACATTCTTTCAAAATTTTAGTTAAGAAGTCTTTGAGGAAAAAAAAACATTATGAACGCCTAGGCGAATATGTGAAGTTAATATTTAAATGGAGATTAAGTAACCGGATGCCAGGGATGTGAACTGTGTTCAGCTGGCCATTGGAGTAACCAGTAACCAGCGGAGGCCCTCTTTGAATACGACATTGAACTTACTGGTTCCATAAGCCATTGAGGTAGGCCTATATTAATAATAGCTTATTACTTGTTTAATAAATTATACGACATAGGCATTAAATAAATAAAATTTAATTATTTAACATAACATTGAGCAACAAAAAAGAAACTTTTGTTTTGCCTCAGAAAGAAAAATATGTGATTCTGATTGTATTTTTTCTCCTGAATTCAAATATATCGTTTTTTTTTTTTTTTTGTGTTTTCCATCACGCAAGGTTTCCGAGAGACAGAAATTTATAATTTCAAATAGGGCCTACTTTAATATTTTCTACGTCCGTAACTACACAATATTCGAAAATTCGGACTCGCCTAGAAAGTAAGAAATGGCGATTTTCTGCTAGGCCTATATTTCGCCTGTTAAGCATTCCTTTTGATGCTCCAACAATAATCGGCCAGCATATTAGGATTCCATTTACCTTGATATCTCTTTTCCATAGCTGAAATCTCCTGATGAAAGTGTTCCCCGTGCTCATCGCTCACTGCGCCAAGATTTTCCGGGAAGAAATCTAAGTGTATTAAAAAAGTAATTATTTAAATCCATTAATTGTAATTGAAATAAAAAAACTGTGGGTGATGGAGAAATTCCGAATACATACACTGCTCAAAACAACTAGAGGAACACTATGAAATATGCAAATATTTTTTCATTGGATAAAGGAACAAACATGAAATTAATAAAGTACATTTTTTGTGGTCATTTATTTATTTATTTATTGCTCGTGTCAGTAAAAACAAATGAATAACGCTGAAATTAACTTTTCAAATAATTCCGCTATGTAAGCAATTGAATCTTGTGCTTATTTTTCAAAATTAAACACTCGTTATATAGAGTAAGTATCGTGTATTGGCCTCCACGGCATTCGATGACAGTTTGGCACCTTCGTGGCATGCTCCCAATAAGTTTCTGGATTTCCTCTTGCGGGACATTCTCCCATTCCTCCTTCAGAGCATCTCCAAGTTGCTGCAGAGTTTGTGGAGCTTGATGTCGGTTCCTGACCTTCCTGTCTAGAAGATCCCACAAGTGTTCAATAGGGTTGAGGTCTGGGCTGACCGCTGGCCACTCCATTACCTCAATTTCATTCCTCCTCAGGAAATCCCTGGTGACAGCCGCAGAATGTGCCCTGGCATTATCCTGCATAAACAGAAATTCAGGGCCTACTCCAATGGCAGCAGGTACTACATCCTCTTCCAGAACGTGCTCGATATATCGGACAGCATTCAGTCGCTGGGGAACAAGTACAAGGTCCGTACGATTGTTTTACATAACTCCGGCCAACACCATTATGGAACCTCCTCCGAATCTATCAATTTCCTGTACAGCCTCTGCAGAAAATCTTTCTCCTGGCCGTCCCACACCCTCAATCGACCATCACAACGTGTAAAACGATACCTGGATTCGTCCGAGAAGACCACAGACTCCCACAGGTTCAGGTTCCAATCACCATGGTTTTCAGCATACGTACGTCTTGCTGCCTTATGCCCATTTGTTAAACGTGGTTTTTTAACGGGCGTTTTTGGACGAATATTCTCTTTCCTTAATCTGTTCCTTGTGGTTTAGTCTGAAACCCGGATTCCAGAAGCCATATGAATGTCATTCTGCAGGTCTTTTGCAGTTTTTGTACGCTGTCGAAGAGCAGAAAGAACAACGTATCTGTCATCCTGGGGGCTTGTTTTAAATTTACGACCCTGGCCACGTGTTCTACAATATTGACCTGCTCTCTGTGCCTGTTGCGTAACCTGGACACCACGGAAGGAGAAACCCCAAGCTCTCTAGCCACTTGTCGCAGAGATTGACCTTGTCGTAAAAGATGTAGAGCATGATACACTTCAAACTCATTTAAATGCCTCATTTTGTCAGAGACTTCAATAAACAAGGCAATAATCAACATTCGTCACTATAGCAACATCAGGAAGCTTACCAATTAGAAGTGGCCAGTGCCTTCCAAAATAAAAAAAATTCTCTATATTTGTTATTTGAGGTAATTTCTCTGTATTTAGGCCATGGGTCTTTAAAATTTATATCCAATGATAAAATTAATAATTCAGTTTACTTATTTTCCAACTTTCAGCATCACAGCTTTAAAAAACAATTACTTATTCAATTTATTACAAGTGTTCCTCTAATTGTTTTGAGCAGTGTATTTGAAACACGATAAAAAAACTGCATTAAGTACAACTATTGGTAGCCTACTCATGAGACAAAAATCATGTTAAACAGTGTAATTTAAGAGGACACCAGAAATGAATTAATATACAGTTTGATTTGTTTTATTTTTTCTCCAGTTGAGTGCATTCTTACAATATTGCGTTCCTTTGGCAATACATAATATGATCTGGTTGCAGTGACGAACAAAAGAAGCAAATTAAGCGTACCAATCGTTTCTCATTTCTTTTCAAACATCGCCGTTTACATTAAATATATAAATATTTTAAAATAACTATATTTAAATAATGATTTGTGCTTAATTTTATTCGTTAAATAGTCCTAACAAACGCCATTCTTGATTTAAAAATTCTCTAAATAAATTCACTCCTCACTTCGTGAGTCGTGAATTTATCGATAATTTGGAAATCACTGGTGGCATTACTTATGATTATGTTTAAGGGACTCCGTAAAAGTCGAATGCGATAGGCCTAAATGAAGTTGTGCAAAAATAAAATAAAAAATCTGAATGTTACAAAGCTCAAATTATGTAGGCTATTAAAACAAATGATAGATTACTAGTGTAATAATTTAATTTGAACAATCCACGTAACTAAAAGTTTATGTGGTTTACTACTCGCTCTCTTAAGCCTAACAATGACAGCCTACGCATTTGCTTTACTGATACGTTATCTGGCCTATTTATTAATTATGATGGTATTAATATAATATGGGGTGTCTTTTCCAAAAAGAAACATTGTTGAAATGTATTCGCCATATCACATAGGAAATCTATGACTGAAGCATTTGGATTATTTATGTAATAAACAGTGCATCACGTTTTAATTTAACGTGTATAAAACTCAATCTTCCTTCTCTTATCCACATTCTGAGTTGGAGGATGAGCTGCATGGAATGTATAGATAATTTTTCCATAAGTGTCTATGTAATCTCTGAGACAATTTTCTATCTGTTGAGCCATAGGCTATGTTCTGTTATGTCTAATGCTTGAGTTAGAAACCATAGACTCGTTTAGAGAGTGTATGTATGTTATAGGCCTATAGGCCTAATTATATAAACTTATTAACATGCTAATTTTAAGAACAATTTTTAAATTCATGTTAGGGTCTGTGTGAAAAGAATTGCGAACTTTATTTAACACATCACTCCAGATTATTTGTAAAATATCTTCCTAATTAAAAAATATATAAATATCCTCAACTCGTGTCCGACCCCTTGTATAGAGGTCTGTGAATGGCAAGGGTGCCGGCCGGCCGACCACTCCTGACACACCATCACTAGGGCAGGTGAGTGAAATGAAACGAAATGGATGAGATGAGTTTGCAGAAATGGTGGAATGAAATTGTGGCAGTGAAAACGGGAGAAACCCCTCGAGAAACCTGCCCAAGATTTGTTTCTCCACCACGAAACCCACATGGAGTGACCGAGACTGAATCCCGGGACTCCAGCGATGAGAGGGGAACTTCTAACCGCTTGCGCCACGGAGCCGCCTTCATCTAATTTAACTCTAAGTAATCTTGTTCGTTTTGCTATTGGGTTTCGTACTGATAAGGAAGTTATTGTAGAGAAAGTTAATAGGAAGGTAGACTACTTTTTCGAAGTATGTTTTCTCTTTAATAGCTGTTCATATATTTCCAAAATTGTTAGGCCTATTATTTTTTTAATGTCCTCAGTTTTCATACATTTTATTCCAACGTCGTCGTCATTGAAAGAATATTCGTTATCGGATTGAAGGATGACGCTGACATTTGGGAGTCTTCAAATTATAAGCAATCAAGGAGTAGCATAAAAAGGGTCATTTAAAATTGACACCCTTGACGCAAAGATTTTAAGTAGATATACATAGGCCTAGGTCTAATGGTTTAGTGCAATCGTAAACAATTCAGGGTAATCGGATTATATTCATGCATTAGCGAGGTGAGTGTAAGTAGATCCACTTTTAATAATAAAAATAATAATAATAACAATAATAATAAAAATAACAATAATAATAAAAATAATAATAATAATTGTTATTATTATAATATTATATTTATTATTATTATTATTATTATTATTATTATTATTATTATTATTATTAGGCTATACTATAATACAATAAGACAAAACCTTATACCCAGTTACACCAGGGAAGCAAATGTAATTTTAGCACCATTAATAATAATTATAGTAATAATAATAATATTGGACCTAATAATAATAGTAATAATGATAATAATTATTATTATTAATTATTAGGATTTTGTCTACAATACAGTAGTTTTTCCTTCAATCTCAATTAGTAATAGGCCCTAATAATAATAATAATAATAATAATAATAATAATAATAATAATAATAATAATAGGCCTACTAAATTACGACAGTTAGCTTGAGTTCATACACAATAACCAGCCAAAAGTAATGAAGTCAACAATTAATTTTACTTATATTTTTATTACAACTCCTACTGTCGGACCTGGTGGACTAGTGGGCTATAGCCTAGCATGCTCGCATCTAGTTCCAAGGTTCCCAAACTATGGTAATTTTAGAGCGTAGAAAGCCCAATTATGGCTCCCTTTAGTTAGAGTAGGGTATCGTACAATTACCATAAGTAAAAAATAAAAATAAAATAAAAACTGCGCAGTTACATATAATATAGCAATTAGTAAAAGCCTAATTCCTCTTAGGCCTATAGTAACTAGGTTACTACTATTACTGCTACAAACCTACTACCAGTAGACCTACTACTATTAAGCCTAGACATCGTGCTTATGTCTATAGGCCTACAACAGCTAGGCAAATGTAAACAGAGATAGTGGCAATAATAATAATCTAATAAAAAAACATTAGGCCTCTGATACCGATCTTTTTGTTTATACACCTGCAAGGCAAATATAAACAGAGACAGATTAATAGGCCTAATGATAATAATAATAATAAAAATAATAATAATAATACTTATTATTATTATTATTATTATTATTATTACTAGCCTATATTATGAATAATAACACTGAGCAACAAAGAAGACACTATTTTTTTCGTCTCAGGAAGAAAAGTATGTGATATTGATAGAGGCCTATTTTTTCTCCTGAATTCAAACATGATATCGGTTTTTCTCCATCACGCAAGGTTTCCGAGAGACAGGAATTTATAATTTCAAACACTTTAATATATTCTACATTCGTAATTACACAATTTTCGATCATTCGGACTCACCTAGAAAGTAATAAATGGCGATTTTCTGCTATATTTCGCCTGTGGAGCATCTGTCTTGATGGTCCAACAATAATCGGCCAGAATATTAGGATTCCATTTGCCTTGATATCTCTTTTCCATAGCTGAAACCATTTGAGTTAGCTCATTTGGTTTTATTTTACAATGGATAAATGGACGAAAAAACGTTTATTAAAGAAATAATTATGTAAATATATTAGGCCTAATTGAAATTGAAATAAAAAAACTGTGGGTGATGGAGAAATTCCGAATACACTGCATTAAAAGAAACTGCATTAAGTACAACTATTGGTAGGCCTACTAATGAGACAAAAATCAGTGTAATTCATGAGGAGGATAACTAGGTTTGTCCACTTGCATGAAAAGCAATTTTAGGTTTTTTAGTGTCATCAATAATAGGCCCTATTAATAATAATATATAGGCCTATACCTATATAATAGTAGTAATAATAATAATAATAATAATAACAATAATAATAATAATAATAGCCTAATAATAAGGAATATTGTAATAATAGCTAATCGTAATATTAATGCGAAGTTACTACTACTACTACTACTACTACTACTACTACTACTATTACTACTACTGCAACTACCACTAGACCCTACTACAAACTTACCACTACTAACTCACTGATAATATCGAACCGTATTTTCATGACCGTGAGGACTTAAGCTCTCCATACATACCTATCCTGATCTAATGTTTTCCAATCATCCCCTGTAGGCTATAATCCATGGTTAATGCTATTATCTCATCTCATTCTTGGCCTACCTTCTGGGCCCTTTCCCTCTGGTTTTCCTACAAGGAGTTTCCATGCCCGTTTTTCATTCCCCATTCGTGCCGCGTGTCCTGCCTATCGCAGTCTACGAGACTTAACTCTTTTAATTAGGCCTCTACCTTGTTTCCCATAATAATCATGTAGTTCGTTGTTATGTAAGTTAGTCTTTTCCAGTCTATTCATCCCTCTTTGGTCCAAAAATTTTGCTAAGAACTTTATTCTCAAATAAGCCTATTATTATGCCTAATATTTTCCTCTCCCTTGAAGTAAGAATACGTGTTTCTCATAGGTCCTGTATATATTTACACATCCAAGTTAACTGTTCACGGGCGGAGGGGAAGAGTTTTAGCGCTAGTGTCGCCGATCTACTGAATCTGTGGAAGGGATGAAGGAGAAAACTGTACATCCGATCACGTATTGAAATTTTTCAACTTTCAATGTGGGGGAGAATCTCTAAACACGTGTGAAAGAACTTAACATGGTTGTCAAATTAGTCATTTAAGCACGGAACGCTCAAGCGGTCGGATAATTTAAAATCACAGTATTTGTCGTCTCTCCGTTACCAGCTTCACAATAAATCACATATGGCAACATGTAATGAGAAGGGCGAGGGAGGGACAGCTCATTCCTAGATGTAAACTCAGAAGTAACAGGGTTGTCAAGTTAGTCATTCTGCCACTGACCGCGCAGAACGACGGATCATTAAAATACATAGTATTTGCCAGCTCTCTACCTGCCAATCAAACAACATGATACAGAGAGGACAGGAAGTGGCAACATAGTAAGGAAGAGAAAGAGAAAGACAGTTTGCTAGTTAACATACTTTCCGCCTGCACATAACACTTGGATGGGTAATATATAGGCTATATATAATATATATATAATATATATATAGAGGGTCCTATTTGAGAAGATAACAGTTCTGTAGCCTCTCTTTGTTCTGTTCATAATTTTTTAAGGAAATTGGGATGAAATGTTTTCCCTGGAATGTATAATAGCAATGTAATTTACCAGAATTAAACGTCGGCCTAATTTATATTTTATTATATTTGTGCACCTGATCGCTGTTTGTAGTTAGGCAATTGTTCCTATAGGGCCTGTATTTCGATTTGAATTCAGTCACTCTTTTCAAAAATTTACCTCATATGTCCATAACTGCCAATTTCCATTGCATAGCAATAATGAAGGCCTATTTCTGTATGTGAATAGAGACCTATAGGAATTTTTGGTTGTTTTTTTAATGATGTTTACTTCAAGCCCTATTTCTTAGTGTTACTCAATAGTGTGTGTGTTGGCTAATAATATTACATAATCATCATAAACTAACATCTTATTTATACCATTTACCATCCTCTAAGATTTGAGGGCATGTTCTGGTGCAAAATTGATTAGTAGAGGAGATAGTGCATATCCTTGCTTTAAACAAATGTGAACTCAAAAGTACCTGAAAACTATTTGCCTACTCGCAACTTAATACTTAGGCCTATGTCACTTTAGTCACATTCAAATAAGTCTAACTAACTTTTTAGGATTTCCAAACTGCAGCTGGAGGCTATAGGCATATAACTTATCCCTCATATTTGAATCGTATGCCTTGTTGAAGTCTATAGCTATAGCCTATAGCCCAATAGGCACTATTCCCAATATTTTTCTAAAATCTGTCTTTTACTAACACTAAACCTTAGCTATTTCTTCCAAATCCACAATGATTATCCCCAATATTACGTGTTCAATATACTAAGGCTGAGTAAGTAGGCCCTATTGGATAAGGCTAATAGAATCTGTGTACCAAGTTTAAAGTCATTAAATGCGCCTGTTTAATTAATTGACGCAGTGCATAATAGCTATCATCACTTAATGATCATTTTAAAGGTCATTTTAATGCTGAAAAGTGGTGTAGGATCTAACTCCCATAATTGATGGACTGACCTCTGGATTTGCTAGGCAAACTACGTTATTTAAAGCTCCCTTATTACATTGTGATTGAGCTAATTTTATTGTTTAATTTTCTTTTACTTAAAACTAAATAGGCCTATATGGTCACAAGTAGAAATTCATTATATAATGGAAATGGACAGCTAATGACAAATGAGGGAAGTTTTGAGGAAGTGGCTGGAAATGCAAATACCTAGGAATAATGATCACAAATAGGAATGAGATGTCACAAAGAAATTCAACATAATGATCAACTCTGGCAATGCAGTCTATTATTCTAATGCAGATACTCTTGATGTCCCAACTCCTGTTCAATAAAAACGTTAAACTGAAAATTGTATAACAAACTATGATTCTACCATTTATATTATATAGGTGCGAAACCTGGACTCTTACTTTATAGAGATGAAAGGGCAGATTACAAGTATTTGAGAATAAAGTACTTAGGAAAATTTTTGGACCAAAGAGAGATGAACAGACAGGTGAATGGAGAAGACTACATAACAATGAACTACATGGTCTTTATAGAAAACCAGTTATAATAAGAACAGTTAAGTCTCGTAGACTGCGTTGGGCAGGACATGTTGCACGTATGGGAAATGAAAGACTTGCATGGAAGCTTCTTGTAGGAAAGCCAGAGGGAAAACGCCCAGTTGGTAAACCAAGAATGAGGTGGGAGAATAACATTAACTATGATTTGAGGGAAGTAGATTATACAGGGAATGATTGGAAAGCATTAGCTCAGGATAGGGATGTATGGAGAGCTTATGTCCGTGCGGCCATGAACCTACGGGTTCGATAGTGCCAGTGAGTAAGTAAGTAAGTATCAGTTCGGAGTAGGTAGGCTATTAAAAAAACTTTATAGTTAGGTTTTTAGGCAATATACAATGCATACAACTTTAAGGTGGGCAATCTGACAGTATGAGAGTGACAGACAATTTTTTTTTGTCAAATGACTTACAGATTCGTTAATGAATGTAGCCCCCCTAAGTGTTGCAGTCCTAGAATTCATTAATTCACCTGTCAATCATTTGACAAAATTCCTTATATGCATTTAAGTTTGGATAATTGATTGTCCAAAACATTGTGTATAATCATTAGGCCAATATGTTGACTCTGATTACTCCTTGAAAGTAATAGGCCTATAAATTGTACTAACTGAGATTTTATGGGTCGTAGACCTACCCTCAGGTGCCCATCCTAAATATTTATAATTATATAGCCTATCGTACAGATTTAAAATTTAAAGACAAAAAAAAAGCTCTTCTGCCATTCATTTCTTCCACATTGTTAAATTGTTTTGAAATTGAACCACATATGTAGCTTTTCTGCGTCGAAGTTGTTTCTGTAGGGCCTAAGTGCAATGCACAATTTTGTTATCGACCAATGCAAAGATGAATTTGTGACTTAGGCCTACTTCCGCTTGTCGAATTGTTAAGTTAATTCAATCAACAACTTGCTTTTTAATACTTTTTACTTTTTCGTCTATTCTAATTTTCTCCGCTATTCATATGCCTACTTCTGTAGACTCATTTAGGCCTATACATTTTATTTTTAAAAGGTCTACCTTATCATGTCGATGCAGGTTTTTCGAATGATTTTTTTCGCCACAAACGAGCGAATAGGAACAACACTTGTTTTAAAAACAGCCGAATTATCTGTTCCTGAATCATGAAATTCCTGGTTCTGCGAACTATGGCCTGAGCATTGCTTTAAGTAATGTGTGGGCCCCTATATTTTTGAGATAAAAAATGCATTTTTATAGCTTGAACAGTTTTGTACGAGGAAGATTTGTCAGGAGCACTTGTTTTTATAACGTCTTATTGATGTCTGGATTATTCAGAGCATCTTCACCACACGTAGGACTAATCTGTATTGATTCCAGTGATTTATTGTGGGCCCTCCGGTATTTCTGAGTTCGTTTCGGAGTCAGTTCATTTCCTTCAGTAATTTGGAAGCCATCAACTGCTGTCATAGGTGTTGACGTAAGTTAAAACAGAAGTTAAATTGGAATCAAGGAGTAACAGGCAACCTATCGACTCATATGACGTGACCTAAGATTTGGAATGACGCGTTTTCCTGTCTTAGTGAGAATAAGATTTTAGAAAAGAAATGGGAATATAATGGTACTGTTCATCAACTATACGTAGACTTCCAAAAAGCATATGATTCAATTAAGAGGGAGAAGTTATATAGTATCCTGCTGGAGTTCGGAATTCCTAAAAAGTTAGTTAGACTTATACGAATGTGTCTAAATGGCTCGACGAGTAGGGTGCGTGTAGGCAAACAGTTTTCAGACACTTTTGAAATCCAGAATGGGTTGAAGCAAGGAGATGCACTATCGACTCTACTATTTAATTTTGTACTAGAGCATGCCATTAAATCTTTAGAGAATGAGGAAGGCTTACAACTGAATGGTATTAATAAGCTATTAGTTTATGCTGATGATGTAGTACTACTGGCCGATAGCGAGGAGATACTAAAGGCCAACACGCACACACTATTGAGTAACACTAAGAAATTAGGACTGGAAGTAAATATCAGTAAAACTAAATATATGGTCTCACGTAGAAATACATTATATAATGGAAATGGACAGCTAATGACAAATGAGGGAAATTTTGAGGAATTGGCTGAATTCAAATACCTAGGAACAATAATCACAAATAGGAATGAGATGCACAAAGAAATTAAACATAGGCTCAATTCTGGAAATGCATGCTATTATGCATTGCAGAGACTTTTGATGTCCCAACTCCTTTCAAAAAACGTTAAGCTGAAAATATATAAAACTATTATTCTACCAGTTATATTATATGGGTGCGAAACATGGACTCTTACTTTAAGGGAGGAAAGGAGATTACGAGTATTTGAGAATAAAGTTCTTAGGAAAATTTTTGGACCAAAGAGAGATGAACAGACAGGTGAATGGAGAAGACTACATAACAATGAACTACATGGTCTTTATAGGAAGCCAGATATAATAAGAACAGTTAAGTCCCGTAGACTGCGATGGGCAGGACATGTTGCGCGTATGGGGAATGAAAGACGTGCATGGAAGCTTCTTGTAGGAAAGCCAGAAGGAAACGCCCAGTTGGTAGACCAAGAATGAGGTGGGAGAACAACATTAACTATGATTTGAGGGAAGTAGATTATACAGGGAATGATTGGAAAGCATTAGCTCAGGATAGGGATGTATGGAGAGCTTATGTCCGTGCGGCCATGAACCTACGGGTTCGATAGTGCCAGTGAGTGAGTAAGTAAGTTGTAAGAGTGTCTTTGCTGAGCATGATACGATTGCTATCGAAACGCGTGGACGGTTTTAAATGTAACGTTTGGGTTAGGGCTATAGGTGTCTTGTAGTGCTAGGCCTAGGGGCCTATATTATTTAATTCAGAAGTTAATAATGTTTAATTCGAGTTATAATGTTAATGATAGTTGTCTACATTATGTATGGTTGACTGATTCCAAGTCCGCATGTGAATGGCGCATGAATATATTTTTTTAACTGCCCTATTTGTAACTTATTTATCCTCATGTTTGACGTCATAGGTCTAAATGCATAAATAGGCCTATATAGCCTAAATTGCATTTTCATCAATAAGTTATAAAGTAACTTGTAAATTTACAACAAACTATTACACATCCAAGTTAACTGTTCACGGGCGGAGGGGAAGAGTTTTAGCGCTAGTGTCGCCGATCTACTGAATCTGTGGAAGGGATGTAGGAGAAAACTCTACATCCGATCACGTATTGAAATTTTTCAACTTTCAATGTGGGGGAGAATCTCTAAACACGTGTGAAAGAACTTAACATGGTTGTCAAATTAGTCATTTAAGCTTGGAACGCTCAAGCGGTCGGATAATTTAAAATCACAGTATTTGTCGTCTCTCCGTTACCAGCTTCACAATAAATCACATATGGCAACATGTAATGAGAAGGGCGAGGGAGGGACAGCTCATTCCTAGATGTAAACTCAGAAGTAACAGGGTTGTCAAGTTAGTCATTCTGCCACTGACCGCGCAGAACGACGGATCATTAAAATACATAGTATTTGTCAGCTCTCTACCTGCCAATCAAACAACATAATACAGAGGACAGGAAGTGGCAACATAGTAAGGAAGAGAAAGAGAAAGGCAGTTTGTTAGTTAACATATTTTCCGCCTGCACAAAACACTTGGATGGGTAATATATGGATATGCAAGTCAAATTCGCCAGCATAATAATCTTATATTAACCAATCAGATAAAAAATACTCTTTTTTTAAATCTGGATATATCAGCTGGTACTTATAGGGCCTATATTAAAGAAATTAAAGTAAGTATAGGCTTATTGTTTGAATTGAAATGCCTTATTATTATTATTATTATTATTATTATTATTATTATTATTACTAGGCCTACCCCAAGGGCCTCAAAGGCCTGTAGTGGAATTACTTTACTTTTATTATTATTATTATTATTATTATTATTAATTATTATTATTATTATTATTATTATTATTATTATTATTATTATTATTATTATTATTATTATTATTATTATAACCTCCACCATTTACTATTCGCAGATGATCGGGTGGTGATTTCTCAGGATCCAGGTGATGCATTTTTCATGTTAAGGAAATTAGAGATAGAATACAAAAAATGGGGATTACAGATCAATTATAATAAAACAGAATAGGCCTATATTTCATTGGATACAACAGATGAGCTAAAATGTAATTCAGGAAGAATATGTTATGTTAAAACATTTAAATGTTTAGGATGTATTTTAGATAAAAACGAGAATTCAACTACAGAAATCGACAGAAGAATAACTGATGGGAGAAGATTCATTGGTTTGTTGAACTCAATGCTTTGGAAGAGAAATATAATAGGATAGGCCTACAGAACGAAGGAAACTGTATTTCAAGTTGTGTTACAAAGCTTTTTGTTAGGCCTATGGGTCTAAAACCTGGACAGTATGTAGAAAATAAGTAAACAAGCTGTTAGCAGTATAAATGGATTTTAGGAGGCGATCGACAAGAATTTCAAGAATGGATGAGGTCAGAATCAGCACCATAAGGGAAATTAAGCAAGTTGAAAAAAAATAGGAAAAATAGAAGAAAAACGTTTGAAATGGTATGGGCACCTCATAAGAATGGAAGAAGAGAGAATACCAAAGATGATCCTTAATTGGAAAGCTAATGGAAGAAGTGGAAGAGGCAGGCCTAGAGAACGATGGATAGATGGAGTGAAGAGAAGTATGGAATCTAGAGATTTGAGGGAAGAAAATGCTTTAGACAGGAACCACTGGGAACAAATCGCTTTGGATTGAAGGAGAAACACTACATTGTGGAATACTCCTAAATAAAATATTATTATTATTATTATTATTATTATTATTATTATTATTATTATTATTATTATTATTATTATTATTATTATTATTATTATTATTATTATTATTATTATTATTATTATTATTATTATTATTGACTCCCCTGTCACCTTACTTGCAGAATTTCAACCATTGGTTGAATAAGGAAAATATCTAACATGTTAGGGAACGGATTAATTTATGTAATATTTACAAAATGAAGGAGTTAAATTTGGATGGGATCTTACATATATTTCGAAAGATGACAGAAATGCAGGTTTTTCATGAAGTTGGAAAGGAGGGGGAGGATGGGAGGGGACTAGGCACGTGGTGTGGCAGTAAAGGGGTGTGTTGTAGCTGGAGTGGGCAGGTCGAGAGGCCAGATAGCCCCGCCCGCCCGCCCGATGGGATGGCCCGGCACGAGTGTGAATCAGTGCGTGCTGGGACAGTGTGGAACAATGTTCATCCCGGATACTCTCCGCAGCTGCATGGTGGAACCCGACGTCTCCACATACCTTCAGGCTCCGTCTTCAGGCCAGGTGCTGTACACTCCAGTGATTATTTGCTATATTGTGCGCGCAAAATCTGCACTTACTATTTTTACAAGTGACATTCTATAGTTTTATAACATCGGAAATGCCATTAGTTAATTGTGCATATTTGCTCAGGATTTACTGAATGGATTTAGGCTACTTCAAATTTTTATGGAATATTTTACAAATCTTTGTTTACAGGTATTTCTATTATAAGTGATTATTTATTTTATTTACATATGCAATTATATTAAAAATGCAGCAAATATGCATATTGCTAAAAAAAAGATGGACTTATTTACAAAAAAAAAGTCGATGTGTAAAATCATAGACAAAACTTTCATAAATGACCTTTGAAAGTTTCGTCCTCCTGTTATATATGGTTTTTGAGAAAATAGTAATGGACTAACATTATGGGCTACTGGAGTTAGACCTACCTTTAAGAATGTAGGCCTAGATTTTTTTTAAGGAAAGTGTCATTCAAATTAGGGTAGGCCCTATATATATAATTTTTTTGAGTTAATAATTCTTGTCCGATCATGGAAATTTCAGCAATTATTCTACGTTGAATTTGTTTTTTTCAAAATGTCATTATATTTAGGCCTAATGTTAAGCTGTTTTGTAGACAAAGAGTTCCAGTTGTAAATGAAACTTGTCAACATATTTGAACATTACACATTCAAAAAAATTATTTACATAGGTCTATTTTCGTAAACAGCTTTGTGCATAACTTAGGCCTATTAGTTCAGTAGGCATGAATGTTGTACGTAGGAAGATTAGGAATTTGGGATTCGATTTTTCGTTAACGACACAAGTTTCGCCATAGAGCTTTAGCTTACAAAATATACGTTTGTTAAAGTTTGCATCAATTCCTGATATAGGCCTACAATTTTCTTTTTCTTTTACTGTGTCATTTGTTTCTCTAGTAATGTCACCTGGTCCTTTACCTACCTAAACCTATATGATCATGAGTAAATGGAATGCATTATTAATATTCATTAATCTTTTATTTCATCTTATTTAGCCTATAGACGCTTTAACATAAAAGTCATAGGCCTATCACGTTCTAGGTTCTTTTTATAGATGTAATCATTAGTCTCTGTGATTCTATCCAGTAGGCCTATTTATAATGAGGTTTTAGCCGTGGCAAATATGATTCTTCTGATTATGATGGTCAGATTGCGTTCGGGGACTATTTATGTCTTGAAGCTTCCTGGCATTTATCTTGCAGATGAGGAAATACCCGGAAAAACTTCATCCAAGAAAATTGTCCTATCAAGAATCGAACCCGCGCCTGCTGTGTCTGAGGTAATGACGTTACCCCTAAACTACAGCTGTGGCCCTGCCAGTCTTGTTTATGATGAAGGCCTATAGCTAGTATTGGTCCAATCTTGGCGAAAGTTAGAGAAGGCTGAAAATTCTTGTGCATTGATCTCGAGTGAATTTTACACAGTAGAAGCAGCTATTTATAATATTGAAACATTAAGTACATTTCATGAAGACGATAAATCCACAGTAGCCTATCTCAGTATCACGTTCATTACTTGGAAATTTGTATTGTGCTTTGTTGCGTGTGTCTGATGTGCATGTTGCATAATCGTGAAGGCGGTTTGAATTCGCCGCCTTTCTACGTTACGGTCCCTTATTTCATTTGTTCGTTGTCGTACATATATGTAGTACGTAGACATCTTCCAATTCATATTAAATATTTTAAAGACTTCCAGATTTTTAATCGTGAGTTTTATCAATCAATGATGTTGACATTGTGATGTCTGCTAATACAGTTATTACTTGTTTTTGTTTACAAACTGAAATATTTAATTTAGAAAGAACTTACTACGTCTTGGAATCAATTTTAATTTAATAAGGTGAAATTTGATTAACACTCATTGTCATGTTAGTCTGAACTAAATTAAAATAGGCTATTGAATTCCTGCTCCTTAAGAGTTGGACCATAAGGTATATTCTATTTGGAAATATCCCATTAACTTCAATGAGCGATATAAAAGTAATTATTAATTAAATAAAAATAAAACGTAGTTTTATTTGATTTTCATATTTATTAAGATCTAATTCAGTGACAGCTGTTTCGGTACACTGTACCTTCTTTAGACATGTTAACAAATTATGAATTGTGTTCCTATTACATATCAACTGATCTAAGCAACAATACAACAATATTTATTTAAAATTTAAAATTTAACAAAGGGGATTCATTCAAATCAATTTGAGAATTTAACAGTTTATTACTACTTTTCAATTTATTTATTTCTACAGCCTCCAAAAGATCTAACTTCTTACCCTTATCACAAACATGTAAAATTTCAAAATTTGGATCGAAACACTATTAAAATTGGAATAGGTGGTTAGCATATTTTGAATATTCTAAATTTCTGTTATATGCTCTCATGTGTTCCTTTATCCGAGAGATAAAAGGTAATTAGTTTTTATATAAGCTTATATTTAACTAGGCCTACAGAGAGTTAAAGTTTGCTGCATCAATTTGAAACATACCAAGACGAAGAACGTATAACATTTCCCCGGAATTACTTAATTTATAGGGCCTACGTGTTGCGGGAATTAATAATTTTATAGGACAGAAAGTGCTGCTGAAGTCAAAAAATGTAAAAGAGACAAAATTACTGATTTTGAACATTTTATAAACGCAATTAGGCCTACGTGTCAAACTTAGTCTGTACTGGAAAATGTCTAGGCTAGATTAAATAGCTTTTCTGGAGAATATAGACCTAAATAACAGGCGACAGATCCTTCTAAAATGTTCATGGTGATTATGATGATAAAAAATCATGCATTTACCTATTACATCTACGTTTAATTAATTTTTTAATGCATTATGAAGTGACGGTTAATGATGAAACGATGCATAGGCCTATTACCGTCGGCCTAATGAAAATTCAAAGCAGCATTTGCATTGAGGACGTAGATAAACCATAATCATTCTGTCGTATTGTTTCGCTCTCTTATTTGATTCTCGGGGCCGTCCGAATGCGAATCTGAAAGTTTTCAATATAGCTACGTTAGTTTACGATTAGCTTCAAAATTCCCATGCAATTTGTTTGGGGCACGAAATAATTTTAAATAATTTGTAGGGACTTCTTTGTCTGTCATCATTGGGTTGGAAAATCGGAAATTTAGTTTATTAATCCATTAAGAGTTTAAATAAAAAATTAATGAAAATAATAAACAAGCCTAATTTAGTCCTAGGCCTATATGATTATTACTGAATATGCGGTCAGACCTAAATTTTGCTCAAGAGTTATATTTAATCAATATAAAATATAGCCTAATGCTGTAAGAAATTTTCTTTTTAGCTTAAATCTAATTTACAAGGCCTACGTCAAATTCATCATAATACAGTTTATCTCCTTTCCCGACGAGTCGTGTTAAAATCCAAACGGGAGGTTGAACTAAGGTAACGAAATAAAGAACATAGTTCATCGAATTAGAACCCTTCGGGTCTCAGTTGTCCTAAGATGGCTCCTAGGGAATCGATATCATAGCATTCGTTGTAGCTATATGTTAAGACCAGTTTTTGTATTGTCTTGTTATACATAAAATGACGTTGCTTTTAATTGATTTAATTTTTCTCATATTTCTATTGGTCGGATCCATCATATCTTCCGTTCATTTTTATAAACTTCATTTCAGGTGCTCTCGCCTAATTTTACATAGAAACGTACGTACGTACAGTAAGTGTTAAGAAAGGAGTAACATTATTAACAAGTGTCACACCAAACAAACAATCTATTACCGTATATCTCCACTTGAGGAAGGGTGCTCCTTTGCGGGAGTTAGTTAACCAAACTAATTTAGTTAGTCTACATTTATTTCACTACAGGTATAATCGACTGGCAAAGAGAATTTTAGTAGACTAGTAAGGTATTACTTGGATGGCAAAGCGGTCTTTAAATTTTTCTCAAGGACACAAATCTAATTTTCAGGTTCTTTTACGATCCTGTAAATCTTGGACTCGAGACCCACGATTAAAAGTTCCTCCCGGAAAACTTGTCCCTTAGATTTTACCTTTCTCAAAATCCATCGACCCCTGTCAGAAATCTCTAGACGACCGAGGCCGATAAACAGAGCATCTAAATATTTCTATTCTAAGTTCTAGACTCTCCTCAACTCTGTTTCATTGCTATCAGTAGGCCTATCTAAGTTTTCCGAAACAAAAGCACTAAAAATCACGATAATTGTTGTTGTTATTGAAAGTGAGAAAGTCTATTTAGGCCTATATAGGGACCTATGTAGTCTACAATTTCTATGTGATAAAAATTTTAAAAAAATATGAGGCGTGACACCATAAAGTTTTTTTTTGTTGTTGTGGAAATACTAGACATGTATCTTCACATCATCGTTATAAACATTACGGATTAGGCCACCTGGCCTGTTTCGTCCCAATAGTTAACTGAAGTCTAAAAGTCTCCAGGTGTATTTTTAAGAATTAACATTTCTCATTTCATTCAATTTATTTTGAGATTAGGAAGATATTCAGTCATTTTTAAGATCATATTTTGAACCAAGATGATTTAGGCCTATAAATATAATTACATTTTTATAATTATATAATATTTTTATGATCATTAAAAATATCAAAATCTACGTTCATCAATGTAAAAAAAATGAAACGCCATTGTCCTAGATTTTAAATTTGTTGTGATTTGTTGTAAAACAATATACTAAAATATAAAACCATGTTCATGGTTCTGACTACGCTTTGGAAATCATACATCGTGAATTATAAAATAGGTTATGATATACCCGTGCCGCCAATTCGGGAATGATTTAGGCCTATATAGTCTTGAGGGTGAATGTCAGATTGGTATTTAATATTCTGCCCTAAATACCTGCCCTTTTTATTAAAATTCTGTGGTGACCATACGACTCCTTATCCTGATGTTCCAGAAATAATTTGCTCCATCTGGTGCAATATTTTTAAATCTTACCAAGTTATGGTGTAAAATTGGAAAAATAAAAGATAAATACAATGGATATCCAGAGGACGTGGACGAAAGATATAAGTTTGTCAGTAACACGAGTTGAAGAATGATGGGTAGCACTACGCTTCAACCTAGTTTACCCCCAAGAATATTCTTAGTACTCATTTCGTAGGAGGTTGAGAGAATTATAGGATCAGTCTTCATAAGAATGAGCGAAGAAAACTCGCCTCCGTTTTCTCTCCGAGATCAAATGTGGGCCCTTGCCACCTGAGCTAACTGGAGTAAAGAAATTGGTAAAAAATACGACGTATTACCGGTAATTGATTAAATTTCGTAGAAAAAACTTCATTCTTTCTGGTTAGTGTAGATGATCCAAAAAGTTTTTTTATAAACGTTATCAAAATAAATAGGGTGTAATCCTTTAAATTTGTGCTCGTTATTTATCGAAATATATTTTTAAATAGGGCCTACTAAATCATTTTGAGGACCTAAAGTTAAACTTAGTGCGATTAATATCAAAATAATGAATAGGCCTATAAAATATGGGATGATTTCAAGGTTTGAAATTTTTAGTAATTTTAATAAAATAATGAATCCAAATAGGCTATGTGATAGTAGGCCTAATAGTTAATCGACAGTAGAATATGTAAATGGAGATGAACCAATATTAAAAGTTCTAGTTGCTCTTAAGAAGATAAACAAAAACTGAGCGCCTGAACCTGGTAACATCAATGGAGATATTTTAAAACAGAAGAACCAGAACTGGTAAACATACTGCATAGGATAATGGTTAAAGCTTGGAGAGTACAGAGGAATTACCAGAGGAATGCGAAGAAGGTCTCATAGGCCTATGCCCAATACGTAAAAAGGGAGACCCTCTGATCTGCAGAAATTATCGTGGCATTAGGCCTACACTTTTGAATTCTTCAAATAAAGTTTTCTCCAATTTTCTATATGAAAAAGTATTGGGAAACCATCAATGTGGTTTTTTGATCAGGAAAGTCTACTATTAATCACATACATAGGCCTATATTAAGACAAATATTGGAGAAAACTAGAGAATTTAAGGTAAGAACTTACCACATTATTATAGATTTCGAAGCTACCTGGGTTAGCATTGATAGATTGGACTAATTAACGCTATGGAGGAATTTGGAATGTCACCTAAACTTATCAACCTTATGAAAGCCATTCTGAAACGAGTGAAAAGTCAAATAAAATTGAAAAATTCACAATCTACTGCATTTTTAACCAGAAAAGGTCTCAGGCAAGGAGATGCTTTAGCATGTATGCTATTCAATTTAGTTTTAGAACAGGCAATAAGTGACGCAGGATTAAATAACAGAGGAACGATATACTATAAATCAGTGCAAGTGTTAGCCTATGCGGATGATATCGATATTTTTGGAAAAACACCAAATGCAGTCATTGAAGCTTGTTTATAATTTGAAAAATCAGCAGGAGAAATTGGACTTAAAATAAAACAAAGTAGACCTACATGGAATTCCCAGATATTAAAGATACGTATATAAAATATTTCATGTCTCATTGGGTCGGTGTGTTGACCTCATGCCATCCATGACATCTACGAGCAAATAAGATAGCTAACTAAAAATTAACTTGATCTAGTAACTCCTTATAAAAGAGAGTTTGTGGCTCTACAATGGGCTACTCTATTATATGTAGATAAAATATTTGAAGATTGGTAAATATACATATGAGAAAGTAGAAGAATATAAAAATGTTGGAGTCAGTAATAATACAAGATAATAAAATAGGCCTAAGTACTGAAATTAATCATAGACTATTACTGGGAAATAGATGTTATTATGGAATAAAACAATTAATAAGTAGACCTAGTAGATATCTTAGCCTTGAAACTAAATCCAAAATATACAAAACTATCCTGAGGCCTGTTATCCTGTGTGGAAGTCAAAATTTCCCTTATTTGTCATTAACTGTCAATTTCCATTATATAATGAATTTCTATGTGTTATATATATTAGTTTTATTGATGTTCAGTCTCAATTTTTTAGTGTTACTCACTAGAGTGTGCGAGTTGGTCCTTAGTGAGCATTTCTAACAACATATAATGCCTATTTTATGTCAAATATTTATGCTCTCATCTATTAGTATTAGCTTGACTATTTATATCATAGGCTGTACGTACAAATTAGATTATCGATGAATAAATCATGAACCATGTATATAAACAAAAATTAATTGGTTTTATTTTGCAGGTGTTCTGACAGATATAAAATAATATATATTTTAAAGCAGTATTATGCAAATCGGAAGGTCGGGGGTTAGAGTCCCGGTGAGGTCAGGATTTTTAAATTGGCCTAAACCTTCTGGCGGCATCATGACTCTGGGGTCGAGCTCAGACTCTAACGGAAATGAGTACCAGGCTCTTGTTCTGGGGGTAAAGGCAGCCGTCACGCACTGCTGACAACACGGTTGACATATCTTGCTAATTTTCTGAAAATGTGGGAGCGTCAACCTCCTACTACCCCAAGGGTCTCCTGAGGCCTGTAGTGAATTCTATTTAGGCCTACCTTTTACATTCATGTATGATAGCGTTTTAAACTATAGCTATGAGAAAGTATGTTCTATCTAAAGTTTATGCTTAGGCCTATATGCCGGTATCAAATTGAAACAATTTTTACAACATATTTTGTAAATAATGTCAAGTGGTAGGCAGCGACCTAGAACTTTATTAAAAATGTTTACTTTTTTTTTCTCCTTGCATGGAACATTTATGGGCCTAAAAGAGTTGAACAGACAGTTGAATGGAGAAAACTAGGCCTACAAAATAGTGAGCTACATGATATGTAGGCAAATAGGAAGCCAGATATAATAGAAGAACAGTTAGTCCTATGTCGCGTAGGCTGCGATGCGCAGGACATGTAGCACGCATGGGGGATGAAAGACGTGCATGAAAGCTTCTGGTAGGAAAACCAGAGGGAAAACGCCCAGTTGGTAGACCGAGAACGAGGTGGTTGAATAACATTATCCATGATTTGAGGGACGTAGATAATAATGGGGATGATTGGAAAACATTAGCTCAGGATAGGGATGTATGGAGAGCTTATGTCCGCGCGGCCATGAAACTATGATTTCGATATAGTCAATGAGTTAGTTTAGTTTCTTGATTCAATATGTTCCACTACATTACAGTTCTTCTTTCTCGCAGGAACTTGGGCTTTCAAGAAACAATGAAGCAGGTAAATTAATATTTAGCATTGTTAAAATAGTAACGCAGTGATTTTTTAATAATTCTTTTTTTATAATACCCAGCGAGTCTGTATGACGTTCACATAAAAATATCCAGTGACAAGGACATGTATCATGCAGGACGCTCCGGTGTCACTATTTTTAGTGCGTAGCGGAGTTCACGTGGCTACGCAGGAGAGTGGACTTGTTAATTAATAAAAATACTCTCTTCCTCCAAATAAGAAATGCAGAGAGATAAAAATAACAAAATGTCCTTTTCCATAGCACTTGCACACAACTGATATTACCAGGGTTTGAAATAGATAATTATTTTTTTCCAAGAAATCATGATATAGGCCTAATCATTATTTTTAATCAATAAATTTAAAAATTATGAATGATTGATCCATAGAAATAGGAATTAATATTTGAGTTTTATCGATTCACGCAAAAAAAAAAAAAAACACTCTCTGAGTGGTATTTATTTTCAATTAAAAATTATGATTAGGCCTAATTCTTGATTGAAAAAAGATCACTCAAAAATAAAAATCAGACTGAATAAAATTACTATTTTTTTCACGTTGTTTACGTAAATGGTAGGTAATTATTTAATATTTAATAGTTGTAAGTTAAGACAAATATTCATCTCTCCCTCTCCCCTCCTAATTCTAAGATGATTACGACTGCTAAGTTAGCAAACAATTTTTTTTTCATCTAGTGCTAACAAATCCGCAATAATTATGTACACAATTCAGCAAACAATTTATTCCTGATTGTTAGTGTGTTTATATCGTTAATAATATACAAGTGGAACATAATATGGGGCAAAATAAAAACTAGGTGCTTCCGTGAAGTCTTCGATATAAATTCTGTAGAAAACACAACTAAGTGCAAACATTTTAAAAAATCTTATTGGAGTCTCTGTGTGTTTAACATGAAACACCACCTCGTCAAACTCGTCTAGGAAGGAAATTCACTACAACGGAAAAAACAAATAAATAAAATCACTGAGTAAAAGTAAATTTTATCAATTAAACTTTATATTTCAGATTTCTAAAAAAATAATATTGCTCACAAATGATCATTATTATTTATCGAAAAAAAAATTCTCAGAAATAATGTTCAAGAATTTTTTTAATGTTGATCACAAAATAAAAATCACTCTTATTTAAAATCATAAAATAATTTAAAAAATACCAGATACAAATTTCGATCTGATTTAATTTTTATTTATTTATTTATATTTAATTATCTAATGAGGTGGGAGAACAACATTAACTATGATTTGAGGGAAGTAGAATATACAGGGAATGATTGGAAAGCATTAGCTCAGGATAGGGATGTATGGAGAGCTTATGTCCGCGCGGCCATGAACCTACGGGTTCGATAGTTCCAGTGAGTAAGTGAGTAAGTAAGTATATTTAATTATCTATTTCAAACCCTGGATATTACGTTGTAGGGTAAGGTTGCCTAATTCCGTTATATATATATATATATATATATATATATATACACACTTTTTATGCAAATAGATAATGGTGACAAAATATGAATACAGGTAGCCTATACAGTATGAACCTTCCACGAGATTATTTATGGAATTCCCTTCAATCCGATTTACAGTTGTCCCCAAATGCTTCATATTTTCTCCAAGACAAGGATTCTCAAATACGTGATATGTCTCCTAAATCCGTGATAGTGGTATCGTAATTCCGTGATATTAAAACAGAAGCTTAAAAATTAAAAACAAAACTGAATTCGCTGTTTATGAAAGTTGATAATAATCAATATTAGAGCTATATGAGGGCAAATACAAAAATGTATAAGTCATATCAAACGACATTTAGTATTAATGTCTATTTTCCTCTAAAAATAAACTTAGCATTTAATAATGTTATCATTTATCAAGCTTACATATGGTGATAAAATTCCTGCAAACAAATAGGCTATACTAGTCCTACTTTCTAGCAAAATGATTGTCCTCTATAAACATGAGCATGGAATAATAATAAAATAATAATAATAATAATAATAATAATAATAATAATAATATTTAGAGAAATAACAACGGAAATTGAAAATGAAGGAAAATTTAAGAAAGTTAACGAACAATGAAGAAATTAATTTAGCCCTGTTAATTAGTAAAATATAAATTATTTTGTGAAAGTTTATTAATATTCTTAAGTATTTTCTTCTTACTTCCACATTCACGCGTTTAAATATGAGAAACGGAGTCATATCATAAAAACATGATAAAAAAATCGTAAATAGGAAAGCTGCTGTGCTATTATTATCCTTTTATATTGTTAAGATTCGTGTATCAGTTGGTTTAGTTAATATTAAAATACATTATTAAAACGTTATGTAACTATAAATAAACACACAAAAAATAGAAGATTTCTTCAAGGACACTCACGAGAGTGAGAAGAATTACTTTTTCAACCACTTTCAACATCACGATGGATTTTGAGGCTTTGTATTGGTTTTCAAAAGCCGGCCAAAGCAATAAAATGAAAAGAAAAAAGCTTAGGCCTATGTCATGTCTGGGCATCATAGGAACTACATTTTAAAACATTTAATTCCGCTACAAGGAATTAAAAGTATATCACGGATTTAGGATATCAAGAAAATAGGCACCTTTACCATATATTTTAATTAGGCTGTGTGAAATTCCAGCTTTGTGAACAAGGTTAAGAATTCCCAATTAAACGATAGTGTATTACGATGCGAGGTTGGGACGTGGTTTTTACAGAATTGAGGAAAAATGTTTAAAAACCGAGTGACAGCGAGGTTTTTAATTTCCAAGATTCTGTTAACATTTCACAAACGTGCGTTGTACATTATTTTTTGCGCGATGGTGTTTTCAAAATAATAAATAATAGTAAAGTAATAACATCTTTGTTGGAAATATTTGCGTTCATTATAAACAATTGACTAACGTTAACAGTGTGGGCAAGAGGAGGCCTTTGAGAACAATTATTGATAACATGGCCGCAAGTACGTATTTATTGTTTTATATTGTTTCAAATAAAGTTCAGGTCGTTTAAAATGCAGTGATTGGTTTCATATAGGACCTAATGTATATTAACATTATCTTTTGGATATTTTTTTGTGTATATAGGCCTACATTGTACGTAGTAAACATAGAGGGCAGTGGTTTTAATTGCCGCACGTGGGTGTAAATGTATCCTAATGTTACAGTAGGCCTATAGTTATTTAGGTTGGCAATCCCAAAATGTAGGAAGTTGAACTTTCAATCATGGTCGCCATTGCTGTACTACAAAACGCATTATCGCGCAAAAATGTTTATTATTTAATTATCTTAATATTTCTTCATCCACCAAAATCGGAAGTAACCAAGGTTATATAGGCCTACCCACTAGTTATCCAAGTGATCGGGAATGGAATTACGATAATGAAGAACAAAATTTTTAAACTTACCTAGATAGGCCTACGCCTATAAATGTCCAATTGTACTTCATACAAGGTAGAGGAATACATCATCATCTTGTCACGACATTAGGCCTACTTCATGTATCCTGGAGTGACCCCAATTTTGTTTTTCAGTTGTTAGGTAAGTTGACCTTTAAATTGGCATTTAATTTACATACGAACATGTACATACAAACAAATAGTACTCTCGCGGGTTCTCGGTAGACGAGGGTCTTGGCATTTAATTCATTTCAATAAATTGCTTCATAAATAATGCATTGTAACTTATGTATCTAGGTCTATGTACATAGACCTAACCCATACGTCCCAAGTAGAGACAATAATCCTCCCTAGCGGGAGTTTTTTTAATGAAGCTAATTTAGTTACGCTTATTTATCTACCGATGTCAACGAATGGCATATGGTTAGCATATCGTCTCAATGAGACATCTAGTAGGCAACTAAGGTAGCCTATTATTTGGATGGATGAAGGCCGGTTAAATTTAGAATAGAGGCATTTTTATTCAGGCTTGCGGTTCTTTGGCGAGTCTGAAAATATTAGACACGTGATCCATGGCTAGATGTCCCTCCCGGAGGATTTGTCCCTTGATTTTTTCCATCCTAAAAATCCATCGACCCTGGCCGGGTATAGAGGTAATAAACATAACCATTAACCACCGCGGCCGATATAGCCTATAGCCTATTGCATTACCTTACTGTTATTATTGTATATTGATTCAGCAGAAATTTAGCCATTTTCTACAAATATATTTTTTTTCATCAAAAATTTAATGTAAATTAAAACAAATCCAAAATACAGTTAGTTTTACACATTTAAAATTCAAAGTTTTTATTTCTAGGTATTTCCTGTAGGCTCCATCCTATTTATCCAGCTTATTCTACATTTGAAATGTTTGTCAACATTGTAGTAAGAATTTTAAGCCGTTTCATTAAGAATTTAATTCCTCTGCTATTTATTAATTTTTCATCCGCGGTTCTTTTGCTGTAGGCCTAATGTTGAAAGCAGTCATTTGGTTTTTTTACACGGTTTGGTCTCAGAAATGTTGACAATTTTATTTCTACAAAGATTTTGTCGGACGAATTTAAAACTATTTGTAACACTTGAAACCAAATTGTATTTAAAATGTTGCATTATTCATAGCTTCATAGCTGTATATCTGTGAACGATTCATGAATGTACATTAATTGACCTAATCACTTGAAATTTTTTATTTTCATAATTTGTTTACATAGCCAATAGGCCTATATAAGAATGTCATTTATATAGTGTCTTCATTTGTAGACAGCATCTTAGTACTTGCATGTTCCCCAGTTAGGCTATTAACATGAATGTTTACTGAATTTTTATAGGCTAATGCAAAAAAAACTTATATCAATTCATTGGAATTTTATTTCAATTCAAATAGGGACTTTGGTACCATTTTACACAGTCATTTCATGTTAAGAGTGAAACTCTACCACGAATTCTATTGAATGTAGATTGAATGTTGTTCCTGTTGGTTTACTGATAACTCACAATAACGAATTTTGTCTTTTATCTCATTTATGCCAAGAAGGTCGAGATAAGTAGTTTCCCGGACAACGCCGGGTAAACAGCACGGGGTATTAAAAATTATTACGATATAAATTTTTCATTGTACTTATTTTAAATTAACATTAAACACGTTAATTATCGTATTTCAGCTGATTTATGTTAAAAAGATCGGGATAAGTATATTCTAGGGCAACGCCAGGTAATCAGCACGGGGTATCTAAAAAATATAAATTTATAGTTATTTTTTATTAGCCTATACTTATTCAGCTAAACATGAAAGCACATTAATTTTTATTTATTTAGGCGTAGCGGCGCATGCCGAGTATTAGCTGGTAATAATAATAATAATAATAATAATAATAATAATAATAATAATAATAATAATAACAACAATAATAATAACAATAAGAATAAATAAGGTAATAGCATTATAACAACTACACTGCTCAAAAAAATTAGGGGATATTGTAGAATAACCTATTAAGACTATGTTTTTAGGAACAGTATTAGATGCAATCACTTTCTATTACTCCAAAAGAATGTAAACAAGAGTTTGAAGTCATTACGTAACCTCTGTACCACACCAGATGTCAAAGAGATCCTGATTAGGAATATGGCAAACAAACAAACAAAGCAACATTAACATGGGTGAAAATGTTTCTTTAGTATGGTGTATGGTCTCCTCGAACGGCCAGCACTGCCTCACACCTGTGTGGCATTGATGCAATGAGGTTAGCAATGAGTTCTTGGGGGATACGTGGCCACTCTTCCATAAGAGCAATGTGCAGCTCTGGAACAGTTGTGGGAGGTGCTGGTCTGCCTGCAATGCACCTGCCTAATGCATCCCACACATGCTCAATCGGATTTAAGTCCGGGGAGGAAGCTGGCCATTGCATACGCTCGATACCCTCCACTTCCAGCATGTCGTCCACCAAGCCAGCTCTGTGTGGGGTCGTGCATTATCGTCCATAAAAAGAAAAGAATCACCTATGGCACCAGCATAAGGCACGACAAAGGTCGGAGAATCTCATCTCTATACCTTACCGCAGTCAAAGTACCACCTTGGATGACGTAGAGGTCCGTACGTCCACCACTACTGACTCCTGCCCACACCATCAATCCACCGCCACCATATGGGGATCTTTCACGTACAAAAGCTGGATTGTTTCGTGTCCCTTTTTCCCTCCAGATGAATACACGCCGACTATCACATTCCACGTTGAATCGCGACTCATCAGAAAAAAGAACTGATCTCCATTCGGCATGCCTCCACCCACGATGTTCCTCCGCCCAGTTTCTGCGATCTCTACGGTGTTGTGGAGTTAACCTGGTACACACCATGGGCCTACGGGCATAGAGACCACTTCCATGCAGTCGATTAGGGACAGTTTGAGTTGACACCCTGCGTCCTGTTGCTGTTTGAAGTGTATTTCGCAGTTGAGTTGCATTCTGCTGTCTATTCCGACGGGCTGTTAACAAGAGGTAACGGTCATCCCTTGCTGTTGTTGCCCTTGGTCGACCTTGTTCGGCTCTTCTGTGAACAGTATCTGTTCTTTGAAAATGATTCCAAAGTCTGGAAATCACGCTTTGAGACACCCCAAAGGGCTTGTGCCACCTCTTGTTGTGTCTGTCCAGCTTCCATCCTTCCTATGGCCCTCCAAGCCATTGGTTCAGGTAAATCACGTTGTCGAGGCATTACTGTCCCTAAGGCAAGTCATTCACTAACTGAAAACTGGACTGGATTTAAAAACAGCAACAAAACATTCACCCCCACACCACCCTTTCACATCAACAGTACAGACACTGCCCTCTGGTGTGGTACCGAGGTTACGTAACAACTTCAAACTCTTGTTTACATTATCTTGGAGTAATAGAAAGTCATTGCATCTAATAGTATTCCAAAAAACATAGTTTTAATAGGTTATTCTACAATATCCCCTAATTTTTTTGAGCAGTGTATTATACTAGTCGGGTAGCGTAACATTTATTTTATATTCTCCTGGAATCTTGAATTAGCCTATATTCCGATTTACATTCAAATACATTTCGTTCTAGCCTGAAACCTTTTCCTTTCTATCCTAATGCCCTGATATAATTGTCTGGAGTTTTTTGCGTTAATTTAGAGATCATTGCTCTTCTCTCTCAAATATTATCAATTTTTGCTCTTTAAGAACCTGATGGTTTACCGTATGATGTTACCCAATTGTTCTAAATTTACTTCATCTGTGTCGTTTAATTAAGTAATTTTAGAACAATAGGGTAACATCAGATTTTATCTTTTGAAAATAGGTTACATGAAAAGAACAGCCGCTTGCTCAAGGTAATAGGCCTACTACAAACGTAACATAGAAATAGCAGAAAAGTTGAGAAAACTCCAGTTCTAATGAAAATAGATAATTATAAACTGAAATGTCTAAAAGAAGTGGACACATTTCAAAAAATAGATTGCCAAATATTCTAAAATATAGTTATAAACCAGTAAGAAGATGAGTTGGACATTCCATGAACATAATATGAGACAGAAATCAAGCCAAACATTGTTCTATTTCCTTGAAGGACAGCTGATGATGATGATGATGATGATGAAGAATTTAAGAACGTAAATTGTTCTCTTTCAGTTCACCAGGAACAAATTGGATAATCCTAATATTCTAGCACAATTATAGCTGTAAATAAGAAAATAGCATTTACTACACAACTACAATAATAATAATAATAATAATAATAATAATAATAATAATAATAATAATAATAGCCTTATTTTACCTGGCAGAGTTAAGGCCTTAAGGCCTTGTCTGCCATTCAAACAGGTTTTAAAAAATAAAAAAAATAGTTTTACATCTAAATTACAATATACATAAACGATTACATGTTATAAATACAATACAATTAATATTTATAATGTATTTTGATTTACTGTAGATTTAACGAATTAAATATATAATATGTACAAGAAATATAAAAAAACGAGAAAAAGATTATTAAAAAGTCAGTTCAGTAAAGCTCCAAAGATCGAAGTCGGTCTGATTTGGTTGTTCCCACTGCAAGTACATAAAAGTAAAGAGAGACTTATGGTTAGCGTGAAGCAGACTCTTTGTCTTAATTTCAGTTTTCTTCATCGGATTTCAGTAGCCTAACCCCCATATCAACTAGCTACTCTTTTTCCTCACGAGTTGATACCGTTTCAGTGTCTATACTTGAGGAAAAGTGTCTGTGGTGCCGGGATTCGAACCTGGAACTCTTGGATGCCTGCTAATACATTATCGTTTACACCGCATAGTCAGTAATAATACTTGTAAACCAAACTGTAAATGAAATGTATTCAGACGTTCTCTTGATTTGAGACTTTTAATAAATTACATGTTCCTTGCCTCTAGTTTGAAAGGTCACGGGTTTACCCGGCCGTGGTCGATAGATTTTCAGGATTGAAAAATCCACGGAACATGACCTCTGGGAGGGACTGCAAGCCGTGTATCCCGAGTGTGAAGATTTTCAGGCTCGTAAAAGAACCACTAGCATGAATAAAAATGCATCTGTTCAAAATTTACCGACCGTTTCCCATCTAATATTACCTTAGTTACCCACTAGATGTCTCATCGAAGTTGAAGGCTGACCTCGTATCACTCGCTGTCATCTATGGGTAAAAGAGCGTAACTAAATTAATTTGTTCAATAAGTTCCCATTAGAGAGCGCTCTAATTTCTTCACACGGAACGAAATAGCTTTAAAATAAATAATAGTTTTAAAAAACTAAAAGAACACGCTTTATTAGAAAACTAAAAAATGAAAAATAATTTTAATTTCCAATACGCTTGGGATAAAATTATAGTGGTCAACAAAAAAATCATCTCCAACACATATAGAATAAAACTAGAGTTATCAACAAGAAGAAAATAATTTTGCCATCAAAAGCGTGGGGTGCTCTATATCAATTAATATATTTGATAATAAACAGATATAGGTAAAAGTAAGCTCTCTAAGAAGAAAATGTAAACATCATAAAAAGCACCCCACGCTTTTGAATGGTAAAATTATGTTCTTTTTGTTGTGATAACTCTAGTTTTATTCTGTATGTGTTGGAGATGATTTTTTTTGTTGACCACTATAATTTTATCCCAAGCGTATTGGAAATTAAAATTATTTTTCATTTTTTACTTTTCTAATAAAGCGTGTTCTTTTAGTTTTTTAAAACTATTATTTATTTTTTAGTTTTTAGTTTTAATATTTTACAGAATAAGACAATAAAAGGGCACGCCGTAGCGTAGTGGTTAAGGCACTGAGCTACAAGCCGGAGGGTCGAGGGTTCAAGTCCCGTTGGGAGTCAGGATTTTTAAACTGACCCAAACCCTCTGGCGGCACTATGGCCCTGGGGTCGACTCAGCCTCTAACGAAAATGAGTACCAGACGCTTGTTCTGGGGGTAAAGGCGGCCGTCACGCAGGGTTGACAACCCGGCTGACAAAAAGTGCCGATTGTCTAGAAAAAGTGGGAGCCTTAACCTCCTACTACCCCAAGGGCCTCCGGGCCTGTTGTGGGATCGCTTTAAGACAATAAAAATGTAAATATCTTTAAATTCGATACTATTGTAGTATGAGCTAAAAAAACCCTCCCAGCCGGATTTGAACCAGCGACGTATGGATTATTGAAATTATATACCGCTAAGAGTTCACTGCTCTACCAACTGAGCTCTTACAACGGTTGACTCATAAGTCGACAAGTCCGCAACCTATTATACCAGTTTTCATTTTTTTGATTTTCGGATGATTCTGGCCAGGATTTTAGAAACAAAATATGAAATTATTGTATTGTCACGGGTCCTCTACACGTATACAAAGTTTCAAGTCGATCCAATGTTTCTAAGTGGGTGAAAATCGCGTTGAAAGATTCCGTTACATTGATACAAAAACACTTTTTTTGATTTTCTGATGATTATGCCCAGGATTTTAGAAAATAAATATGAAATTATTGTATTGTCACGGGTCCTCTACAAGTATATAAAGATTCAAGTCGCTCCAAAGTTTCTAAGTGGGTGAAAATCGCGTTGAAAAATTCCGTTACATTGATACAAAAACACTTTTTTTGATTTTCTGATGATTATGGCCAGGATTTTAGAAAATAAATATGAAATTATTGTATTGTCACGGGTCATCTACAAGTATACAAAGTTTCAAGTCGAAGCAATGATTTTAAGTGGGTGAAAATCGCGTTGAAAGATTCCGTTACATAGATCGATAGATAGATAGATAGATACAGGTCAAGCTAATATAAAGCGTGTAAAAACAAATTACACGCAAATCCGTTAATATGGAATAAATCAGAAATCCGTTTGCAGCCGTTAACCGCTTGAAACCCAGTCTTTGAAAAAAAATTGTACATACGTAATGCTTAAATTCATGAAGGAAAGCACTGCTCATACACAGAAGACAACTGCCTGCTTCACGAGTACGGAAGTAGTTCAAATAATAAAAATTCGTCCTATTTCTTTGTGTGTCGTGCAAGGAAAAATAATTAAGCGCGAATGAGTAGTTTTTTAATTGCTGTAAATAAATAAATATAATAATAATAATAATAATATAATATAATAATAATAAATCTTCAACTCGTGTCCAAACTCAGGGTCGGATCGAGGGATGAGATGAGATGAGCCTTCTGTATTGAGGTCTGTGAAAGAAAAGGGTGCCGGCCGACAGCACCTGACGCACCATCACGGAGGCAGTTGAACCAAATGAAATTAAATGGATGAGATGAGTATGGAGAAATGGTGGGATGAAATTGTGACAAGGGAAAACGGGAGAAAATCCCAAGAAAAACCTGCCCAAGCTCAGTTTCGCCCAATACGAAACCCACATGGAGTGACCGAGACTGGATCTCAGGAACTCAGCGGTGAGAGGCGAGCGTCTAACTGCTTGCATCACGGAGCCGCCCGTACTGTAAATAAGAAAAAGCAAATAGAATAAAATAAAACGAATTTAATAAAAGGAAGAAAAAAGTGGGATCGAAATCGCGACCGGTAACATGAATGGTAACAACCGTCAGTGGTAGAAACAGCTACAGTCAACTCAAATGAAATCCGCAAAAAAAAAAATTGTGAGAATTGAACTCACGCCTTCAAAAATTAACTTTCTTTATAGTGAAACTTTATGATTAGGTCTATACAGAATATCTAAATTGAATTTCAGATCCCAGTTTCATATAATTAAAGAGTATTTAAATATGAAGGGCTATATGGCACAGTTGAGTGAACCTTTTTTCTTCATTTTGAAAAAAAAAAGTGTTTTATTTGTCAGTGTACAAAAATCAAGTTAGCCTAATATTGATAATCATGGAGATATTTTTTGTTTTTTTAAGTGATTGGTATTAATTGTTGATGTATCTGAAATACAGTAAACAGTTTCTTCTTTACAACCGTGTACTTTACTCATTTTTGTAAAAAAAACTGACTTCATCATTAATAAGATTCATGATGAAGTGCCGTTGAGGTATTATTCATAAGTAACACCACGAGTGATTTCCAAATTATCGATGAATTCACACGACTCACGAAGTGAGGAGTGAATTTATCATAAGTAATGCCACGAGTGATTTCCATATTATCGATAAATTCACGACTCACGAAGTGAGGAGTGAATTTATCTAGAGAATTTGGAAATCAAGAGTGGCATTTGTTAGGACTATTTAACGAATAAAATTAAGCTGTTTACTCACAAATCATTATTTAACTATAGTTATTTTAAAATATTTATATATTTAATGTAAACGGCGATGTTTGAAAACAAATGAGAAACTATAGGTACGCTTCTACTGCTTCTTTTGTTTATCACTGCAACCAGATCATACTATTTATTGACAAAGGAACGCAATATTGTAAAGAGGAGCTTTCTTTAATATGGTAATTATAACACTGATAAATATTTGGTGAAACACGACTCTGATTGGTTGTAAAATAGAAATCATTGAAATGTGATTGGTCATTGACTCCCATTTGGGGCATGAGTTAAATAGTCTAAATAATTTGGAAATCAAGAGTGGCATTTGTTAGGACTATTTATCGAATAAAATTAAGCTGTTTACTCACAAATCATTATTTAAATATATTTATTTTAAAATATTTATTTATTTAATGTAAACAGCGATGTTTGAAAACAAGTGAGAAGCGATGTTTGAAAACAAATGAGAAAGGATTGTTACGCATATTTCATCACTGCAAACAGATCAAAATATTATTTATTGCCAAAGGATCGTAATATTGTAAGAATGCACCCTAGTGGAGAAATTTATAACCAACATTATAGGTATTAATTAAATTCTGATGTCCTATGATGTAAATATGTCAATTATATTTTTCTTCAACGTTATTTCCTGGGAAATAATTCGTTTAAGAAAGTGCAAACAGTGGTTTCTTGTTTTTTTTTTGTGGTATAATAAATTGCTACAAATATTTATATATTATATCCCGCAAGCACTATCAACTAACATTCGTGCACTAATATACATATATATATATATATTATATATATATATATATATATATATACAATCCCGTAGCCGTATTTCTTAGAGAGTCAGTCACTGCAAAATAATGCTATGACCTATTCAGAATGTTAAAAAGGAGGAGTTTTCTTTAATATGGTAAACTTATTTCATAAATTCGAAGTGAAACACGACTGTGATTGGTTGTAATTAAAAAATCATTGAAATGTTGATTGGTCATTGAATCCCATTTGGGGCATGAGTTAAATAGTAAAAATTAAAACATAAAATTATGAAATATTTACCTAAAAGGTCCGCCGTCTCCTCTACAAATAAAGTTGCGGAGACTGACCTTTTAGGTAAATATTTCATAATTTTATGTTTTAATTTTAAAACTGACTTACACCACCATGCCATGTAGGCCTACCCCTTCATATAACTATTCATTCCATAGTTATTCTATCCGAGGGCAGTTGTTTCACTGAAATCATAGCATTTTCATGCTATGCTTTGCAGCTTTACTAGGGAATTATAGATGTGGTAGCTTCCCGTTGCTTTCCACACCGGTGAAGGATGATGATAATAATGATGATGATGGCCGGATGACTTTCAGGGACGGGCCCTAAGCCATCTGGCATTTGTCTTACACGTGAGTGAAAAAAAACCGAAAAAAACCTCACCCAGGAGTCTGTCCCGACCGGGAATCGAACCAGATCCCGCTGCGTGACAAGGCAGCACGTTACTTCGAGGCCACAGCGTGGAAATATAACTATCAGTTTGTCGTATTTTTTTTAAGATGCCTCTTTTTTTAAATACATTTCTCAAAGGGTAACTCCTCCCTCAACTTGAAAATATACAGTAGTTACACTATAAATGATTCTATGCTCCATCGGCTATAAAGGGCGTAAAACAATTGACTTCCAATACAAACATTTTTATAAAATTAAAAAGAATATATTATTTCACGATAACCAGAGAATTGTTACATTTTATTAGATTGGTTAGATGAAAGAAATCAGTCCCGCGCCGTAGCCGAGCGGTTAAGGCAGGAAGCCTTGGCGCAGAGCTACGGGACTTGCGCTGGTTCGAGTCTCCATGGGGGAAGAAATTTTCTCATGGTATTTCGGCCAGTATGGGACCGGTGCCCACCCAGCATCGTGAGGCAATTGGGTAGCTACAATAAGTAGCGGCTCCAGGTTGAGGAACCAGCTATAACGGCTGGGGACTCGACATGCTAACCACATGTCACCATTACACTGGCTGTTGATCATCTACCTCTGTGATTGACACATGTGGATGTGAAGGGCCAGCAGCCGGCTGGTAAAAGGGCAACCGCTGAAAAGTGAAAGACCCTCAATCGGAATTATTAGGCTATTATTATTATTATTATTATTATTATTATTATATTATTATTATTATTATTATTATTATTATTGTTGTTGTTGTGAGATAGTGGTTAATGTGTTTGCCTTTGATTCCGAGGTTCGCGAGTTTAAACCCAATCGGAGTCGACGGTTTTTATGGGCGTAACCATTCTGGTATGCCTTCCTCCAAGGGGAACTGAAGTCGTGAGACTCCTAGATTTACAGTATGTAGAAGTGTCTTATGCCTGAAATAAATTCCATATGATCAAATTTCTTCGGTTATTTCAGTGCAAAATTTGAATTTTTTAAAAACATTTCATGTGACTTCATCAAAGAGGATTGAAACGCTTATAATTGACTTAAAATTGGTGAAGTGGAAGAGAAGACCTTAGGGATTTAATTCCATCAGGTAAAATAAATAAATAAATAAATACGATTAGTTAGGCCTGCTTATACTAAATACAGTAAAATTTTAAACACTAAAACAATAAACACTTAAATAATAATCAATCTTGTTAATTAAAGTTCAATCTATCGTCGGGTTTTTACAGCCGCTGCCGTCTTCCCGTGCCAAACCTCCAAAGCCTACTGTCTTGGGCATCTTCGATGCTTAGTCCTCTAGCTTGCATTATTGTCTTCATGTTTTCGTTCCATGTTAACCTTGGTCTCCCTCTTTTCTTCCTTCTGTTCGGAAGCCATTCATATAGTTGCTTCGGCCATCGCTCATCTTCCATTCTTAAGACATGCCCTAACCACTTTAATTCCTTCTCCTCAATTGTTTCAATTATGCTTTCTTCTGCTTCCATTATGTTTCTAATTTCCTTATTTGTGACATGTTCTAATCTAGACTTTCTGGCACTTCTTCGTAAATAATCTATTTCTAGAGCTATTAGTCTATTCTTGTAGTACTTATTGATTGTCCATACCTCACTTCCGTACATTGCAACAGATTCCACCAATGTTTTACCAATCTATTTTTTTGTGTCTTTCCAAATATGCTTATCACACCATATGGAATTTAACGATGATATTATTTTGCTACTCAATTCAATTCTATGTTTTATGTTCTCTTTGCCTATACCTTCAATGTTATCCATAATTATTCCCAAATATTTAGTTTGTTTCACTTGCTTTATTTGGATTCCTTCTACCAATATTAAATTTTCTCGTTCATTGCTATTTATTGCCAGATATTCTGTTTTTTGTAAATTTAGTGTGAGACCCCATGATTCATATGTGTTTTTCAACCTTTTTATCATGAATTCCATATCAAATTTGTCTTGCGCTAAAACCAGTTAATCATCGGCAAATTGTAAGTTATTAGTCTAAAAATGTTTCAGATTTGAATGTGACACGTAACCTAACGAAGTATAACACAGAGGACTAAACGGACTCACTGTTTAAAGAGAAGTAATCTAACCTTGAGTTATGTAGACACAGAGAGCAGAGACATGCTGACTATACAATAATTATATTATCGTTTGGTAGGAAGTGCTGTTATAAACATTCTGTGTTATTTGATATCTTGTATCAACAGTGTTCGTCATATTTTGGTCCGTACAGTAAAGTACACTGGATATAGGTATGGTTAATTTATGATCTAAATTATTATTATTTTTTATTATTCCGGCTTTTACAATGAATATACATTTTCCCGATACCCATGTTCACAGTTAACTACACTAAATTATTAATTAATACATAAAATCAATACAACCAGGAGATTGGATGGGCCGACAAAATTGGCTATTGGGACCTTGGATGGACTGACAAAATTGGCTATTAGGAATCGGACGATGTCAAAGACATTAATGAACCGATGATCTATCTATCTATCAATACTACTAGTGCCTATATTAAGTTAATAATGTTAAGGAGTTTTATCAGTATTACATTTTTTGACTTCGAACGAAAACGTTTTTGAATAACAATATAAACAGTTTATTTGATAATTACATTTATCTCTAGAAACGGAGCTGCTAACTTCTTGTTTCGGAAGTTGAATTACAAAGATAGAAAGAAGTCTTAATATAAAGATTAGGTCTACTGCGTAATAATTAAATATTTGCCAAAACTATAAATTACCAGTAAACCTATGCTATCTAATTGCAGATAGTCACTTTTTAAGAAAGTGTGATAACCATTTTCAGTATTTACAGTATTCTGCGTCTTGTGCGTAGCTCAAACTAATATTTTTTTGAAGAAAAGTAAAGCACGTCTTTTATACTAATTATGAACATCGTACATTTAAAAATTATATATCGTGTAGCTCCTTTCAGAAAATAATGTACAAAATGCAAATATGCAGAGCATAAATGAATGTGCAATTTCGAGAAGGGCACATCTCTGAAAAGTAAAAATGTTCAGGAGTTAAATATATATATATATATATATATATATCATTCTAAACAATTGTACTCAGATCAAGAGAACTTTACAATTAGAATTTTAGGATCAGATTACAATAGCCTATAGTACGAAAGAAAAGCAAACATTGAAAATATTTCCATATATTTTGATGGATTGTTTATTTTGGAATGTGCCCTTTTCGAAATGCATGTTTTTTAATAAGCGACAATTAAAACAAATACAATAAAAAAGTTATAATATATCAGAAAAAGAAAATATGCATTCCTCGACAATTATTGGATGGCAATGAGTACCTATTTAAAGAAAAATACAATTTCCTACAACAGTCAATCAGAAGTCCACTTCTGGTATCTGATCGGCCGCCGTAGTTGGCCACTACAACTCAGTGATATACAGAGGCAAGTTGGGTGCCCTCTTCGCAAGAAACCGACGACTAGAAGCAAATTAGAGAATATTTTATTGAAAACTCGAAAATAAAAAATATTTGACATGTGCCCTTTTCGAAATTGCCCATTCAAATATAATCTGCCATTTACCGGTGGATAGGAATTTATAATGTCCAGACAATCCACACTTAAATGCTATCAAGGATAATTTGTTATTTAAGTAGTGGAAAAAATATTAATTTTTCCATCAGTGTCAATGATCTAATGGATTTAATGTGAGATAAAGAAGGTACGGGTGACTTTATATGTGACGTGAGTCAGCTAATTTAATAAGAGCCTGAAGTGCCAGTTTTCGATCCCTTACCCGAATACAAAACGGCACGAAATCTGATCAGTGGGGTAGAATGCATTTTACGTCACCAGTACATTTCTACTACAGAATACGCATTTTGAAAGGCATAGCACTGAAACTGGTTAGAATTTTTTCTTATCTGTAGTCAGTGCGGCAATGTTTGTGCGAGCGCACCGGCGCACTGAGAGTATGTAATCCGCAACCTGATTTATGTTATATTCAAATATCTTTATTTCTTTTTCATTTTGTTATTAATCTATCCTGTATTTTTTTTATTTTACTATATTTGTATTAATTTAGTTTTTATGCGTCATAATGCATTTTTCATTTTAAAATATGCTCCTACATTTCTATTTTCTGTTTTCCTTCTCTCATTAACTATAACTCTATAATGTATATTTTCTATATATGTAGCCTATATTAAATTCTGCACCCGAGTAAGAGAACTTGTTCATTCAGTTGTCAATACTGTGCACAAAAAATGTATCCTGAATAAAATATATTCTATCATAAAAATAGCTTGTTATTATTTTTAGTGAAGTTAATGTGATCCAACTTTAGGCTTTAGGAGGCCTTCCTGGGGTAGTCGATGGTAGACGGTCCTAATTTTTAAACAATCGGCACGAAATATCAGCCGGTTTGTCAGCAATGCGTGGCGATCCTATTTATACTACCACATGTACGTATCTGCTATTCATTTCCTTTAGACGCTGAGTCGATCCCAAAGCCATGGTGCCCCCAAAAAGTTTGGGTCAAATTTAAAATTCTGACACGACCGGGACTCCAAACCGCGATCTTCCAGCTTGTATCGTATGTCTTAACGATCTGCACATAGGAGTGACCCAAAGGAGTGAATGGTATTCGCAAATTTGACCATGTTAAACCGTCCCTCGAACAATTATCGTGGCTTCGTCTAGGAAATCGTAGGACTGTTCATTCCCTATCCCTTCTGTATAAAATACTTCACACATCATCGCCTAATTACACAGAGCAACAGAAAAGAAACTTTTTTTGTATCAGAAAGAAAAATATGTGATTCTGATAGTATTTTTTCTCCTGAATTCAAATATGATATCGGTTTTTCTCCATCACGCAAGGTTTCCGAGAGAGAGGAATTTATAATTTCAAATACTTTAATATTTTCTACATTCGTAACTACCCAATATTCGAACATTCGGACTCGCCTAGAAAGTAAGAAATGACGATTTTCTGCTATATTTCGCCTGTGGAGCATCCCTCTTGATAGTCCAACAATAATCGGCCAGCATATTAGGACTCCATTTGCCTTGATATCTCTTTTCCATAGCTGAAACCATTTGAGTTAGCTCATTTGGTTTTATTTTACAATGAACAAATGGACAAAAAAAAGACGTTTATTAAAAAGTAATTCTTTAAATCCATTAATTGAAATTCAAATAAAAAAACTGTGGGTGATGGAGAAATTCCGAATACATATTTGGAAACACGATAAAAAAACTGCATTAAGTACAACTATTGGTACTCATGAGACAAAACTCATGTTGACCAGTGTTATTTATCACACAGCTTCATCAGACCCTCCGATAAACATAACCTTGACACTGGATCCCATCAGCACATTGTCCTTTATATCCCTCCTTATCACACTGTATTATTATCTTTTACAGTCTTACTTGCCAAAACATGGAATTCCCTTCTGTCCTATGTCAGAGACTGTCAAACTATAACATCGCTCAAAAACAAACTAAAGAATTATTTAATAACAAACGAACTTACACACCTCACTGATATTATTCTTTTAACAATTAATAAATTAAATTATATATGAAAATACTATTAAGATTAACTTTTGTTTAAATATCGTATAACCGTAAAATTAGTTTTCTGTATCTCATTATTTTTCACATTAGACTGGGACAGTCTACCAACAATTTTACTTACCTTGTTTGAATACATTTTACTATTAGTTTTAGTCTTATTCTTAACAATCATTAACTGTTTGTATTATAGATCGTAATATAATGGATATTATCTTATTGATGAAATCTTCATTTAGCATTTAATATTAGAGTCAATTATGATTGTTATATTCTGATGTAATGTATGTTTGTAATGGTGAGTGGAAGAGAACGCACATGGCCTTAACTCCACCAGGCTAAATCTTATATATATAAAAATTAATGTTTGTTTGTTTGTATGTTTGTTTGTTTGTGTGTTTCTATGTTTGTTTGTTTGTTCGTACTTTATGCGCGGCCATACCGTTGATCCGATTGTGATGGGTTTTTTTGTAAAATGTTCAGGAGATTCCCGGAATGAACATCGGCTATAAGAGAGTTGTGATACTCAACTCCTACACCCTTAAAAATCGCCCTTTGTAGTTGAAAACGTGAAAAAAGTAACTCTTTGGACGCTTAAATGGCTTACGTTGCCTAAACCATAAGAAATACACAAAATTAATGTACACAGAATTAAATATCTCAAAACGCTACAAAAAAGTCCGCGACAGCATGTGTTTATCTCTTACGGATAACTCACAATAACCATTTTTGTCTTTCATTGATCACAAGAGTCTCGCGCCGTAGCCGAATGGTTAAGGCAAGAAGTCTTGGCGCAGAACTACGGGAATTACGCTGGTTCGAATCTCTACGGCGGAAGAGATTTTTCTCATGGAATTTCGGCCAGTATGGGACCGGTGCACAGTGGGTCAGAAATGAAATCTAGCTGAGGGGAGAAAAAAGCTGGTTTGACTCACTCTCGTCAATTTACCTTTTTTTTTCACTCTAATATAATTGTTGTATGACGGTTCTTAACCTATCTGCAAAGGAGGGTACAATTCCAATGTTCATGAAGACAATATAAACATCGGAAGTTGCCGATGGTTAAGAACTCTGGTCTATATCCCAGTTGCATTATTAGCGTTGTGTGTTTAAGTTCAGTGAGCTTTTCTTCTTATTCTCTATGGATACTTCACCTCAAGGTTTGTAATTTTATTGATATATTTAATGTGTTTCTATATAACCAGATATTATGTTAAATAGGCTACATGTGGAATCATACCTTCCAAGTCCGTCGCCGTGGCGTAGTCGGTAGAATCACTACCTTCCACTCCTGCGACCTGGGTTCGATTTTCGTCGGGGTAGGGATTTTAAAAAAAACTCCACTTTGGGTCTGGGTGTGTGTGCTTTCCCTAATTCTCAACTGAGTGCACATTTCCCATTAAATAAAAAAAATCATACCTTCCAAGCACTAAAAAATTTATATAATTGTCTTATTTTAAATTGAGTTACAAAGCAGTGGCGGTTCCAGGGAGCGGACCATGGCCCCCTCCCGAGAATTGTTTAAAGATAAATCATGATACTAACTAATGAACTATTATCGTGCACTTAAAACATCAAATAAACTTCGGTGCATTAAGTAGCAAAGAGCGTTGCTGACCGGTCACGAGTGAACTGGTGATCGAGTTTCTCGTGTGCATATATATATATATATATATATAGGCTATATATAAGTCTTCTGTATGTGTATTTGTCCTAAAGGACTGGACCAATTTTGATTAAATTTTTGTGTGTGTCTGTTTGAGTCCCTCGATGGTTTAGATTCACATTTGGACCCTCTAAAACCATTAGTTGTAGGAGTTCACCTGAAGTGAAAATTGAAAAATCGCTCTAGCGGTCACATTTTTCGACGTTTCACAACTCAATATTGTCCAAAAATGAACGAAATTCCGACAATTAGAAGTGAAGGTTTACTTGAAATCCGAAATTAAAAACTCCTGTATATCGACTGGACCGTGTTGGATGATTTTTTTTTCTGTGTGTTTAAGTGGGTCCCTGGATGGTTTAGATTCACAATTGGACTTGGTAGGTGGCGCGGCGATCGGGTTATAGGATTTTTTTTATGTCAGATGCGTAGTCACCTGCATTATCGTTATGTTCCGACTTAACTATGTGACGTCATCATTCACACTTCTTGAGCCACAACAGAAGGCTGTAAGAGGTTTTCTTGCGAACTTATCTAATAATATCTAATTATGTCCTAATTGCTGAATTTTATGGTAAAAAAGTAACATATTTTTATCGTCCGCCCATGACATGAGAATTGAACGTTCGGGCAGGACAACGTCTGCCGGGTACGCTAGTAAATAAATAAATAATATGTAAATAATAAATAAATAAAATATTTGTAATACTGTTTATTTTTTAAGTAATACTTTTAGATTATATGTGATCACTGCCAAGTGTTTGAATTTCATTCATGGACAGCTGAAAGGCTCAACATTGTGAAATATATCAAAACTTCCGAATTGCTTAATTGAGGATTAAATTGGTAGACTGTTCATAATAAATTTAGCCTAATGGAAAATTCAACATTGTGTCTCTGTCAGTTACGTCAGCGGATTAAACGTGGGATATGCGATTACTTCTTAGAGGGTACGTAAATTTGAAATACATTTACACACTTTGTTCCGTTCTGAGCTTATTTGCGTGAGCAAGTTTCTCTACAATAAATAATAGTTTTAAAAAACTAAAAGAACACGCTTTATTAGAAAACTAAAAAATGAAAAATAATTTTAATTTCCAATACGCTTGGGATAAAATAAAGTGGTCAACAAAAAATAATCTCCAACACATATAGAATAAAATTAGAGTTATCAACAAAAAGAAAATAATTTTACCATCAAAAGCGTGGGGTGCTCTATATCAATTAATATATTTGATAATAAACATATATTGGTAAAAGTAAGCTCTCTAAGAAGAAAATGTAAAAATCATAAAAAGCACCTCGCGCTTTTGATGGTAAAATTATTTTCTTTTTGTTGACAACTCTAATTTTATTCTATATGTGTTGGAGATGATTTTTTGGTTGACCACTTTATTTTATCCAAAGCGCATTGGAAATTAAAATTATTTTTCATTTTTTAGTTTTCTAATAAAGCGTGTTCTTTTAGTTTTTTAAAACTATTATTTATTTTTTATTTTTTAGTTTTAATATTTTACAGAATAAGATAATAAAAATGTAAATATCTTTAAATTCGGTACTATTGTAGTATGAGCTAAAAGTAATACTCTTCTACAAAAAAAGAACCCTCCCAGCCGGATTTGAACCAGCGACGTATGGATTACTGAAATTATATACCACTAAGAGTTCACTGCTCTATCAACTGAGCTCTTACAACGACTGACTGAAAACTCGACAAGTCCGCAACCTATTATACCAGTTTTCATTCTTTTGATTTTCGGATGATTCTGGCCAGGATTCTAGAAACTAAATATGAAATTATTGTATTGTCATGGGTCCTCTACACGTATACAAAGTTTCAAGTCGATCCAATGTTTCTAAGTGGGTGAAAATCGCGTTGAAAAATTCCATTACATTTATACAAAAACACTTTTTTTTATTTTCTGATGATTATGGCCAGGATTTTAGAAACAAATTATGAAATTATTGTATTGTCACGGGTCCTCTACACATATACAAAGTTTCAAGTCGATCCAATGTTTCTAAGTGGGTGAAAATCGCGTTGAAAAATTCCGTTACATTGATACAAAAACACTTTTTTTTTATTTTCTGATGATTATGGCCAGGATTTTAGAAATAAATATGAAATTATTGTATTGTCACGGGTCCTCTACAAGTATACAAAGTTTCAAGTCGATCCAATGATTTTAAGTGGGTGAAAATCGCGTTGAAAGATTCCGTTACATAGATAGATAGATAGATAGATAGATCCAGGTCAAGCTAATATAAAGCGTGTAATTAAAACAATCTGTAATCACTACTCATACACTGATGGACCCGAGAAGCTGGTGTGCAGAAGTAAGCCCAGCTGTCTTGTTAACAGGCTTGACACATTAAAGTTTTTTTTATCATGTAGATCCATCCATCCATAGTAATTCGGCTTTTCAGCTTTACTAGGGAATTAGAGGTGTGGTAGCTGCCCGTTGTTTTCCAAACCGGTGAAGGATGATGATGGTAATGATGAGGATGGTTATGATGGCCGGATGATTTTCGAGGACTGTTGGGCCCTAAGCTTCCTGACATTTGTCTTACAGGTGAGGATAAACCCCGAAAAAACTTCACCCAGGAGCCTGTCCCGACCGGGAATCGAACCTGGGCCCGCTGCGTGACAAGGCAGCACGCTGTCTCGAGACAACAGCGGTGGACATTTTCCCTTTGTAGTAAAACTGAGTAATTAAATGTCTTCGTTAATAAAATTCATTTACGATGTAAAAGGGAAAGAAATTCTATAAGTGGCCGTAAGATTGCCTTGTGGTAATAGGAGGTTAAAGCTCCTAGTTTTCTATGGAAATAACACGGTATGTCAGCGGGACTGTCAGCTCTGCGTGACGACCATATTTACCCCCATAAATGCATCTGGTACTCCTTTCAGTAAGACAGTCTACTCCAGGACTATTGTGGCTCCAGAGGGTTTAGTCCTGTTTATAATTTTCGACCAATCGGAAACCGAACGCTTGGGCTTCCCGTCTTGTAGCCATAATTAATTACGCTACGGCGTGGCCTCCGTATTTATGATATAAGTATGGAATAATTTTTGAATAAATGAAAAATCTGGGGGGGGGGGCACGCTTGAGTGGATAAGTGCATTAAGGGATATGCGGAGAAAATAAAACATTGATTACTTCTGGGTTATTACACGATATTGCACATTTAATAAGTACCTCGATTTAATTTTAGAAAATAAAAGTTATGTAATGTGGGCCTAACTGTTATCACTTACAACGAATAAATCATTTTCAGGTCCAAGTTGAAATAACTTGTAGAAATTGATGTAGCCTATCAGATCCCTTTATCATAATTTAAGAATAATCTTATTGCATAACTGGCATCAACTAACACACTTGCAACATTAAAACCGGAGACTTATGTCCACGCGGATGTAAGTTCTCCATACATCCGTATCCTGAGGTAATATTTTCCAGTAAATTTCCGTACAATTCACCTCCTCAAATCATGGTTAATGTTATTCTTCCAGCTAATTGTTGTCCTACATACAGGGAATTTTACATCTGGCTACCCTACAGAAGCTTCCGTGCCTTTCTTTCATTTCCCACTTGAGCCATATGTCTTGCCCACATGTCCTACGAGACTTCACTATTCTTATTACATTGGGTTTTCTATAAAAATCATTGAGCCCACTGTTGTAGTTTCTTTTTAATCACCAATATGTGAGTTTCTCTTTGGTCCAGATTTTTTCCTAAGTACTTTATTCTCAACTACTCCTAACTTTTTTTCATCTCGTATCCTTACAATGTAACGGAAATAATCGTACTTGTATGCTATATATTTTTTTATTAAATAGTTTTAAGAGAATTTTGGATGACTATTTAACTCATGCCCCAAATGGGACTCAATGACCAATCACGTTTCAATGATTTCTGTTTTACAACCAATCAGAGTCGTGTTTCACGAAATATTTATCAGTGTTATGATTACCATATTAAAGAAGGCTCCTCCTTTTTAATATTCTGAACAGGTCTGACCATTATTTTGCAGTGACTGAGGCAACAGTAAAGCCGCCATATTTGAATGTTCAAAATGGCAGAAACAAGATTTGGCTGTGCTTCAAACGAAGATATAGACGATACAAATTTGACAATTGTGTTTTTAAATAATGATATTACCGAGTTCTTTTTGATAATTCTGTGTTCAATAATTGTGTTTTTAAATAATGATTTTACCGAGTTGTTTACTAAAAAATAAATTAATAACCTATAATTTTGGTTATAATATACAGTTTGATGTGTTTAATTTTTTCTTCACTAGGATGCATTCTTATAATATTGCGATGATATTTCAAGTTTCCCACCCCAGATGGCAATATATAACAAACATTATATGATCTTGTTGCAGTGGATGGAGAAAACAAAACATAACGTTTCTCATTTGTTTTCAAAACATGCGCCGTTTACATTAAAATAAACAAATATTTAAAGTAACTATATTTAAATAATGATTTGTGAGTAAATAGCTTAATTTTATTCGTTAAATAGTCCTAACAAATGCCACTCTTGATTTCCAAATTCTCTAGATAAATTCACTCCTCACTTCGTGAGTCGTGAATTTATCGATAATTTGGAAATCACTCGTGGCATTACTTATGAAAAGTCTCCCTGTAATGCATAATAGTTTGTGTTTTCTGATTATAGACGTATTAAAGTTTTGGTATGATATGTTGGAAATCCCATGAATAATTTCTATGTTGAAAAACATGTTTTCACGTGATTATATGTTTCATATTTAATTGTAAACGATTTCTTCATCGATTGATAAAGTTTAAAATTATAGTGATAAAATATAACAACGGAAAATACCAAAAAATTAAATTGTAAGACATAGGTGCAAATAAAGTAGGCCTAATATGTATAAAGGTCTATGGTCTGGATTAAATATGTAAATGAGTTGACCCGAAATGTTTACAGCATGTACATAAACAAGCTGTGTTCGATAAAATCCAGGATAATAACGAGTTTTAGACAATGCGTTAACATTATCAAGTCTAGTCTATACCCGTACATCCCACTTGTGGACAAAGGAGCTTCCTATCGGGAGTTAATTAAGCAAGCTAATTTAGTTAACGCTTGATTCCCTACATATGTCAGCGAGTGACATGTGGTTAATACATCGCCTTCAAGAGACTTGGATGGAAAAGACCGTGAAATTTTTCGTTGAGATTCTTTTACGAGTCAGAAAATCTTCAAACCTCGGGACTCACGATCTTAAAGTCTCTCCCAGAGGACTTGTCCCTTCCAAAATAATTCCTCCAATTCGACCGGGTTTGAACCCGCGACTCTCGCGATCAGAGAAAGGAACTTAGGCCTAACCCGTAGACCACCGAGGCCGATAATGTTATCAAGATAAAAATGTGAGCAAGTATTAAATTTTGAGTGAAAGTGTATTTATGTGTTGCGTAATGGCAGCAGTTAGTGAAAGTGTTGTATGAAGCATGAGACGGTAGCGTTCGTATGCAACTTACAGACTTAAATGACACCAAAAATAGGTATGCAAGGTCACTCGGCGTTATCGTTTGAAAGTGTGATCACATTACATGATACCAATAAAGCTGCAATCTGAGAATAGAGAACGGAATTTTAAAAACTCGTAATATGAGCTCTCTGTTAAATTATGAAAACAAAAATATAGCCTACTTGTCGGTCCTGGTGTATCAGGTTATCACGCTCGCATTTTATTCCGAGTTTCGCGGTTTCAATCCCGGTCGGTGTCTACAAATTTGTAAGCGGGAAAATTTCTGATCATGGATTTCTTCGGAAGAGGCATAAAATCGTGGTTACCGTGTCTTAGATTTACAGAGCGTAAAATAATTTCAAAGCTAAAATAAGAAGCCTCCAAACTAAAATTTGCCTTCCTTCAATGAGGTTTGAATTGCGACGCCAATGATCTTATGCATTAAACAGCGTCATTAAATAAAATAAAAACTAAAAATATATTTTATTTCAGTTTATTTTTAATTGAATTAATGTAAAGCAGCTTAAAATCTATAGAGCCCAAGGGCAAGTCTTTCACTGCATTAATAATATTTTCATGTTATGCTTTGCAGCTTTACTGGGGAATTATAGGTGTGGTAGCTTCCCGCACCGGTAAGGTTGATGATGATAATGGTAAAGATGATGACGATGGCCGGATGATTTTCGGGGACCGTTAGACTCTATGCTTCCTGACATTTGTCTTACAGGTGAGGAAAAACCCCGAAAAAAACCTCACCCAGAAGCCTGTCCTGACCGGGAATCGAACCCGGGCTCGCTGCGTGACAAGGTAGTACGCTACTTAGAGACCACAGCGGTGGATATATATATTCAATACGTCACGAGGTGGAGTATTCGTTAGTGAAGATAAAATTCCGAAAACTGTGTGGGTAGGCCGAATCATGGTTTTCTGGTTAAATTTATTGAAAAATTCTCAACAAACGAAGTTCAAGAATAGGAGAACCGCCAAACGAGAAAAAAAGAAAAAAAAAGTATGTTTCTTAAACCATTTTAAAATTTGTCGTAAATTCATTATCCGTAGAGGTAATTTTGCTTGTTGATTTCTTGGTGTATAAAACATAGTTTTCCACATAAATGATAATTTATCCTGTAAGAGCAGAATCCCAACTCCTTTCAAAAAACGTTAAACTGAAAATATATAAAACTATTATTCTACCAGTTATATTATACGGGTGCGAAACTTGGACTCTTACTTTAAGGGAGGAAAGGAGATTACAGGTATTTGAGAATAAAGTACTTAGGAAAATTTTTGGACCAAAGAGAGATGAACAGACAGGTGAATGGAGAAGACTACATAACAATGAACTACATGGTCTTTATGGGAAGCCGGATATATTAAGAACAGTTAAGTCTCGTAGACTGCGATGGGCAGGACATGTTGCATGTATGGGGAATGAAAGACTTGCATGGAAGCTTCTTGTAGGAAAGCCTGAGGGAAAACGCCCAGTTGGTAAACCAAGAATGAGGTGGGAGAATAGCATTAACTATGATTTCAGGGAAGTAGATTACACAGGAAATGATTGGAAAACATTAGCTCAGGATAGGGATGTATGGAGAGCTTATGTCCGCGCGGTCACGAACCTACGGGTTCGATAGTGCCAGTGAGTAAGTAAGTAAGTAAGTAAGTAAGAGCAGAATTTGTTGTCATTCATAATTCCAGTATACAGTAAGTACGTTACACTTCACCTAGAGTGAGCGTATAGCTGTCATGTACTAGCATGCTTGTATCTCTTCAGGATGCGTAATTATTGTATTATTTAATTTTTAACACCTTTTAATTAAACATGTTTAGTGTAACGTAATTTAAAATAGGCCGTACTGAAAGTTGGATTCCGTCTCCGAGGTATGTCGGTACAGAACTCCGGCAGCCATATTACGATTCCCGACGAGCGTAGGACATTTTTAATCCCCAATTTGTGTGCATGTGTGAGGCTGTTACCTTAAGCTCTTTTCGGCGGTGGCCCAGGCATAGGCCTACTGCTAACTACAGATCCAGGAATGTACGGTGCATGTACAAATATAAGGAAAGTAAACAGGATTAAGAAAAGTAAAATAGAGTAGTAGGATTAAATTATCATGACTATTTAACGCATGGCCCAAATGGGAGTCAATTACCCATCACATTTCAATTTTTTTTATTTACAACCAATCGCAGTCGTGTTTCGCCTAAAATTTACCAACTAAAGGTTATCATAATAAAGAAAGCACCCCCTTTTTAACATTCTGGATAGGTCATAGCATTATTTTGCAGTGACTGACCCCTCAAGAAATACGGGTACCAGATTGTACATAGTGCATAAATGTCAGCAGAAAGCGCATGCGATAGATAATATAAAAATATTTGTAACAATTGATTATACTACAAAAAAAAAAAAGAAAACACTGTTTGCTTTCTTGAACGAATTATTTTCCAGGAAATGACGCTGCAGAAAAATATAATTGACATATTTACACCATAGGACATCAAATTAATTAATACCTATACATATAACGTTGGTTATAGTGATGAACAAAGGAAGGAAATGAAGCGTACCAATCGTTTCCCATTTGTTTTCAAACATCGCCGTTCACATTTAATATATAAATATTATAAAATAACTATAGTTAAATAATGATTTGTGAGTAAACAGCTTAATTTTATTCGTTAAATAGTCCTAACAAATGTCACTCTTGATTTCCAAATTCTCTAGATAAATTCACTCCTCACTTCGTGAGTTGTGAATTTATCGATAATTTGGAAATCACTCGTAGCATTACTTGTGACTAATCTTCTCAATTCAAGACAGAGAAACTAGGTACTATAACGTAGTAGGCCAAGATTATATTATCCGTTTAAGGAGTAAGTGCAGTTGTTGACGGAGGGCACTGCAGTCGTGTTTATGCAGCAATAGAACACGTGAGACTGCTATCTATGAGTGCAGAGGGGAATGGGATGTGGGACGCTGACAGTATACACTGCCTTATATGACGTCACGTGTAGCAACAAACAGCTTCGTAATTCTTCCGCCTGCAAAGATATTTTGAATGACTAATATAACTTACTGTGGGACCAAGCCATGGGTTTGCGAGGAGGGCGTTGATAGTAATGCACATAATGTACGTTGCTGTATATAGTGACGTAATAACTCCTGGTTCATCAACTCACACTCCGTACAATCGCTTGGATGCACACTAGATGAATTCGTTCTTGTAAATATAGAACAATACTGCAAATGCGTTGTTTATTTGCCAACATAGAAATCAACCTTGGACATGTTAAATATAGATGACAGAAAATGTGAAGTTTTATTAACCCATTAAACATTTGAGTAGCATGTTTTTATTTACCATAAACATAGAGAACGCATTCATAAAATATTATTGAGTTTCCTAAAATATTGATGATAATATCATTATAATATTTCCTAAAATAGTCCTGCATTGACCTATAATCTATAAGCAATATCCTTTAAAACGACCTTTGTTTAAAAATTTCGTATTATGAAATACAGATGAAGTTTAATTCACTCTAATATATACAGAGTGTTGCAAAAAATACCGGCAACGGAGGTGAGGTAATATATTGAGATATGTTGATTAATTTTAATAAGGTACCAATGTCCGGAAATGATGCGTTTCATACTATGACTAGTTAATTATGTCTCAAGATCAGGTGTCAGTTCAAAGGATTTGAAGACTCATTACTTGACAACACCTCGCAGGTACGGAACCTGTGATATGTTGCTTCGCAACGGAATGTCGCTGCAACATGACGGAGCTCCAGCTTACTTCGATGCCAATGTGACGAGACATTTGGATACCACGTATCCAGGTCGATGGATTGGAAGAGGTGGACCAGTCCCATGGTCTCCGAGATCACTTGATCTTAACCCTCTCGTCTACTTTTTGTGGGGCGACATGATACAGTCTGTTTATCAGACTCCAGTAGAGACACGTATGGATATTATAGCCCGAATCCACGCTGCTACAAAAAATAATTCAAACAAGGCCAGGCGTATTAGAACGTGTGCGCCAATCACTATACCGCCGATGAACGTTCTGCAATGAGATGGGAGGTAGATATTTTGAAAATTAATGTGACTGTGACAGTATTGTCAAGTATTGAGTCTCGAAGTCCAACTAACGGAACTCTTGAGAAGTTAACTACTCATAGTGTGAAAACGCATAATTTCTGGACATCAGTACCTTATTAAAAATGCATGTCTCAATATACTACCTCACTTCCGTTGTCGGTGTTTTTTGCAACACCCTGTATATATATATATATATATTGGTATATATATATATTATAGGCTATGAATGTTGATTAATTGCAGTTCGGAATGTACGTAAACATAAAAATGCGAAAGTGACGAATACTTCATCTAACATAACCAACAGACGGCGAGTCATGAAGCAGTAATTTCCAATACTTGATCTTCCCCATCACGGATAGTATTCGTTAAGTGCTAACATTAGAATGTTTAATTTATAGTTATCGTCCTCTCCACTAACATGTCTGAGTGTTTCTTTTTCTAAAAATACTTTTTTTTTTTACTTGTTACACTTTTTTTACAGCTTCCTTCATTTCGATATATCTCCTTCTTCTTAATACATTGTTATATCCTTTAACTTTCATTTTCCTTTTCACACAAATACAAGAAACACACCCAGACCTAGGTGGAGATTTAAAAACCCCTAACCCTTTGGTTATCGAACCTGGTTTACCGGAGTGGAATGTAGGGACTCTACCGAATACGCTACAGCGACAGTGATTAATAAATTTAACGTTTTAATGTAATATTCCCAGTCACCTATCCACATTGATATCAAGGACATGGATACTTACTATCACATTATGGATTTAATAATATCATCTTGTAAATAGAGAGTTTCATAGTGCTGTACCTTATTTCATTTTCAGTGTTTACGCGATACCCTGTGAATATTTAACAGTCTGTCTTGAGTAAACGGATAATTCCAAAATACTGACGTAATAGAATAGTTTAGCACGTCAGAGCCAAAATGTAAAGAGAACACCCGAAATATTTTATCAATTAGCCGGGTGAAGAAAAAATCACGTTCGAGAATTGAAATTTAATTGATTATCTAACTCACGGACACTATCGGACCCTTAAGTTTATGGCCGTGCGGACATAAGCTCTCAATATCGCGAGCTAATGTTTTCTAATCATAACCTGTATAATTTAACTCCCTCAAATAATGGTTACTGGTATTCTCCAACATCATTCTTGGCCTACATACTTGGTGCTTTCTTCCTGGTTTTCCTACAAGCAAGTAGTATGCCCCTCTTACATTCTCCATTCATGCCACGTGTTCTGCCCGTCGCAGTCTACGAGACTTAATCCCTCATATTATATCTAACTTCCCATAAAGGACATGCAGCTCACTATCCGTTCGTTTTCTGTTAGTTTCTCTTTGGTCTGAAATTTTTCCTGAGAACTTCATTCTCAAATACTCGTAATATTTTCTCCTCCCTTAAAGTGAGAGTCCATGTTTCATATCCATATGATATAACAGGAAAGTTTCAGTTTAACATTTCTTTAGAGAAGTTTGAACGACAAGAGTCCCTGTAATGCGTAATAGCATGAATTTCCAAAATTGAAACTATTTTTGCACCTCGTTCCTGTTTGTTATTATTGCTTCTTGGTATTTGAATTCGACCCTTTTTCAAAATTTCCCTCATTTGTCACTGGCTTTCCATTTCCGTTACATACTCTGTATACCTAATGTATTTATATGTGTGATCATATATTGATCTCTGCTTCCATTCCCAATTTCTTAATATTACTCAATAGAATGTGCATGTTGGCTCTTAGCATCTCCTCGCTATCGCCTAATAATACTACATCATTACAATATAGGTCTACCAACACCTTATTAACATCATTTAGTTGTACACCTCCTTATCCTCTAAAGATTTGAATGCATGCTCTGATATAAAATTGAATAGTAGAGAAGATATTGCATCTCCTTGCTTTAACCAATTGTGGATTTCAAAAGTATTTTAAAACTGTTTCCCTATCTATACCTTACCCTTTCTGCATTTTGGACACATTCGAATAAATCTAACTAACTTTGTAGGAATTCTGAAATCCAGCAGATTTCTATAAAACTTCGCCCTCTTAATTTAATTGTATGTCATTCCGAAGTACATATAATTGTATGTCATTCCGAAGTACATATAATTGTATGTCATTCCGAAGTACATATAATTGTATGTCATTCCGGAGTGCATATAATTGTATGTCATTCCGAAGTGCATATAACTGATGACCAGTGCCTTATATTCCCATGTATTTTCTAAAAAACTGTCTTAAAATAAAATCTTATCTAATGTAGAACTATTTCTTCTAAATCCACATGAATGTTCATCTATTATGTCGTCAGTATAGAGAGTAAGTCTAGATACTAATAAGTTTGTTAGAATATTATACGATGTTGAAAGTAATGAGATGCCCCGGTAGTTGTTGCAATCAGTTTTGCTTCTTTTTTATAGATTGGTTTCGTAATCGATTCTCTCCATTAACTTGGAAGAGTCTCTTTTTCCACAATGATACTAATGCAACTGACGTATTTTGTCCATCAATTTTTTCCTTGATTTTATTGGTTCTGTCGGGATAAGAAATCAACCTGATGCTTTATACATATTTAATTCTTCTGTTGGAATTCCAACCTCTAAAGCGCTTGACTCTGGGACTAACATTTCTGCTGTCTGTAAATCATTCTCTTGATTATCCTGTTCTGAATGTACATTTAGTTGCTGATTGAAGTAATTACTCCATATATTTGGTTTACTCCTGATATCTTCAATGATATCCCTATATTGATTTATAAATATAACTTATTTTTTCTAGCTTAAACCCTTTTCTTTCTATCCTAATTCATTGATATAATTCTCTGATGTTCCTATTTTTGCATCCATTTTAGAATCATTGATCTTTTCTCCCAATTTTGTCTACTTTTTACCCTTTAAAAACTTTGTGGTTTCCAGTCTGATATTACGTAATTGTTGTAAATTTAATTAATTTGGCTTCCGTAACCAATTCACATTTGTTAATTTTCTTTCCTTACCATATCATTCCTCATCAAGACATTCCCTATTTTCCTTTTTTTTCTTAAATATCCTATGCTGTCTCATACTGTCGATTTCATAGTATTTCTTATTAGTCTCCCAATCTTTATTTTGCGGTGGTGGTGTGATTTGCATGCTTAAATGACCCCGAGAGCTATGTCGGAGCGGCGCGGCGGTAGCATTACTGAAGAAAGAGTTACCCAGGTCAAAGTGATGTCAGACGAAAAAAGTACCGTGGTCAAAAGATTGACGATCTTTCAATGTAAAAATTTAACCGTCAAGAAATGCGGACATGGTTTCCAACTGGGGTAAAATTTCTGGAGGTAAATAGTCCTCATTCGGATGTCCGGGATGGGACTACTTTAGGGAATGCATGGCAAAGCCTTAAACGTGGATCAGACATTACATAGTAATAGGGCATTATAAATATTAATACGGGAATTAAATAAATCTCTTTATATTTTCTTTACAGGAAATTCGATGGCCAGAAGAAGGTAGTCAGGAATCAGGAAGTTTTGAATTATAGGCCTATACTAACTTATGGGGGTTCAACAAGACCTGTCGCAACGGGTTTTTTAGTCCGAAGGAGGATTCTCTCAGCTATCCGAGTTTTTAAAATGCAATTACTAACTCACTGGCACTATCAAACCCGTAGGTCCATTGCCGCACGGACATAAACTTTGCTTACATCTCTATCCTGAGCTAATATTTACCAGTCATCCTCTGTATAATGTAAATTGATTACAGGTAGCCTATCTAAATCGAAAACGAAAATGTTCCATTTAGTTTTGATAGAATTATTACTATTATTATTATTATTATTATTATTAGTATTAGTATTAGTATTATTAACCCCTATAAGTCCATCTCTGCAGTCTTGGTGTAAACGTCTGTTGCCCCTTACGCAACGGATCCGGGTTCAATCCCTTGTCGGGACAAGTTTTCTGTCTGGGTTTTTTTTACTTTAACATAAATCTTAGGATCGTCAAACATTAAGAAAATTGTGAATGGTGCATAAACAAACCAGAAAAGTATCAAATTATAAACCACTATTTTCTGTGTTGCTTGAAGAATGTAGTAACCATTGTGGTTGTGGCGTCATTATCGATATTAAAATGTTAATCCAGGCTCGAAACATAGTTAGATGTTCTCTTCAGTAGAGAGCTGAAAATGAAGACATTACCGTATTGTATTTAAAAACTGAGCGCTATATTTAAAATATATATATATATATATATATAGTAGCCTAATAAATTGAAACATAGCAAGATAATTTTTACGCAATAAAGGAATCTTACCGAAATACCCTCTTAATTGAATCAGTTGTCAACATTTCATGTATTTAATATATAACTCGCTAGCGTATAGACTCACAAATGGATCTGAGCGCAGCGATAAAAATATGCAAATCTATAGCTACTGATCGCTAAAACTCTCCCCGTGCGAAAATTTTGTGCTTTGAATGTGATTAATATCCACCGGATTGGTCTCGGTGTAAAGTCATTGCTTCGTATGCAGCGGTCCCGGGTTGGATTTCCGGTCGGTGATACTTTTTCAGGGCTTTTTCTCAGCTATGAGACACGTGTAAGGAAACTTATGGTCAGAACTGTCCCCCGAACATCATTTGGCCATAATAGTAATCATTATATTCGCCAGGTTTAGAATGAATGTGTGTATGAATGGTGCGTATCGTCTTAATTGTGCGTTGTCTTGGAGCAGGCCCATCACACATTGGTGGATGCCTGCCATATCCTTATGTGGTCAAAAAGTACGTGGCGATCCAACGTTTAAAAAATCCCTCTCCCGACAGGTCAGTCAATTGAAGGCCCTGCTGCGTGGGGCATGTAAAAGTACCTGTCCATAAAACCTGTAAAGAAGCTATTCGAAATAAGCTATCTACGCAGGAGGCTGGCAAAAATGCTTTACAATTGAGGCCGCAGAAGGAAGTGCAGGAGGGAGAACATATCACGTGAATTTGATCATTTCGCTCGTGAGCTTCAAGGGAGAAAGATATCTAATTAGAAAGCTGGTGAATTTCTCCACACATTCTACGGACAGACTGTATAATGTGAGAGGTTAAACTACGATGGAGAATAATAAGAAGAAGCTGATGAAGAATATGATTAATATGTAATTAGAATGAAAGACAATTTTATTACTGCTAATTATTTCTACTTCAACTTTTAAATTCGTAAACAAACGCCGTAAATTATGTAATGCAATATAGCCTGCTGCAATAGCATTTTCAGTAATCCGGTGCCAAGACACGTTGAGTCGCCAAGAAAAAAATCAGGAAGCAATATAATTCATAAATACTTTGCACTTGAAAATAATAAATTATCATAAGTAATGTCACGAGTGATTTATCTAGAGGATTTGGAAATCAAGAGTGTCATTTGTTAGGACTATTCAACGAATAAAATTAAGCTGTTTACTCAAAAATAATTATTTAAATATAGTTACCGGCATTTTAAAATATTTATATATTTGATGTAAACGGCGATGTTTGAAATCAAATCAGAAATGTAAGATTATGTTCATTCACTGCAACTTGATCATATTATTATTGCCAAATTGGATCGCAATGTTGTAATAATGCACCCTAGTGAAAAAATAATGAAACACATCAAACTGTATATTATAATCAACATTATAGGTTATTCATTTATTTTTTAGTAAACAACTCAGTAAAAATCATGGAATATGTTCATTATTTGCTATATTCAATGTACTTGTTGGAGAAAAATAATGCTCTGGGCTGTTCAGAATATTAAAAAGGATGAGCATTCTTTATCACAAAAGCAGAAGCTGATAATGAGGAATCGATAAAGAGCGAGGTGAAACATGACTGTCATTGGTTGTAAAAAATTCATTAAAACGTGATTGGACATTGACTCCCGTTTGGGTTATGAGTTAAATAGTCATAGGGTCTTAGTAAATGGTAGACTTTCTGAAAAAAAGTTGGATTAAATGTTTTTAATGAAATATACTCTCAACCTCACTAAAGTAACAATGCAATTGCAGGACCTGATATTAGTGATATAACTTGTTGGTTACGTTCCTTGCCTGTAGTCCCGAGGGTCTCGGGTTCAAACCCGGCCGGGGTCGATGGATTTATAGGATAGAAAAATCCAAGGGACAAGTCCTCCAGGAGGGACTTTAAGCCGTGAGTCCCGAGTGTGATGATTTTCGGGCTCGTAAAAGAACCTCAAGTTTGAATAAGAAATATATCTGAGCAAAATTTAACCGACCTTCGTCCATCCCGTCCCGCGCCTAAGCCGAGTGGTTAAGGCAAGAAGCCTTGGCGCAGAGCTACGGAACTTGCGCTGGTTCGAGTCCCCATGGGGGAAGAAATTTTCTCATGGAATTTTGGCCAGTATGGGACCGGTATCCACCCAGCATCGTGAGGCATTTGGATAGCTACAATAAGTAGCGACTCGAGGTTGAGACGACCAGCTATAACGGCTGGGGAGCCCGACATGCTGACCACATGTCACCCCTACACTGTCTAGATGTTCGTCTTCCTCTGTTATTAACACATGTGGATGTGAGGTCAGCAGCCGGCTGGTAGGCCTAGGACTATCTAGTCCTGACGCGCTTGGAGTTTTTTTTCATCCATCCCGGTAATACATTAGTTTCCTACTGGATGTCTCCTCGAGGTAATATGCCTTGCTGACATCTATAGGGAAATAAGAGTAATAAAATTAATCTGGTTAAGAAACTTCCCACTAGGGATGCACTAATGTACCGTAGTAGGAGGAACAGTGACCAATTTAATTAATCAGTGACATAATTAGGGCAACTTTTATTTAACTCTAGGCATATTAAAAAGTGATTTGTTCGATAACTTATAGTTCCGTTATTGTAGGCCTGCTCCTTATCCGAATTCAATCTGTGTATCTTTGGGCTACATCTTACTGCATCGAATAATGAAGGTATGCATTTAATCAAATTTAAAATTATACAACAATAATCATAATCTTCTCATTCTTATTTTAAACTATCCCTTTTATGTATTTTATGTGCCCAATATCACCCGGGCTTTACAATGACACGACTTATTGGGAGAGGCTGTTAAAACTCATGATAACAAAGATACATTTTTGACCACACAAGGACATGGAATGCTTCCCAGATTGGGTCATCTACTCTGTGCCGGGGTAACCTCTGAGACAACACGAATATTTAACACAAAACATACCATTCACCCATACTTTTAAAATAAACAAGGCACGTATGATTGGATGATTATAATGGCCAAACGCTGATCGAGAATTATTGGGGCCTTTTAGCTTCCCAACATTTGTTTTAAGTTACAAGACTGGAAAAAAAAAAAAAAAAAAAAAACTCACCCAGTAAACTTGCCCCGATCGTGGATCGAATAATAATAATAGTAATAATAATAATAATAATAATAATAATAATAATAATAATTATTATAATAATAATATTTATTATTATTACTATTATTATTATTATTATTATTATTATTATTATTTTATTATTATTATTTATTATTATTATATTATATAAGAGTAATGATAGACCCAGTGCATTCTGTTATCATTCTTGAATATAGAACTTTAGTAGAAGAGTTTACCTCCTTAAAAGATTTACAATCTTTCACCATATCAAGAACAGATAGGTTGTATGTTCATTTGAATCTTTTGCCCTATTAAAATGTTTATTTAATTAGTCCATCTTTATTTGGATCTTCCACCGCTCCTATATTGTATAGATTCGATATCAATTCTTTATTTGGTAATTTGTTTGCATATATTATTTGCAGATGATCCAACCAATTTTCCTGGTACATTTCAATATCTCCTATAATGTCCCTAACTGTTAAGATTGCTCATAAAGGCCTACAGTTTCTGCATTTTTCTCTTTGACCAATAATATAATGTTCATAATAATATCAATATATTTTAGACAATAAAGTTCAGACAGCATTTAAATTCATCCAGGGGCACGCCGTAGCGTAGTGGTTAAGGCAGTGCGCTACAAACCGGAATGTAGAGGGTTCGAGACCCGGTGGGGTCAGGATTTTTAAACTGACCCAAACCTTCTGGTGGCACCATGGCCTTGGCGTCGACTCAGCTTCTAACGAAAATGAGTAAAGGCGGCCGTCACGCAGGCTGACAACCCGGCTGGCATCAAATGCCGATTGTCTAGAAAAAGTGGGAGCCTTAACCCCCTACTACCCCAAGGGTCTCCTATGACCTGTAGTGGGATCACTTTACCTTTTTACAGATACCAGATTGCTTCCTAGGACGATAATTCGATTTGTAAGTAAGATAATGGAAGATGAGAACAGTAAGACTTCTGTAGGCTAGCAGACAACGAAGAAAAACTGACTTCTGTCTAAATGAGAGAGGATCGCCCTCTTGGAAAGTATGGTGTATAAGCTGTATGAATACTGAATACTACAGTAGAAGCATATGCAATACATTATATTCCTTGTAGCTATTGGTGCCCCGTCGTGCGGAAACATTCGAGTTACGAAGCAAGAACTGGAGCATCTTCAATTTTTTAAATGTTTTATATCATTTGTGTGTTAAGAAGGGCAGTTAATTGTTGACATATCGTTTTCATTCCACACAATTTGCTTATTCATTATATATTCTGATTTTAAATAATTACTTTATAAGGTTTAAATTTAGTAATTTATTTCATACATGCAGTATTTTATAACATTTGTTTTATCATAAGTAATGCCACGAGTGATTTCCAAATTATCGATAAATTAACTCCTCACTTCGTGAGTCGTGACTTTATCGATAATTTGGAAATGAGGAGTAGCATTTGTTAGGACTATTTAACGAGTAAAATTAATCTGTTTACTCACAAATCATTATTTAAATATAGTTATTTTAACATATTTATATATTTAATGCAAACGGAGATGTTTGAAAACAAATGAGAAACGTTATGTTTCGCTTCTTCATCACTGCAACCAGATCATATTATTTATTGCCAAAGGATCGCAATATTTTAAGAATGTACCCTAGTGGAGAAAAAATGAAACACATCAAACTGTATATTAATTAATTTCTGATGTCCTTTGATGTAAATATGTCAATTATATTTTTCTGGAACGTTATTACATGGGAAAAAATGCGTTTAAGAAAGTGCAAACAGTGATTTATTTTTTTGTGGTGTAATCAATTGCTACAAATGTTTTTATATTATCTCCCGCAACCACGATAAGGTTACATTCGTGCACTATATATACACATATTATATATATACATATATATATATATATATATATATATATATATATATATATATATATATATATATACATATACATATATATACAATCTGGTAGACACATGCAGTCACTGCAAAATAATGCTATGACCTATTTAGAATGTTAAAAAGGAGGAGCTTGATTTTACAGTGATAAAATTAAACTGATAAAATCGAGGTGAAAAACGACTGTGATTGGTTTAAATTAAAAATCATTGAAATGTGATTGGACATTGACTCCCATTTGGGGCATGAGTTAAATAGTCCCAGTTAAATGGTAGATTTGGTTGATGAAATACTTCGATATCGTTAGGAAGTTCCTTTTGTGCAAAAATACTTACTTTTATGCAGTAATATAGCCCTAAGTAAAATAATCTGAATTTTCATATACGTAATCTTAACAATAATTTAAAATTATTTACTTTCATACAGTTAAGTTGAAGACCCTGGGACTCTTTGTGTTAATTAGACTGCACTTCTACTGCCTTCAACTTTGGATTCAAAATATATTTTAATGATATTTTGTGAATTTTTCTACTGAATGCAAAATTCTTAAATACTTGGTTAGTTTTTAATTTAAGATAATTTTAATTAGGCCATATTGAATTCCATAGACGTACAGAATTAGAATTTTAACGTCCGTTGTTAATCTGTCAACTCCGAAGTGTCGTATTGTTCCAAATGATTCGAGGTAAATAGCATTCAAAAATGGAGATATATTGAAATTTTTAATCTTTTGATTCTGGCGTAGAAAATGCCATTTAGTATTTACATTCTAATAGAATTTTTCAGTCACGTTAACCCTTAAATTGGCAAAACACGAATTTCTTCTATTAGATATTTGAATGTGGCGGACCGCAGTGAAAACGGAATCTTGCGTAACTGTTGTTATTATGTATATTGTATAATTAGACACACATTTAAGTGGTTTCTTTTTGTTCGTTTTCTTCTGATTTATTAAAAATATTAAATTAACTAAACCAACTGATGTATCTAAAAGGATACATTTCGAATTTAAGGGTTAATGTGTGACTGAATTATGTATATTTTCTTAAATGTTTCTAACGTCTCGGAGGTGGCTCTGGCATTCGGCAGATCACACATCCGACGAAGATCTTCATGTCTTTGTGTGAACAAAGCAGTGTGTGAACCAGAGTTTCAAATCATCTCCCGCGACTGTAAGGCCCGTGGCGTGGGGCTTGTGGACTCAAGCCCTATCCGGTCTCACAACGGCTGCAGGAGGTAAAACAGGGGAACCGTCGGTGGATCTGCGACAGCAGTCTTCCCGGCTAGGCCCTAGGAGCCCGTGGACCAACTGTGGGGTCGTCAGGAATGAGCGGCCTGACGTACTATGTAGCTCAGCAATTCCCGAAGTTGCAACTCCAACACCTTCTCACTAGAGGTGTTGGTTTTAGGCCGAGAACTCTTGAATGTGGACGCGAAATAGATAGGGAGGACAAGTCTGGGACTTGGGAGTATGGTATTTTGACCGAGGTATCCCAAGGGGTGGTGGCATGGGCCTAGATGTAAGGCCAGTGGCGTGGGGCATGTAAAACTACCTGTAGATGGAAAGGTTGAAATCGGGTATGAGAGAGAGTATTCACTCATTGCAACATCAATATGTTCATTAGTGCAAGCCTAATTTATTTAATTAAATACTTAAAGAACTAAGGGAAGCCGTATTTACATTTTTCCAAACTCTTCAATCAATAATAATAAAAAAATAATAATGTAAATACTACTAGTAATTATCATCATAGACGACACTACAGCCAACTTTGAGCTCTAGACACTGACAAGATCTTCCTCCATTCATCCCTGTCTAACGCCTTCCTTCTCAATCCTCTTACATTGTGCTTCTTAAGATCTTCTATTCCATGTAAACATCTCAACTTCGGTCTGCATATTCTTCTACTTCCTTCAGATTTCAGAAGTCTGAGTATTTTAATAGGATCGTCCTCCACCTTCCTGATAATTTGGCCAACTCAACGTAATCTAGCTACATTTATAAACTTGACAATGTCAAGGTTTGTGAATAAAGAATACAATTCATGATTGTATATTAATCGCCACACTACTATTACTACTACAACTACTAGTACTATTATTGTTACTACCAGTGGCGTGCGGTGGTCACAGGAATTACCCCAATTGTATGACGAAAATGCCTATACCGGCGCTTACAAATCAGCCACTCGCGTTTCTCGCCTCGTAGCAGCTGATAATATTTTTTCGTCAAATTATTTTTTCATGAATCAATAGGTCAAAACTTCATTCGACCCATTTTTGTCGATCAACTTATACACTTCTTCGGGTTGTGACGTAGGTGAGATACAACTGGCTGGTAATCAACACAAAATCGATGGTTTAGACACAATTTTGTCTAGTGTGGTTTATCGCTGGACTTGGGTGACACATCAAAATACGTTATATGCGCATGCGTGTATTTATTTACAACGTAGTAGCTGGTGATAGTAGGGATAACACACTGTGTTCCATTCCTCTATGGGGATAATGCACACTTCGACTACTCCGACATATTATAGACTAATCTGACAATTGATCTATCTGACAGACTACAGCGTGCTCATGATGGGTGCATTCGATTTATATTCAATCTCCGTCGTTATGACCACGTGATTCCTTCATTTCAGGCCTTATCATGGCTACACCTAAATGACAGAAGAACTTTACATTCACATACCTTACTATTCCAAATTCTGCACACATATTTACCAAGTTATTTAACAACACGTTTTCAAAATTTATCGGCTCCTCTTTAGTTTTGATATCACAGCACAGGACATGTCTATACTCTGAATCTTACCAATATCCATGACTAGAACATGGAACTCACTTCCCACTCATGTCAGGGACTGTTAATCGCTATCATTATTATATCCAAATTAATTGATATCTTAAGTTCGACACAATTAAAACATTAACTGCATAACAACTACATAGAGCATTCCATTAATAATCATCTAGGAAGCTACTTACTTTATTTTATATCATTTTAATTTTATTATATTCTATGTTTTTGTTAGTATTAGCTAGTATTAGATCACATCATTATTGTATTTTGTTTAGTCTGTATTTTAATAATATATTAAAATTGCAATATGTATGTAATTTTTGTATGATTCTAATATTCTCTGGTTGGGTGGAAGAGAAGGCATGTTGGCCTTAACTCTGCCAGCTAAAATAAAGCATTATTATTATTATTATTATTATTATTGTTATTATTCTTCTTATTATTATTATTATCATCATTATTATTATTATTATTATTATTATTATTATTATTATTATTATTATTATTATTATTATTATTATTATTATTATTATTATTGTGAGAATAAATAGGGGTCCGTCAAGCTGAATGCGACATATGTCTGCTGGCGCGGCGGGAAATTGTAATTTGAATATTCACGGTTAATTGATGTTAATTAAGTTTGGCAAATGTATTATTTTTTAAATACAAAATTATGAATATACGAATTACACAAGCAGTGCTGGTATAGCTGGGGTTAAATGCACGCCACTGACTACTACTGATAATAATATATTGTTAGTACATGCTTCATAATGCAATTAGAGGACCTATTTTCTAGTTAATCACTTATGTGTTCCTGAGTTGGTATTGTTTTCGTATATAACTAACTAACCAACTCACAGGCACTACCTGACCCTTAGGTTCTTCGTCACGCGGACATAAGTTCTCCATACATCCCTATCCTGAGCTAATATTATCCAATCATCCCCTGTATAATCAACTTCCATCAAAATATGGTTAATGTTATTCTCCCATCTGATTCTTGACACACCTACCGGGCGCTTTCTCCCTGATTTTCCTACAAGGAGTTTCCAAGCTCCACTTTTATTCCCCATTCGTGCCACATGTCCTGCCCATCGCAGTCTACGAGACTTAACTTTTATTACTATAGGCTATATGGTTTCCCATAAATATCATGTAGATTACTACTATGCAATTTCCTTCATTCGCCTGTCTGCTCATCTCTCTTTGGATTTGTTTCGTATAATATAGGCCTATTATTCGTAATTGTTTTATGTCCAAAATGCTGTGTGTCCTTTGACGCTATAGAGGCTAAATCATTCTTTTTGGAAAAGATTCTGTTTTGTAATTTTTTTTACTGGCCTATATCACATACTGCAGAACACACTGTATAAATGTTCGGATAACATATAGGCCTACCCAACACTTACTTAAAACCACATCTCCGTTTTAAATTTAAGCGTTATCCATTTACCTATCTGTTCGTCTCCATTCCAAAAATTTTCATCATAATAAAGTTCTTAGAAATATTTTTGGATCAAAGAGAGACGAACAGATAGGTGAATGGAGAAGACTCTACACGTTCTTTATAGAAAACCTGATAGGCTATAGGCCTATAAGAACAGTTAACAAATAAGTCTCGTGAATTGCTGTGGGCTGGACATGTGGCACGAATGAATGAAACGGGGCACGAATGGGGAATTAAAGAGGGGCATGGAAACTTGTAGGAAAATGAGAAAGAAAGCGCCCAGTAGGTAGGGTAAGAATAAGACGGGAAAATAACTTTAAGCATGAATTGTGTGAGTTAAATTATACAGGGGTTGATTAGAAAACATTTAGCTCAGGACAGGGACTTACGAATAGCTTGTGTTCGCGGGGCCATGAACCTTCGGGTTCGATAGTGTCAATGAGTTAGTTATGATAAATGCAGGAGTAAAAAATATATGATTATAGGCAAAATACAGAAAGAGAATGCAATGTAGATAAAATATATATATATAGGCCTATATATATATGCATTTAAAAAATGTAAGAATTTTATATATCTTGGCTGTTTAATTAATGCCTCAAATTATTTCAATGAAGAATTTAAAAAAAATCAATATTGGATGGCGATAGGCCAAAAAATTATTTTGAACTTTGCAGAAATGTTTAATCAAGACTTCTTACTCATGAAATACAATGCAAAATTTACAAAAGTTTTAAACCAAATCCCGATTAATGGCAGTAAAATATTTTCGCGGATGACTGTGCATAGGATTCAGATGGAATTTCTCTAAATTAACTCGAACACATGTTTACACAAAATTTACAAATTCATTAACGGAATATTCACAAACAATTTGTTGCTCACATAGTCTCTTGCTTCACAATTTATTTGTTCGTCCTGTTCTTTGTACTCGCTCACGTTTTCACTTAAAACATCGCATTGTCTTCACATTTTAGTACGCTTCACTAGTCCATTATTCAAACATAATTACAACTGGCTCATCCAACCCTTTCACCTCACTATATACGGAAGTGCAGGAATAATCCGGAAACTCAGACGATATATTTCTCGGGTCGAATAATCGAGAACCAATCTTTCCAGAACGGAGGAATAGACGCATGTGGAAATTTCTCCGCGGGCCACTGATTCGTGTATCGTCAGCTGTCTAATTTCTCTCTATTATATATGGCGAGGACCTACTCTCGACATCGCCCGCGAATTTCAAAAGCCAGCCCAACAATGCGTCACAATATGGACAATTTTCAAACCAACATGTGAAGACTGAAGGCATTCGAAACCAAAATACTTAATAAAATATAAGCCTATAGCCCGTTTTATGACAAGGGGAACAGGGTATTAGATATAACAGTGAATTAAGTCAATTATCATTTCACCTGATATTATTACTTCATCTGTTGCGTTTGGCAGAGCATGTTCTAAGGATGACGTAGAATGAGTTACCTAAGAAAAGTGTGATGTCTAGACGTGAAGGAAGAAGTGTTGAGCGATCAGAGTTACTATGGATGGATGAGATTCCAAAAAATTAAGAAAGATTATAATAAAGGGATGGTGGCTGGCTGCTGAAGACAGAGGAGGAAAAGCGAGAACCGAATTGGGCTGTAATGTAAATGATGATGATTTGGTGAGAGCAAAGCCAGATAAGATAGTTTTTTTCAGGATGACAGATTTGAATATCGTATATCTAAAATCTCTTTTGCGTTGCTTAATATGATGGCAAAGTTTCTAGTACTTAGAGTAAGTGAACTTAAATTACATTAGAGCAAGTTAACTGCCGACAACAAACTTTTTGTGAAAATTGATTTTATATCAAATCTTTGTGTTTTGTTCGATATTCTCTCCCCGCGCGAAAAGGAAACAAAGTTATATAGTGTTATTGCTCAGTTTCATTAGTCGTACAGCTTCTTCGTGCCATAAAAGTTTAGCTCTTCGGGAGTCAAGATGAATTGCTGAGCTCTTTTAATTTCTTGTTGTTTGTGGCCTGCACCTGCTATTTAAAAAAAAGTTTAGTTTGCTTTGATTTTTACGACAGTTTTTTCTACTTTCAATCTTTCCTCTTTTTTAAAATGTTTTCCTGTTTTCGGATAAGATTTATGCATAATAGGTTTGCTATTGCAAGATCCGCTAAGCTGTTATTTCTGCACTTAATATACGGTACAAAACTTTTGTAGGTTCCTTTATACTTAAATATGAAATTTTAAAATTTGCATTCTGAATGAGTAGGACAAGGGAAGTCTTGCTGACTTTCATGTTGGATAAATCAGCTCTTGTGCGATTTTAATGTATCCATTTTTTTAGAATATCGGAAATAATCTATATAGACAATGTGAAATATTTGTTAATAAAGGAATGTTTTCTCAGGATTTACTTAATGGATTTACTTCAAAATTATAACGGATCTTTAACAAATCTTTGGACAACTTATCACACGTATATCGTTCATCAGTGATAATTCCTGAATTTAAAATTATGTTGAAAAATATATCTACACTGAAAAAAAAAATATTAAGAAAATTAATATTCATTAAGTAAAAAATGAAACAAGGGATTTAAATCATCTTTTTCTTGTCCCGCACCGTAAATGAGCGGTTTAAGGCATGGTGCATTGGTTCAGAGCTACGAGACTTGCGCTGGTTCGAGTCCCCATGAGAGAAGACATTTTCTCATGGAATTTTGGTCAGCGTGGGACCGGCTCCCACTCAGCTTCGTGAGGAATTTGGGAAGGTATAAATGTAGCGGCTCTAGGTTAAGAAAACCAGCTAAAACTGCTGGGAAATTCGAACTGCTGACCACATGACACCCCAATTCTGGCTTTGATGATCGTCCACCTCTGTGATTAGCAAGTGGATGTGAAGCCAGGAACCGGCTGATAGGTCAAGGGCCTTCTAGGCCTGTCGCACCATAGAGAGCTATCAGCTGGCAGTTGGCCTCACATCTATACCCCTGTGTTAATCACAGTATTGAGGATATCATCCTGTAGTGTAGGGCTGACATACCAGCCGTTATTGCTTGTTTTCTCAGCATGTATATATCCCTAAGTTACATTAAAGACAGAGTTTTCATAGCTGACCAGTAAGAGATTCATAATTTTGCTATGAATTTGCTGTGGGAAATCATGGATTTATAAGCAATATTTTAACACTAGTGATATAGGTCACATCTGTATGCCCTTACCTCAATCATACCTTTATTTTATATGAATTTGTGATACGTTATAGGATGATTGTTGTAGATGTGAATAAATTGTTCACTTTAGTAACGTGGTTCGTTAATCTCTTGTTCTTTAACGTGCGTGTTAACATATCCTAAGAGCAAGCTCTTTCAGTGTGTATAAGAAAGGTACTCGTAAGTACAGAGAGTATTATTGAAGCGCGTTCGAATAATTTCGAGAAAGATCAGGAGATAGCTGATGATAGGAATTGATACAGTTTACTGCTGCTGCAAATATAGACGGTAAAAATGTCGTAATTCAATTGTGAACACTGATCCATAAGCAAACTTACTGTTTCTGTATAAACATAGTGCAGTTCAGTCTAACAGACCATCTGTTTAAAATATTTTAACAATAAATAATTTAAATAATTATCATTTATTTAATATGGTACTTTTCCGTTGTATTATTAGTAAGTTCCCATTTTCCTCTCCGACGGGACGGTTCTGTTATCTGCTGGATAGGTATTTTATATCTCCACTTGTGTTTGGCTGTGTGTTCCTTGCCTTGAGCATCCTACTAACCACACATCCAGGGATTCCTGTCACTGTGAACCTATCTAATGTGTATATCAGTTTTCCTACTCTCTCCCTAAAGACGATTCAGTTAGGTGATTGGGAAAATTAGAGAAGATGGAAAAAAGAGTAGAAATGTTAGTTGAACATTTCATTTCATTTCATTTCAGTATCTGCAAAGTCAATTTAAATGTTGTCGCTTTTACATACGATCATACATAGTGGAAACGGTGACGGGCGCCGCCCAGTGTGTAACGCACGTGGCTTTCTTGGCATCTAATTACTTCGTGGGTGTCAAAATTGGGTTGTGGATCTTTAATCCTAGTCATATGACGGCAAGATGTGTTCGCATAAGAAGTCGATGGTTGGTATAACATATGGACATTGTCACACTAGAATAGGACGTCAGAAACTGCATTGCCGGCAAGCAGAGTATCGGAAAGCCAAACAGTGCACAAGGAGGCTCGCTGTTCTAGGCGAGGGAATCTCGCACAATTTAAGTTGTTGGCCGTCCAGGGGATGCAAAACCACTGCACTCTTAGTATACTACATACAATGTATATACAAAAAATATCCAACTGTTAGTGTTAATATACATTATACGAAACAAATCGCCGCATTTTAAATGAACTAAACTTATTTGAAACAATATAAACAATAAATACGTAGGGCCTACTTGCCGCCATATTATCACTGAATTGATGTCACGGCCTCCTGTGTCGGTTCATAAAGAGAAAACGCTTCATGGGATTTGATAACCGAGGCAACAAAGGCTGGATATCTTGGAGAATTTTCGATTTTTATTATTCGGTATCACTGAATATTCTATCCAAACTTCGCAATTTAGTTCTACGCTGTCCAGTACAAAAGGCTTACATTTTAAAAACATTATAGGCCTACGCGTTACATATGAATCATAAAACATTTCTCTTCAGTGTTGTATGAATGTGTTGAACCATATTATTAATAATATTCTCCCTAAGGTGAGAAAAATTAAATCGGTTTATACCATTGTACGGAGCACTTTTTTTTCTGATTCATATAGTTAAGTACGAGTAATGTGACTAATTTTAGAAAATACATTTTTTTCACTTAAGTCATTGAAAATGCGCGCTATAAATTTACGTAAAATATTTTTTTGCGCGATAATGCGTTTTGTCGTACTTACCAGCAATGGCGACCTTCGACTTCCTACACCCCGGGGTTGCCAACCTAAATAACTCTACTGTAATATTACATTTACACCCACGTGCGGGAAGTAAAACCAGTGCCCTCTATGTATACTACGTACAATGTATATAGCCTACAGAAAATATCCAAAAAGTAATGTTAAAATACATCATTATACGAAACAAATCGCTGCGTTTTAATTGAACTTTTGAAACAATATAAAACAATAAATACGTTCTTGCGGCCATGTTATCAATAATTGTTCTCACGGCCTCCTGTTGTTTCAACTAATAAACATTACCCACACTGTTAACGTTAGTCAATTGTTTGTGATGAACGCAAATATTTCCAACAAAGATGTTATTATTTTACTATTATTTATTATTTTGAAAACACCATCGCGCATAAAATAATGTACAACGCACGTCTGTGAAATGTTTTACAGAATCTCGGAAATTAAAAACTTCGCTATCCCTCGGTTTTTAAACATTTTTTCTCGATTCTGTAAAAGCCACTTCTCGACCTCACATCGTAATATAGGCTACTATTATTATCCTAAAAATACAAAATAAATATAACAGTGGAACACTTAACAGCAGTAGGATCTAGTATTTATTTGTTGCAGCTACCAAGATCTGAAGAAAATTAACAACCCGTTTTACGTTACGATTGCTTGGAATTGATTGCAATAACGGAGGAAAAGAGACAAAATAATAAAATTTGTTGCGTCTCAGTTGTGTGGAATTATAAAGCTACCGCATGCCTTTGATAAGGATGTTGGCATCATTGCTTTTTAGTGGAAACAAAATATCATCTGCTAGTTGAATTAGCGCTCTTCTCTTTGTCCTGGTTTTGATTACGCTCGTTGGTGTAATTGATAGCCCGGATTTAACTTTGAAACTAATAAGCATTCCTGTTTTTGGGCAAGACCCCCCTGTTTCGTGGCTTTGAAGTCTAACACCCGCTTACTAAGTGCATTAAACCCAAAGTCTCTGAATAACAGTTAATTAAATCATAAAACTCTTTAGTCCGTCCGGAGTTGAGAAAAGACTTGGGGGTCTTATGGGCTTCAGATTCTAGCGCAGCGGACCAATAAGAAAATAAGGAAACCTTCTTCGTCTCATGTATAGGGGTGTACCGTCTGCATACTTCGTCGTATTTGAAAGTTCAATTCCAATGCATATTCTAAATTTGAAAGGGAAAATTTTTGCCTGAATGTTAGATATGCTAAAATTGTGAATTTCTATCAGAAACAGGTTTCAACGTATATTATAGTGAAATGGCAGCAATGTCCGTATAAGAAAAAACTAGTTGTGGAAAGGTTTTTTTTTCTTGACTTGTGTCACATTTTTATACATATATATTGAAGGTTGCAGGGCTTTATTACTTATTGATGATGTGATAAGTAATTTAGTTTTTAGTTGGTTACCTTTAACGAAAGTTTTTAATTTACTAAGTATTAATTTTAAAACTTATTAGTAGTCAAGTCGCAGCTCACGGCTGTGTCGTGTATTTGTGCCCAACTAATTATTGCTTCGTTCGTCAAACTGAGAAAAAATTTAAACACACGTTGCTACTGTTAAGGAAATTATATTGATAGCATGTTAATGACTCGTGTACGGCTTTTAAATTATCGCTTATAATATATTGAACAAGTCGCCCTCGGCTCTCCGATGGTTCGTGAATTCATATCCAGCGGACATGATACTTTCTATTCTTTATAAACAAATTTACACTGTTTGTCTGATAGGTGAAATTGGCCTACCAGTAGAGTCCTGATAGCCTGCATTAGTAAGCTTTTGCACTGGAAAAATAAAACAATGAGAAATAAAAGAAGATGAACCATGTTGTTCGAGGCTTAATTTAATACCACCTTAACTCCCAAAGCAAGGATTTTGAACTTTTAAAGTGTAGTCTTCAACACGGGGAAATGAAAGAGGGGCATGGAATCTTATTGTAGGAAAACCAGAGGGAAAACGCCCAGTTGGTATACCTAAAATGAAGTGGGAGAACACAATTAACCATGATTTGAGAGAAGTAGATTATACAGAGGTTGATTGGAAAACATTAGCTCAGGATAGGGATGTGTGGAGAGCTTATGACCGCGGGGCCATGAACCTACGGGTTCGATAGTACCAGTGAGTTAGTCTTCAAAACGCAAAATTAATTCTTGAAGAGTCCTTTGGTAAACCTTGACGCCAAGGCTGTTACCCGGCCGAAATTTAGTGTAAATTGTCAGTTGATAAGTCCCTATTACAGTATATAGGCCTACTTTCTTAACCCTTAAATACTATCACGGTGAAAATCTCTCCACGGATTTTAAACTCTTACTTCTTAGAGTTTCATAATTTGAAAACGAAAAATTCGCTCCTGAAGAGTTATGCTCGCATATAGGTTGTTTTCAAACGTTACAGATGATAATAATTGTCCTGCGCCGTCGCCGAGGAGCAGAGCTACGGGACTTGAGCTGGTTCGGTCCTCCATGAGGAAGACATTTTCTCATGGAATTTCGGCCCACCGATGCCCAACCAGCATTGTGAGGCATTTGGGCAGGTACAATAGGTAGGGGCTTCAGTTAAAAAAAACAGGTATAACGGCTGGGGGACCCGACATGATGACCACGTGTCATCCCTATATTGGCTGTATGATCGTCTACCTCTGTGATGAACACGTGGATGTGAGGCTAGCAGACAGCTGGTAGGACAAGGGCCTTCTAGGCCTGTTGCGCCATGGAGATGAAGAGGACTGTAAAACTGAGAATATTGAAATCCGCAATACAATAGAAGGAAATGCATAATTCAGGTACCACAAAAACATACATTTATTACAGAGGATCTTATACGTAAGCAATATGTGCTATAGGAATTTGGGTTTTGTAGTATAGAGCTGGATAAATCATTAACAGAACTTAACTCTGTGATCAACATTTTTTTTTCCATCGTTTGTGCCTAGAGTAAGTCCACCGCTGTGGTCTCGAGGTACCGTGCTGCGTTGTCACGCAGCGGGCCCGGGTTCGATCCCCGGTCGGGGCAGTTTTTCTGGGTGAGGTTTTTATCGGGGTTTTTCCTCACCTGTAAGACAAATATCAGGGAAACTTTAAGGCCCAAACGGTCCCCGAAATCATATGGCCATCATCCTTACCATTATCATTATCATCACCATCCTTCACCGGTGTGAAAAGCAACGGGAAGCTACCACATCTTCACAATTTCCTAGTAAAGCTGCAAGCATAGCATGAAAATGCTATGATTGCAGTGAAGGACCTGCCTTCGGGCAGAATTACTATGGATGTACCTAGAGTAGACGATTCAAGTGCTCCCTCTCAACATCTGGCAAGGTGGTCTAGGGTTTACGTTCCTTGCCACTGGCACTACGAGGATCGAGGAATCAAACACGGCCAGGATCGATGGATTTTAGGATGGAAAAATCAAAGAAAAAATCCTCCAGAAGTGACTTTAAGGCCTGGGTCAAAAGTCTGAAGATTTTCGGGCTCATAAAAGAAAATCAATCCTGAATTAGAGCTTATGGGCAAAATTTGATTGGTCTTCCCATTCTATATTTTAATTTTCTACAAGGCGTCTCTTTGTGGCGATGAGCTAACCACTTATTACTTGTCAACATCTGTAGGAAAGTAAGTGAAAATAAAATTAGTTTGGTTAAGTAACTCCTGTTAGGGAGCACCCTTACTCTACGTAGGGATGTACGGGTACAGCCGGACAGTAATCTCCACAACATAACCGACGAAGTGTACATTTCACGGGTAATTTGACGGATGCGGATCCTTATTGATTCATTGTCATCTCCTCACAATCTCTGACAAAATCTCCAAGGCCCTTGTTCTACCAGCCGGTCGCTGGTCTCACATCCACATTATTTAATCACAGAGGTATACGATCATCCAGCCAATGTAGGGGGTGACATGTGGTCAGCATGTCGGATCAGCTAGTCTTCTCAACATTGAGTCGCCACTTATTGTAGTTACCCAAATGCCTCACGATGATGGATGGGCACCGGTCCCATACTGGCCGAAATCCCATGAGAAAATGTCTGCCACTATGAGGACTCGCACCAGAGCAAGTCCTGTAGCTCTGCGTCAAGACATCTTGCCTTGACAACTCGGCTACGGTGCGGGATCGAACTCTGACATGGGAAAATTAATTTTTAGAACCCTGACTTTCTCTCCCCAGTCTCTAGTAAGTATAAGGTTCCGTATTGCCTGAAATATGAATTTCCGATCGTTGTATCCTCATCTAAACAATACTCTACCATCTGAACGCCTGCAATTTTAACCCTAAAGGTAAGAAACGTGTTGTATACTGTATGACCGACTTGGTAGACCAATCACTGAGTTATATTAGCCCTCGGAAATATTTTATAGTAGGCCTATTTTGTATGGACCTCAATGGTCTAGGGGTTAATTTCGTTTTCTCTGGTCACGAAGGTTGCTGGTTCAAAACCCGAGTTAGATGGATTCTAGGATGGAAAATTCCGAGGGACGAGTCCTCGAAGATGGATTTTAAGTCGAGGATCCCGAGTCTAAAGATCTTCGGGCTCGTAATATATTCTCAAGTCTAAATTAAAGGTTCTGTGCAAAATTTAATCATCCTTTCCCATCCAAGTAATTTCTTAGTTTTCTACTATGTGTCTCTTTGAGGCGACGAGATAACCATTGTCACCCACTAACATCTGTAGAGAAGTAAAACTAAATTAACATGATTTAGTAACTACCGAAAGGGAGCACATTTGCTCAATTTGGGGATGTATGGGTATAGTCAGACAGACCTATTCTGTAAATCCCTTGACAGACGTTTATTTTTAACGTTCCCAACTATTATGAGAATAGAGCTGTTAATTTAGTGTCAAAAAAATCAACACAGTCCTGCTTTTCCGGTTTCTGAAAGAGTGCACAAGACAACGGAATGGGTTCATAGACATTTGTTCTTGATCTTACACTTTGATTCAGATCCCTCACAGTGAGAAACATCTTCACATTAATCAGAAAAATCTAACTTCTCTGTACGACGACATATTAAAGTAACTAGAGGGAAAATATTCACTTCTTACGGGGGGCGGGGGGCTCGGAAATAAACAGACGGGAATATTTGTTTGCTCCAGGAGGTGTGCCTAAGTAGGCCTAACTTAATTGTTAGAGCGTCAGCGTATAAAGCTGGAGATCTTTAGATCAGATGTATTTTTTTTCTCTCTAGTTTTCCAGAGGGCTTGTCTGGAAACATTAATTTACATTTAAGGTTCGATATTAGCTGAGGCCTATTTTCTGCGAAATCCCATCATAATGTCTTCTAGCAGTAGAAGCACTCCTATTAAGTCTTGTGGACACAAATTTTGCATCTATTGGGGGATTTGAGAGGTAAAGGGAGGGGAATTTGTGCTAATTCCAGGAGGTGTGCCTGAGTACCTCAATGGTAGAGCGCCAGCGCGTAAAGCTGGAGGTCCTGTGTTCAAATCGCGGATCTGGTTCAAAAATGTTATTCTCTCTAGCTATAAGTTAATATGAACCATTGTCTGGAAACATACATTTCCATGTAAGTTTGATAATTAGCTGTTTTTCAGCGAAGCCCCATCATAATGGCTTCTAAGCAGTAGAAGTGCTCGCATTAAGTCTTGTGAATATGTTTCACTATTTACGGAGATACTCAGAGTTAAAGAGAGGGGAATTTATGCTTGCTACGGGAGGTGTGCCCAAGTACCTCACTGGTAGAGCGCTCGTGCGAAATTGTTTTCTTTGTAGTTATGTTAACCACTGCTAAAGCAGTTTGTTTGGAAATAGTAATTTCCATATCACGATACATTATTTCTGTACTGATATGGATACTGAAGTATTTAGATATCTCACAGGTTTTTAAACTTAGATTAACCCATTACCTCGGAAGACGAATTTATGGCCGTCAATTCAGAACATGAAACAACCTCGATAAACCTAAATATAGTTATATTTTGTACATCCCATAACGTTGGTTAACATGTTGAACTTGATGAACTAGTAATGAACATGCTGGCCTCTGATTCCGAGATTTGAGGATCAATCATGTTTGGCTTTTTCCTTAGAATGTTTAAACAAAATCAGTATGCAAAAGAACCTCATATCTGAAAAAAGAGGTTTAGAGTTGTTAAAGAAGGGAAGTAGATTATACAGGGAATGATTGGAAAGCATTAGCTCAGGATAGGGATGTATGGAGAGCTTATGTCCGCGCGGCCATGAACCTACGGGTTCGATAGTGCCAGTGAGTAAGTAAGAGTTGTTAAAGAGTATCGTAAATAAAATATTAACTAACTTGTGTTACCATTTAGAAGCAGTAAAAAGCATGGGTTAGTTTTGATCATATTTTGTATAGTTAAGTATTTTGAAAATAGTGACAATGGAACAAGCCATACTTTTCTTCCGAAAAGAGATTGTTGTAGATTTAATTCTAAAGCGAATGGGTTAATCATATATAAACACACGCTTAATTAATTATGTTGTTTCCTACAAAACGTTCAAGGATAGTTACAATTTTCTTGGGATGTATTATCTATCATACAGGAAGCATTTAAGGATTAAGAAATACTTAGTAAGGTCTACCAACAGCGAATAACACCAAATTTCTGCTGGAAAACAGTTAAAGATTTGCCTCGAGCTTCACTGAGGGCTCTAGTATCGAATATGAAGTTTCTTAAATGGCATACTGTTAACACCATCAAATGTGGAAATAAAAAAGGACACAATTGTTGTTTTTATGATTGTTTGCTTCTTAATAGATTTTGGAACACTCTCCAGTTGTGAGACTACATTTACAGATGCCTATTTCCTAAAATTATTCTAATAATACTTGAATAAATAAATAGAATCGGCCATGTCTCGCAACTTTATTTCCTTTAACTAGAGACTGGCCTGTTTCTGTGAATTCATTAAACGATTTCCGATATCTGCTTCTGCATGAGTGTGAACATCTTCAAAATTAAAACAATCACTTCTACAACTACTGTTGTACATTCCAAACAGAGAAATTACTCCTTCTTTAAATCCATCGGTTTTAAGAGTAGTAATTTCTAACATATTTGAGTTAGTGGAACTATGTAGGCCTACAATAAAAAACAATTAGCAACTAACTGGTCATATCTTTACAACATATTTTACAACATGTGACAAGAAAAAAAATGTCTAAGTTCCAACCATACATCATACGCATGCGCCAACAGACGTGAAGCGGTTTGAACTATGGAATCACGGGATGTACGTAGCCAACATATGTTATACATGATATTTGAACTCACGTTGCCAACGAATCTAAAAGCTAACCTAACGCAATCTAAGTTCTCTAATCTGTGAAAGATCAACCTAAAAGCTAGACGTGAAGCGGTTTGCATTATGGAATCACGGGGTGTACGTAGCCAACATATTATGTTATACACGATATTTGAACTCGCGTTGCCAACGAATCTAAAAGCTAACCAAACGCAATTAAAGTACTCTTACCTTTGAAATAATTCACGCTATTTTATTTGGTGTAAGTTTATTAGTACAGACTCTATGTTCACTGCACTGGAACACAGAATATTCGGCAATATGACTGCCATGTCTTCATGTAGTTCAATATCGTGAAAATTCAAATAATCGTTAGAAAACATGTAGAAATCACTGTAAATGCTGAGAATTTATTTGAAAAATGAAAACCGAAGAATAAAATATGATAGGAGTTTATGAAGTAATTTAAAAAGTCATGTCACATGCTGTAAAGTTTAACTCTGGATTCGTATCACTGAGTTTTGTAGTTTTACTTTGTGTGTAAAAGTGGGTCTGCAATATTCCTATCAATTTTGATTTGCTGGTAATGCGCAGACTGGAATCATGAGCCTTTTCCTGTGCCTTCTGAAAGTTGTTCCCAGTGAATTAGTTGAAGAAATGTTTTCGCTGTCGTGTCCAGCGGAAGCTGCAGACACGCCTTCACGAATATTTGCAACGGGATTTTTCAGATTAAAAAAAAAACTGTTTCACTTGTATTATCATTAGTATACAATCCCTGGTTCCCAGATAATAGTGACGTCATTCAAGCCACGGGTAACAACCTTAGGCCTACATAAATAAAAACTTATATTGTGAACTTAACTTTTGTTCGTATTAGTCCACAATTCCGTGTCCCTAGAAATTAGTGTGTAATTCTAGCCACGGGCACCATCTTAAACAATTGTAAATTATACTGTGATTTATAAACAGGCTATAATATCTACATCCAGAACCAAATCTAATTTATTAGTTTTATATTTTACATCTAATAATAATAATAATAATAATAATAATAATAATAATAATAATAATAATAATATAACAATAATAATAATAATAATAATAATAAATAATAAATATTAATAATAAATAAAAATAAAAATAATAAATAATAAATAATAAAAATAATAAATAATAATAAATAATAATAATAATTAATAATGATAATAATAATAATAATAAATAATAAAAATAATAATTTGAGTAATTAATAACATTTTTTATTTTATCAATGGACATAATAACTTCAACGATGAAAAATTGAGATAAGAATATTTACCGCAATACCAGGAAAGAAAATCAGAAATTTTATAAGACAATCTGGTTATATTGGTAAAAAATTGTTAGTTTAGAAGAAGATTTCATACATTAGATGATACCAACCTAACTTTAACTACAGCATGTCGTATTTAGAGTTCGGGGGAAAAAAGGCGGTCTGACTTCCTCTACCGATTTGATTACAAATAATAAAAAATCAGATAGGACTAATGTAGAATTTTTTTTACGATGCACATCAGGACCACATGTACAACAATTGCTATTACTTGGTATAAATCCATTTTATGTAGACTATTTAACTCATGCCCCAATCACGTTTCTATGAATTTTGTTTTACAAACAATGACAGTCGTGTTTCACCTCGCTCGTTATCGATTTCTCTTTATCAGCTCCTGTTTTTGTGATAAATAAAGCTCCCCCTGTTTAATATTCTGAACAGCTCAGAGCATTATTTTTCTCCAACAAACACATTGAATATAGTAAATTATGAGCAGATTCCTTGATTTTAGCGAGTTGTTTGCCAAACAAATAAATTAATAACCTATTATGTTGATTACAATATACAGATTGATGTGTTTCATCATTTCTCCACTAGGGTGCATTCTTACAATATTGCGATCCCATTTGGCAATAAATAAATATGATCAAGTTGCAGTGAATATAGCTACATAATTTCACATTTCTGATTTGTTTTCAAACATCGCCGTTTACATTAGACATATAAATATTTTAAAATATATGTAGGGCCTAACTATATTTAAATTACTTTTGAGTAAACAGCCTTAATTTTATACGTTAAATAGTCCTAACAAATGGCACTCTTTGATTTCCAAATCCTCTAGATAAATTGGAAATCACTCGTGACATTACTTATGATAATTTCATCAGCCTGTTACCAATATCGCTTCGGGCTTAGGCCAAAGCACGAAAAGTGCAGTGTGTGGCATTGGCAACACACACACACACACAACACACACACACACACACACATTAATGTGGCTCTGTAGAACTCTCCTCTAACCAATGAAGTCTTCAACTTGAAGACAAATATCGAGCATACCGCAGCATCGTACGATTGTCTCTGATAACGGCGCGTGATAAGAGCGCACACCCACGGTAATGATGACGCAATGTTTTAGTATTTTATAACGGGAGTAACTAACAACTTACACAACAGGTTTCTGTTGTTGCTGCTTGCTTAGGTGAAACACCGAAATTGGCAAATGTTGACAGCTGGGAGGTGAAAGTTGACAATGAGAAAACAATATTAACATCCAGCAACCAGCTTCCGCCATCTTGCTCCTGGAGTTTGATTCTTGAATAAATTAAATGGCGCTACATACATTTCCTGAAAACATTTGAAGAAAATTATTATTTATTCACGATATAAATTAATAGATTAAAACAGCAACTATAATAATAATAATAATAATAATAATAATATCAATAATAATAATAATACAGTTTTTAAATGAAATAGTTTACAATTACATTTTATGAAGCTGTGCAAAGATTTACTAAATACATTATTTCACATATATCGTAAGTATATTCCGGATTCCATTTCCATATATTCAAAATTTCGGATAACCCAATATGTCATTGCGACGAAAACGAACAGATATTTAACAAAATATGATGTTGTCTCATAAGCAGTGTCGTTTTTAATGTATTGTTGCGTGTCATGAAGGACTTTTGAAGGTGTGATTAACTTAGGGTGTCCTTAATACTTTCAATGTAAAAGGGGACATGTACAAAAAATTAAATGAAAAACCTGGGACATTTAAAAAAAAGGTGGGACATTAACAAAATATAAAAGGAAATTTAAAAAATTGTATGAAACAAATTATACAAATTACACATATAAGTTATGCCTATTTTTTTATTGTCCATTAAAATTACTAACTTAGCTACATTATATGATGAAAATTAAAAATTTAAATTGTACCTGTTGATAGGTGCCGCCGTCCTCAACTTTGTTAAAATATTGTATATAAAATTAACTGGAGCGCTTTCGGAAGTTATCTTCCATCTTCTGCAGGTTGAGTTTCCGTTACTTGTTGTTGTGTACGGTGATGTATACTCAGTTGCTGCTGCAAACAGTTGGAGTATACATCACCGTACACAACAACAACAAAAAGTAACGGAAACTCAACCTGCAGAAGATGGAAGATAACTTCCGAAAGCGCTCCAGTTAATTTTATATACAATATTTTAACAAAGTTGAGGATGACGGCACCTACCAACAGATACAATTTATTTTTTTAACTTTCATCATATGACTTCACCTCAACGGAATTTGATATGAATTTTACTAGTATTGATAGCTACATTATGTCTACTCTATCTACTGATGTAGACTGGTAGACGCATTTACATTGCTGTACTTCGATGATTTATGTATTTCATCAAGTAGTTTATTTTGTTTTGAAATTCTATCATAAAATGAAGTACATGATAGGGCATCGTTAAAATGTGTTTTCACCATGAGCAATTGCCTTTAGAGTTTCAACTCATTCTCCTACATTGGCTGCACTGACCATGGATTGACAATTTAAAAGTGTACGAGTTACCAATATATGAGAGTTAAAGACAAAGATTGTAGTCCAAACATTGCTCCGTGGTCATACAACTGTCGCTTCTTAACATTCATATTTATAATTACATAGTAAAGAACAAAACGTAAGTCGTCATTCGTAAATACACTTACAAAGCATCATCCCAAAAGCGGGACATTTGAGCGTCCCCAAGAAGACAGCGGGACATTTTCCAAAAAAAAAACGGGATTGTCCCGGGAAAAACGGGACGAATGGACACCTTAGATTAACTGGGAGTGTGTTCCCAACGTGCATGTAGTCGATGTGGATCCATATTCTTAACAACTGGAAAGATTTCATGAAAATTTCAGGGTCGTGAGTTCAAACCCATACCGCACGCACAACCTTGACAAAAATTCAGGAAGAGTCAAACTGCTGCCACACCCAGTGTCTAGCCCTGATAATGCGCTTTCAGATTACCATATGTTTCGAACCATGGCGCATTTATTGTTTGAAATTTCGAAAACATACAGAACTTGAAGCTGTTGAAGTGGATCTCAACGAATTCTTCGTATCAAAAACCGAAGACTGGTACTGCCATGAGATAATAAACCGCATTGAAATAGCCTATGTCTAAAGACCTTAGAATTTGTTGGTCTCTTACTTTGAAAAGTCCGTCGCTGTGGCGTAGTCGGTGGAGTCCCTACCTTCCACTCAGGCGACCTGGGTTTAATTCCCGGAGGGTAGGGAATTTTAAATTTCCACCTTGGTTCTGGGTGTGCGTGTCCTGCCCTTGTGACTATATGTGAGAATAAAAGAAAGTTAACAAAAAGGTATAACAAGTTAGAAAAATAGTGTAAACGAAATTAGAAAAAAAAGAACAACCAGAGTAGTCTAAAATATTGCCGGAAAAAATGGCATTACTCATGGGACAGTAGGCCTATATGTAATGTATGAGAGCAAGAAACTTCAAAATCAAAAACACATTCTAAATACTAAACAATGGCTTAAAAAAAACAAAGCCACAGGCTTGAATTTAATTATAGATTATTAGGGTGTATATTCATATTAACAGGTTAATAATATAAATGTGGAAATAATTTAGATTAGCATACACTGCTTACCTAAGTAAATATTAGATAAATCACTAAAGACCTATTCATTTTATTCACGAACTCATTTACTTTGGAAACAGTTGAAGAAAAGGATTATACGTATATGTAACAAAATAATCTAAATAGTTACCAAGGTCACCCACGCCATAGGCGAGGGATTTAATGTATCATGCCTTGATGCAGAATTTTCTTAAGAATTTCTACTATACTGCAGCCACTGATTCTCCGGCCTTGACGTTTTCACGACAGAGTTGCCGATATGAATATTCAGTGGGAGTGGCCGCTTTATGTATGCTGTTAGCAGACAACATCTCAGCAATTTCAAACCTTACTAGCGCGCTATAGCTGCGTCAAGAGCAGTGATTGGTTGTGACATACATCTACTCCCACTACAACGCTATCTTTTTTGGCAGTAGAGGGCGAATTCTCGCTTTACCCCTAGTATAACCTAAACTTCAGATCCGGAGATATGGCATCTCGGGTATAGTAAGGGACTGGTGCCCACCCAGCGTCATGAGGAATTTGGGTAGCTACTATAAGTTTCGGCTTCAGACTGAAAAAACCAACTATAACGGCTGGGGAACCTGAAATGGTGGCAACATTTCACCCCTATTTTGGGTTGAAGATTGTACATATCTGTGATTAACACATATGGATGTGAAACCAGTGGCTGGCTAGTAGCCCAAGGGCCTTCTAACCCTGTTCCGCCATTGAGTTATTAAGGTGAAGCCAGAGTTATTATTTTTTATTTAGGCTTTATAGGACCTAATTAAAGGGGCTCCGTGGCGCAAGAGGTTAGACGCTCTCCTCTCACCGCTTGGGACCCGAAATCGAGTCTCGGTCACACCATGTGGGTTTCGCGGTGGACGAAACGGAAGTTAGGCAGGTTTTTCTCCGGGTTTCCTCCGGTTTTCTCCTGCCACAATTTCATTCCGCCATTTCTCCATATTCACCTCATCAATTTCGTTTCATTTCGTTCGTCTGCCTCTGCGACGGTGCGTCAGGCGTGGTCGGTCGGCACCCTTGTCGTTCAGAGACCTCTATAAATATGAGTACTTCGTATTATCGCATCCCTCGACCCGACCCTGAGTTGGACACAAGTTGAGGGTATGTATGTATATATATAATAGGATGTCCCAATAAGAACGCCGGATTTGAATTGGCAGCCATTTTTTTACTACGAGGTTGGCAGCACTCTACCTACACTTTTTCTTTTCTATATTTGTTGCAATTACTGGATATGGAGTGTTATACTGCTGAACAATGAGTTTTAATTGTGAAAACTCATTACCAGAATGGTGTGTGTTATGCTCAAACTGTTCGAAGGCTTCGTGCTCTTAGGCCGGAATCGCGCAGAGGTGACCAAGGTCATGTGACTTCTTTCTTTGGGGGGGGGGGGTTTATCGAATCACAGGTTTATGAACACAATCCCCGAACCATACAAGACCTGAAGCAGGAAATTCGACGTGTCAGCGCAAGACTGTGCAAAAGTAATTACAAATTTCATAGACAGAGTCACTAGCTGTAGAGCGTCGCGTGATGGACATGTGCCAGATGTCATTTTCCATACTTAAATCGGAACGTATGCCCTTTGTGCTCATGTATAAATACTCGTATATGTCATTTCTTTCAAATATAGTTTATTTTGTTCATTATTAAATCCGGCGTTCTTATTGGGACACCCATTTTACATATATATATATTATTATAGAAAACTTTCCCCATTAGAGGATTGCCTCAAGGACAAAGTGATACAGACAGTTAATTTTTGTAATTGATGAAATACATTTTGTAAATATATTTTTAAAAATTCAACTTGTAGGCCTAATTGAAGTATCCATACTGTAAAGTAATTTTGTAAATATGGTTTCTTAAAATTGAAATTGATCCTCTAATGGCAGCGATGGCAATTCTAGAAAGATACACCCTGTCCAAATCTAAGGAATTCCAAAATTTGGCTAAGAATCCTGGTTATAGTACCTCTTACCCCGATCATCAATCCTGTGACAGTTATACTATCTAGTTGGTATTTATCTTTGTAATAGTCAATTGTTGGCTCATATATGGCTTTCTTTTCAGAGTCAACTTCCTCAGGTTGGACACTATGAGTCTCAAAACGAATTGTGGGATCTAATATCATACCAATTTTAGAGGATGGTCTAAATGCAATAATATCTATTCGTCTGTTAATCCCATTAGTGGACACACCATGTACTTCCTCATAAACTGTGTATCCAAAATCTCGCAAATATATATCGGATCCAATTACATAAATAAGTGATATAATAAATTGCGCATACAGGAATGTTTAGAGCATGTAATATTAATGCATTCCAAAGGAAAATGATACTTATGTCTATAAGGCACATAATATTTTGTTAAGAATTTAAAAAAGATGACATCTGGTTACCATAAAAGATCATGTAGCTTAATGTTTAATAATTTCGCCTTTCACCTGTCTGTTCGTCTCTCTTTGCTCCTAACATTTTCTTACCTTCTTTATTCTCAAATATTTTGTTTCCTCTTAAAGTAGGAGACCACGTTCACATTCATATAACTACAAGAATCGCCGTTTTATATATTTATAGCTTTTAACATTCTTTGAGAGAAGTTGGGATTTCATGAGTTCATGTAAGGCATAAGAACATGCGTTTCCGAAGTTTGGTTTTTGTTTAATTTCATTTTACGTCTAATTCTTGTTTGTAGTTATTGTTCCCCCACACACCACTAAGTAACACTAAGAAATTGGGACTGGAAGTAAATATCAGTAATACTAAATATATGGTCACACACAGAAATACATTAGCCTATATAATGGAAATGGGCAGCTAATGACAAATGAGGGAAATTTTGAGGAAATGGCTGAATTCAAATACCTAGGAACAATAATCATAAAGAGGAATGAGATGCACAAAGTAATTAAACATAGGCTCAATTCTGGAAATTCGTGCTATTATGCATTGCAGAGACTTATGATGTCCCAACTCCTTAAAAAAAAAAACGTTAAACTGAACATGTATAAAACTATTATTCGACCAGTTATAATTATATGGATGCGAAACATAGACTCTTACTTTAAGGGAGGAAAGGAGATTACGAGTATTTGAGAATATTATTCTTAGGAAAATTTTTGGACCAAAGAGAGATGAACAGACAGGTGAATGGAGAAGACTGCGTAACAGTGAATTATGTGATCTTTATAGGAAGCCAGATATAATGAGAACAGTTAAGTATCGTAGACTGCGATGGGCAGGACATGTGGCACGAATGGGGAGTGATAGACGTGCATGGAAGCTTCTTGTAGGAAAACCAGAGGGAAACCCCCCGTTGGTAGACCAAGAATGAGGTGGGTGAATAATATTAACCATGATTTGAGGGAAGAAGATTATACAGAGGATGATTGGAAAACATTAGCTCAGGATAGGGATGTATGGAGAGCTTATGTCCGCGCGGCCATGGACCTACGCGTTCGATAGTGCCAGTGAGTTAGTTAGTTATTGTTCCCACGTATTTAAATTTCTACATTTCTTCAAAATTTGTCTCAATTTTTTTTAAAAGTGTCCAATCTCATTTAATAATGTATTTCTACGTATGAGCATATAATGTGTTGTATTGATATTTATTTCCAGCCCCATTGTTTTAGTGTTATTCACTATTTTGTGTGTGTTAGATATTTTTTTTTCCTGACTGTCGCCTAATAACATCACATCACTTTCATGTACCAACAGCTGATTAATACGATTGAGTTGTACATCCTCTTTATCCTCTAAAGATTTTATTGCATGCTCTAGTACAAAACAGAATAGTAATATTCTTAATCAATCGTGAATTTTAAAAATATCTGACAACTCTTTTTTCTACCCGCCCAGCACTCCTTGTGTCATTTCGATACATTGGGATAGTCGGACTAGCATTTTAGGAATTCCGAATTTTGGTATAAAATTTCTCCCTCTTAAATGAATCGTATAACCTTTTGAAGTACACATATGGTTAATGTTCAATGCCATCGCATTCCTATTTATTTTCCAGAATTTGTATTTAATTATAGATCTGATTTATTGCAGATCTGTTTACTTTAAAATCACATGATTATTCGATCATTTATTATGTCGTCAATATAAAGAGTAACCAGGATACCAGTATATCTCTTAGAATTTTGTACGAAGTTGGTAATAATGAAATGTCCGTATTTTTGTTGTAATTGAGTTTATCTCCTTGCTTATAAATTGGTATGATAATTGATTTTTTACATTAATTTGGAAGTTTATAACAATAATAATAATAATAATGATAATAATAATAATAATAATAACGGAGCATGGTGATATAATAAGTGAGTAAAAAATATTGGCTATTCTCCATAGATGTCTTAAAATGCTATCAATGTAGTACATATGAGTATCCTTCTGCCAACCATGTGATATTCGGATTGGATTTGATATTGACAAATGCAGAATACAACTTAAATGTGTTCCAGGAATCTTCTAGGATTATATTATTATCTATGAAGGATGGAGAACGAGGGCATAACTGTAGGCATATATCACTTGCTGAAATTGTGCATGGTGTAGAGGTTAAACTTATGGAATCGATTTGAAATGACGAAAGAAGGCGGTTCAACCCTATATTCGCCAAAGCGATTAAGGAAATCAGGATAAATAAAGTTTAATAAGATTGACAGTCAAGCATGTTTGAACCGAGTCCTACAGGATACAATTATCAGATATAAGTAATTAGAATTGCCGCCACTGATGCAATATTTCAGATTGACGGACGAACAAATGAAGTGAACAAAGTCGACGCCACGCCGCAGGGGGGGGGATGGGACCAGATCACTGTATCTCTTGTCGCCAGCGTCTCACTACTTCAATTAATAAATGCATCACAAGATCTTCCCTTCTCTTTTGCTCTTTGCCACAGATTGCTCAGAGGAGGAAAGAATGAGGAATGTAGGCTATTTCGCGCAGTGGTGAATTCCGATGAAACCTCACTCACAAACAGACTTTGTTACATTTGTTAATGATATGTCACTTACCATTACAGGTTTTCATGTCTCTACGAATGTTTTGAGTCATTAAAGTAAATGCTGTTTTTATCTAATATATAAAAATGAATGTTTGTTCGTGTGTTTGTTTGTACTTTATGCGAGGCTATACCGTTGATCTGATTGTGATGTTTTTTTTTGCAAATTGTTCAGGAGATTGCTGGGATGAACATAGGCTATAAGAAAGTTCAGATACTCAACTCCTACACCCTTAAAAAGCACCCTTTGTAGTGAAAAACGTGAAAAAGTCCCCTTTTTACCCTTAAATGGCTTACGCTGCCTAAACTGTAAGACATACACAAAATTGATGTGTACATTAATTACTGTGTACACACAGAATTGAATATCTAAAAAAAACTCTACAGAAAAGTCCGCGACAGCATATGCTTTTCTTTTAAGGATTAATCACAATAACCATTTTTGTCTTTCATTGGTGCCAAGAAATCGGGATGCGTAGATTCCCGGTTAGGTGTAGCAGCGCACGCCGAGTATTAGCTAGTATTTAATAAAAATACCAATAATAATCATAGCAATAAAATATATAAATCTGTGGTACGGTATCTCCGATAAGCTGTGAGACCGAGTGAATATTAGTTGCTGTAACTGGCAAGCAAATCATAGTAATTATTGTATTGTCACGGGTCCTTTATAACTATACAAAGTTTCAAGTCGATCCAATTATTTTAAGTGGGTGAAAATCGCGTTGAAAGATTCCGTTACATAGATAGATACAGGTCAAGCTAATATAAAGCGTGTAAAAATGGCCTGTGTTTAGCACGAAGCATTTCATCTACATTAAATTCAATTTTATTAATCGGATTTCGCTATATAAACATGTTGAATATATATTTATTAATCCTAGAGAGGCTTTTTTGAGTCCGATCTGCGCCTTATATACACAAAGAAAAGATTCTGTGGTGTGATCGGGAATCGTATTCGTAACTCCTGGGATGCTAGCAGGCCAAGGCACGCAAATAGTTACACCACAGAGTCGGGCTATGATATAATAATAATAATACTATAATAATAATAATAATAATAAACAATAATAATAGTGGTCCTTGCCGTAGCCGAGCTACTTAAGGCATGATTCCTTGATGTAGAGCTACGAGACTTGCGCTGGTTCTAGTCCGCATGGTGAAGGATTTTTTTCATGGAATTTCGACCAGGATGGGACTGGTTCCCACCCAAGATCGTGAGAAATTTGAGTAGCTACATTAAGTCACGGCACCAGCTATAACGGCCGGGGGACCCGACACGTTGACCAAATATCAACCAATGTTCGTTCGATAGTTTCCGCCACTACTCGGAGAAGGCAATTATAGCCTAGATGTTGTTGGGCTTCGGTCTAATGTCCTGATTGCTATAGTTGCAGATAATGGAAGATCTCTCCATGATACAGTTGTCGCATAATGGTAACATTTGGGATTAGTACTTGAGGTCGTACGTTCGAACTCATCCTACTGCTTTTATTATTTTTAAGAGAGAGAACATTAAATTCCTCTTGTATACTTTATGATTGGTGTAGTAGTTAACACCTCATAAACTAAACCATTATGTCATGACTTTATTTTTATTTATAGCGTATTACGAAATAATTATTGAGATTATTCTCTCAGCCCTTAAATTGGGAAACACGAATTTCTTCTGATAGTTATTTGAATGTGGCGGACCGCAGTGAAAACGGAATCTTGTATAACTGTTATTATTAGATAGCTATATTGTATAATTAGACATACATTTAAGTGGTTCCTTTTCGTTCCTTTTCTTCTGATTTACTTAAAATATTAAATTAACTCAACCAAGTCATGTATCCAAAAGGATACATTACGAAATTAAGAGTTAAAAGGACATTTGGAAAAAAAAAGTTTATTCATATTTATACATTCTATTTAGTAGACAGCGAAAATGACCATAGCAAAGCATATATATGTGTATGTGTGTGTCTGTGTGTGTGAGGGCCACAGTTTTTTTCTTGACCTAACTTCGCATATAGCATGTAGCAATCTTTATCCAAAAAGTCGGATCATTTCAGAAATGTCTTTTTTATCGGTTGTTAATATTTATAAAACAAAAGAAAGAAGTTCGATATATTATTTAAAAAATATACGTTGCAAGAATTGAAAATGTATTTCGTCCACCGTTGTGGTCTCGAGGTAGCGTGCTGCCTTGTCACGCAGCGGGCCCGGGTTCGATTCCCGGTCGGGACAGGCTCCTCAAGGAGGTTTTTTTGGGAATGTTCCTCACCTGTAAGACAAATGTCAGGAAGCTTAGGGCCCAACGGTCCCCGAAAATCATCCGGCCATCATCATCATCATCCTTATCATTATCATCATCAACCTTCACCGGTGTGGAAAACAACGGGAAGCTACCACACATATAATTCCCTAGTAAAGCTGCAAAGCATAGCATGAAAATGCTACGATTGCAGTGAAAGACCTGCCCTCGGGCAGAATTACTATGGAGGGATGGATTACGAACATTTTGTTAATCCAAAAGACCTCACTTTCAAGCCATGCATCATAAATGTCTACATTTATCAGTTATTAAACAGTATTTCTACTCTTAAATAAAAAAAATGTTTAATCAAGAGAGTGGATAATCAGCAGGACAAACCCGTCACATATTATTTGCATTTATAACAATAAACAAGTCGACAATGAAGAAGATAAACACAATAAACGGTGCACTATATGAGAATGTTATGATGAAAACCGTTTGTCTTGAAGCAGACGTGATTAAACCGGCTAGTGTTGTTAGATAACAATATAATTTCCTCTATAAAGTATTTTGAACGTTGTCAATTTAACATTTTAATGAAAATTTTGCAATGAAACTTCCATAACATTGTATACGTATAACTACGGACGCTTAAAATGAATATGAATTATTGAAAATCTCATATCACAATAAACTTCGGTTATTCAAACGTAGTTTATGATTTTACAAATTTACAAATAAATTAGTTTTTTTTTCATAAGAGCAATAACTTGGATTTCTTGTAAATTGATATTTCAAATTTTAATCACTTACGTATTTTATTTTTCTTCGTTAAAGCCACCAGTAAACAATTAATTACTTCAATACTTGAGAAAATGATTTGCCTGTTTGAGGTAACGGATACATATTTCGTAATTCGAAAAATACGCGTTTAGGTTATCTCGTATAACTCTGATTCATTCTGTCAAGGATCAACTTCGGTTTGTCCTTCCCTTTGAAAGGTACTATGCATTATTAATCACAAAAAATATATTATTATTATCAATATTATCATTATCACAATCATCATCATCATCACTCATTCATGGAGGCGCTCCATGTCTTTGTGTGGTTAAAAATACATGTGTGTATTCCGTATTTTAAATTCCCTCTCCCGACAGGTCGTGCCACAGTAAGGCCCGGGAGGCGTGTGGAATGTAAATAGTACCCTTAAGGCGAGAGGTTAAACTAAGTTAATGTAATGAAATTATTATTATTATTATTATTATTATTATTATTATTATTATTATTATTATTATTATTATTATTATTATTATTATTATTAGGGTCAACATGCACACTCAACTGAGTAAAACTAACATATTTGGAATGGAAGTAAATATCAATAAATCTAAAATCGCATGTACAACTATATTCAACACTTTTGAAATTCATGTTAAAGCACCGTTGAGGTTATGCAATACGATGTTATTTATATATTTTTTTACCTGGTAAGTCAGTCGTCCTCAACTAAGTTACTAAACTTCTTCAAGTTATTCTAATATGGAGGCCTTTCGAAAACAATGGAACTGATGGCTGATGGTATTGTATAGGCTGTATAATGAATTTATGTCTGCGGTTATATTCTCGTTGAGCAGGTATTCATTCCTTGCTTCTTTCAGAATCTCTATGTCTTCAAGAATGCTGATCCTGTTGTTGTTATACTCTTTGTGTAGTATTGACATAGAGTTAAAACGCAGGAGATGAAACATTGTTTTCGAAAGGCCTCCACATTGGAATAGGCTAACTTGAAGAAGTTTAATAATTTAGCTGAGGACGACTGACTTACCAGGTAAAAAATTATATAATTAACAACTTATTACAAGTATATTATAAGTTAAAATGGAGATGGAAGTTAATGATAAATGGAGGAAAATTTGATGTGGCTGAATTCAAATATCTAGGAACAAAAGTGACAAATTGGAATGAGGCTCAGAAAGAAATTAAATATAGGCTGAACTCTGGAAACGCGTGTTATTATGCATTCCAGGGACTCTAATCATCCCAAATTGTTTCAATAAACGTATACCTAAAAAATACATAAAACGTTTTTCTTCCAGTTATATGGATGCGGAACATCGCCTCTTACTTTGGGAGGGGAGTAAATAATACGAGTATTTGAGAAAAAATTCTTGGGAAAACTTTGGACTAAAGGGAGATGAACATACAGGTGAATGGAGAAGATTACGTAAGTGAGCTACATGATCTTTAAGGGAAACCTGTTGTATTATAATAAGAACAGTTAATTGTAATAGACTGCGATGGGCAGAACATGTGGCACGAATGGGGAATAAAAAAGGACTATGTAAAATCCTTGTACAAAAATCATAGGGAAACCTGGATCAGAAAGATTTGTTACGGCGCGGGTTGGAAGAATGATCGACGTCGAGAAGTGCTGCTGGAGGCCAGAAGAAATTTCCTGGGTGGACTGCATGAGGCCAGGCCCAGACACTGGAGGAAGGAGCGCTACGGCCGACGAGGTAATTTCGCTGGATTCCACAATGCCAACTTTATGTGGCTGTAGGTGCCTACCACCCGGAAGAAAAGAAAATCACCGAAGCATCCAGTAGGTAGGCCAAGGATGAGGTGGAAGAATAACAATAACCATTATATGAAGAAAGTGAATTATACAAGGAATATGCAAATTGCAAAGACAAAAGTCCGATGAAAGTCAAAAACAAGAGTCCGCAAAAGCGTATTTTCGTACAGCGTATCATAATTTCTTATAGTTTATCAAATTCTACTCTGTCCTAGGGTAGTGTTGACCATGCTGTCTGTCGCAAACTCCCTAGCTGAAGAGGCGAATTTAAACCGAAACAAGGATTTAACAACAAAGAATTAGACAAAATAAAATTGTTACAAGTTCAGAAAGATCGCACAAACTTGTAAGAATTTGATTTTGTCAAATTCTTTATTGTTCAATCTATGTTTCGACTTCAATTCGCCTCTTCAGCTAGGGATTTTGTGACAGACAGCATGGTTAGTGCTACCCTAGGACAGAGAAGTGTTTGATAAACCATAAGCAATTGTACAAGGAATGACTGGGAAACATTAGCTTAGGATAGGAATGTATGGAGAGCTTAAATCTGGGTGGGAAATTCTCGTATAAGACTTGAAAGCATAATGATAGTCCCTTCGATTGGTTGCTGGCCAAAGGAAGGCAAGGCCAGTGATGGGCCTGCCATCTTAAAGCCTCTGGTCAGGCTTTTCTGGAGTAGAAAAGAAAATAAAGAAAATAAAGGAAATACTCCCTAGCCCTCGGATGCCCTAATAGCGTCGGAGTCGAAAAAAATAAGAGTTAACCAAGAGAGGTTAGATAGTATATACTAGTAAAATTCATATCAAATTCCGTTGAGGTCTTGAGGACGACGGCACCTACCAACAGGTATATTTTAACTTTTAACTTTCATCATATTAGATAGTAAAGTTAAAATAATTTGGTATAAGTAAGTGGAAGAAAGGAAGACATACCAGATCGGTTAAAGATAAAAGTAACGAGCAAAACACAAATAAGTGGAAGTAATGTTTTGCTCAGCTTGGGCACCATGTGGTTGCCATCCACATATCCCTTAGATGGGGACCCCTGAGGGTGAATTGAAGACTACGCCAATTTTGGAATATATTAAACAGTAGCAACTAAATTGGAAACATCATCTTGAAAGAATGAGTTCAAATCGGATCCCCAAAGCTGTTTATAATGATATACCAAGACGACGAAGATCTCTGGGCCGTCCTATGAAACCCTGGAGAGAAAATTTTCTATAGGATCGTAACAGTCCTTGGCCTAATACTAGGAAGGAAGAAGAAGAAGAAGAAGAAGAAGAAATCTGGGTGGCCATTAACACCCGGGTTCGATAATACCAGTGAATTAGTTGAGTTAGTTATTACGGAAGTGAATGCTGGACACTTCGAGCAAAAGATAAATCCCGCATTAATAGTTCACAAATTAGATTCCTCCGATCACTAACTGGAGTAACATTAAGGGATAGAATGAAAAGTGATGAGATAAGGATGCAGTGGAATAGTAGGGAAATGGTTGAACATATACAAAATTATCAGATTAACTGGTTCCAACACGTCCAGAGAATGTCAAATTCCCGTTTACCAAAGATGATTTACCACCTCAACCCTAAAGGCAAAAGATACCTCGGAAGACCCTGCAACCGATGGAAAGATCAGTTTTTGTAGTCGCAGAACGGGCATCATCACCCAATACTGCATTCGGAAGAAGAAGAAGAAATTATTCTGTCTATTCCTATTATGTCTCGTAAACTTCTGATTCCTCTACAGTGTTCCTATCTTCAATTTTTTTTTTTTTTTTTTTTTCCAATGTGATAAATTCTTGGAGATACGTGGAAGTGACATGTTTTAGAAATGAATTACTAAGGATTCACAATATAAATAAACAACATAAATATAACATTTATGAGGGTGTGGCACCTCTATAACTTGCTGAAAATGAGTAAACGCTGCTTGTCAAAAATGCATTTTAATGATATTTTTAAATATGCAAAGGAGTCACAGTAGATTTTGAGAAATTCATTTTGTTTTCCTCAAGTGAATTTCATGGATCGTCTTTAAAATATGCAAAATAATAAACTGTAGTATTTCCATACAGATTGCTCTGCTCGCATGTGAGGGGAAAGGGATGCTTTCCGATTTTCAGATCTTATTGCACAGTGTGTTGTGCAGATTCTACTCCAGTCTTTCTGTTTCATTGACCCAACGCAATACACAGGTGCTTTTACCTCTCCTTATTGGTGTCTGCTCTTTTTCAGAAGTTGCAAAATCCGGCTTAGAAATCTGAATATGATATCTAGCTGCCTACTAGTTCATTGTATGATCTTTTTTTTTTTTTTTAACCTCCCTCTTTTTATAGGACTTTAAAACCTCCCGCCAAAGGGACTGATAAGTAAACGATTCACTCGTAGGCAGGCAGCAAAAATTTTGAAACATACACTAGACAGATACAGAGTGGCGGACTGTCTACGACTGCCATCCGCTTCAGTCTTGATTATACCCTACAGTCGAGTCTATATGTGTACTGAGGGGATACATACAATTTACTGTATGGGCAAAAACGCGATTCACATGGTGTTGTAACTTGGATTAAATATTTAAATATAATTCTTGAAATTATTTAGCGTTCATCTCTGTGGTACCGGGATAGCGTAGCTGCTTCATATGCAAGCGGACGCGAGCTCGATCCCCAGCCGGGACACATTTCCTGGGTGACTTTTTTTCGGGATTTTTCCTCACATGTAAGAAAAAGGTCAAGAAATGTTTTAGGCCAAAACTGTTGCCGAACATCACCCGGCCATCATAATCATCATTATCATATTAGCTATTCTTAATATGAAAGGTGCGAGTGAATGGTGTGTTTCGTCTTAAATGTTCATGTTGTCTCGGAGGAGACCGTAGATTGAGCTGATAATCCATTTGAGGAGGACGACCATGTCTTTGTTAAATCAAAAAAGATGCGTGCGATCCAAAGTATAAAAATCACTCTCGCGAAAGGTCGTGCCAATGTAAGGTCTGGCGGCATGTGTCATATAAAAGTACTTACAAGGTGATAGGTTAAACTACATGAAGAAGAAGAAGAAGAAGAAGAAGAAATTGTTTGGTTTAAAGGGATGCAGTACTAAAACTGTAAGAATAATAATAATATATTATTAATATTATAATAATACCTACTTACTTACTTACTCACTGGCACTATCGAACACGTAGGTTCATGGCCGAGCGGACATAAGCTCTCCATACATCCCTATCCTGAGCTAATGCTTTCCAATCATTCCCTGTATAATCTACTTCCCTCAAATCATAGTTAATGTTATTCTCCCTCCTCATTCTTGGTCTACCAACTGGGCGTTTTCCCTCTGGCTTTCCTACAAGAAGCTTCCATGCAAGTCTTTCATTCCCCATACGTGCAACATGTCCTGCCCATCGCACTCTACGAGACTTAACTGTTTTTATTATATCTGGCTTCCTATAAAGACCATGTAGTTCATTGTTATGTAGTCTTCTCCATTCACATAATTATAATAATAATGATGATAATAATAACACGTCTTCGTTCCGTGCATATTCACAATCTGATGTGGTTTTACCCTCAAAGTTAATGATGATTTATGTAATGTTATAGTTATTGTTTCAATTTATCGAGGATGATTAAAATCGCATGTCATTAGCATCACAATTCATTACTGGAAATTTAAAAGATTGACAGATTTATCTCAGAGGCGTCTTATTTCACGCTTGAGTTTATTTTATGTATCTAAAATCTAAAACACGTTCTCGTAGCTTTAATTATTTTCCGAAGGATTTTTATTTACAATGTTAGGATTCATACATTTCTAATTAACTCATTACTTTCACAATTTCCAACTTTCGGTCATTTTCGGAAGTAGTTTTCAAGGATAGACATTCTTCAAGGTGTTGGCAGTCCGTAATGGCTTGCAGGTCACATAGAGCGATTCAGGTCTTACACAAATACGGGACAGATATTTCGCCAGGCAGTCGTATTCGGTGGAGAGTCGAAATGTTTATACAGCTTCTTGGTTTGACAGAGATCTTCATTAGTGTCTCTTTCCATGGCTTATGCAGTGTTCTGTCAACTATTTCCATATGGCAAACATCTCTAAATGTTTATACTGTTGTAGGATGAGTTTTTCTATGTTATTTGCTGTTTTTTATCAGGAGTATCAGCCTTCTTGCTTCCAGTGGCCTGGTACCCATTGTAGCCCAATTGTTTTCTTATTTTTTTTTAGGAATACGCTAACTTTCTCTATGCAATTAGTTACATCTTTTGATACTAGTTTTCCTGTGATACTAGTGATAATATGTATTGGAGTGTTACTTTAGATTCAGATAGGATGACGATATTTGAGGGAACTGTGTTTATGATAGCAAGTCTAATGGCTTTTATTTCTCCTTCGAAAATTAATTTTATTGGTGAATAGGCTTATAGAAATACAAGAGATGACTATATCTCTTGCCCCTTTATTTATTTTCTCTTATATCTATTAATCATCCGTGTACACGTGAAGTCATTGATAACTTAAAAAAATTAGTGTTAATGGATTCTTACTTACTTACTTACTTACTCACTGGCACTATCGAACCCGTAGGTTCATGGCCGCGCGGACATAAGCTCTCCATACATCCCTATCCTGAGCTAATGCTTTCCAATCATTCCCTGTATAATCTACATCCCTCAAATCATAGTTAATGTTGTTCTCCCACCTCATTCTTGGTCTACCAACTGGGCGTTTTCCTTCTGGCTTTCCTACAAGAAGTTTCCATGCACGCCTTTTCATTCCCCATACGCGCAACATGTCCAGCCCATCGCAGTCTACGAGACTTAACTGTTCTTATTATATCTGGCTTCCTATAAAGACCATGTAGTTCATTGTTATGTAGTCTTCTCCATTCACCTGTATGTTCATCTCTCTTTGGTAAAAAATTTTCCTAAGAACTTTATTCTCAAATACTCTTAATCTCCTTTCCTCCCTTAAAGTAAGAGTCCATGTTTCGCACCCATATAATATAACTGGTAGAATAATAGTTTTATATATTTTCAGCTTAACGTTTTTTGAAAGGAGTTGGGACATCAAAAGTCTCTGCAATGCATAATAGCACGCATTTCCAGAATTGAGTCTATGTTTAATTTCTTTGTGCATCTCATTCCTATTTGTGATTATTGTTCCTAGGTATTTGAATTCAGCCACTTCCTCAAAATTTCCCTCATTTGTCATTAGCTGTTCATTTCCATTATATACTGAATTTCTACGTGTGACCATATATTTAGTTTTACTGATATTTACTTCCACTCCAAATTTCTTAGTGTTACTCAATAGTGTGTGCGTGTTGGCCTTCAGTATCTCCTCGCTATTGGCCAGTAGTACTACATCATTAGCAATGGTTTCTAGCGTTAGGATTTTTAGGACAAATTATACTCTTTCATTCAATGTAGAAAATCCATCAACCATAACCGAGTAAGAAACCGCGAACCTTGAAAAGCGGCTATGAAACGACTGAGTGCCACAATGTGCTGACCATTTTCTCTCTTATTGGATGGATGATCGTCCAAATTTATTACTGTAACATGTGGAAATTATCCACGGGGATCGACGCTTAAATATTTTGTTACAAAATATCAAATGATTCACCTAATCAAGTTCTTGGTATTTTTTTATAACATGTTAATATTTTGTATTTACCTAATATTTTCTATACGCCTATGTGATCTTTCCATTAATAAGCTTACAGTGCGAAATTAAAATGTTAATAATTTAACTCTAGCTCATTCGCAGTTTTAAGGAATACTGCCCTAGCGCACTGGTTTGAATCCGTATGTCAGAAGAAATTTTCTCAAGAAATGTCGACCAGTTTATGGGACCGCGTTCATGTCCCGCGTGGCTAAGGCAAGAAGCCTTGCCGCAGAGCTACGGGACTTGCGTTGGTGCGAGTCCCCATGGGGGAAAAAATTCTCATGGAATTTCGGCCAGTATGGGACCAGTACCCACCCAGCATTGTGAGGCATTTGGGTAGCTACAATAAGTAGCGACTCCAGGTTGAGAAGACCAGCTCTAACGGCTGTGGGACACGACATGCTGGCCATATTTCACTCCTACACTTGCTAGATGATCGTTTACCTCTGTGATTAATGAGTGAATGTGAGGCCAGCAGCCGGGTCGAGCTTGATGTATCCCTTCATAATCGTGAGAATTTTGAGTAGCTAAGGTAAGTGGAGGTGTCGGGTTGAAATAACTCGCTATGAAACTTCTGAGAGCCCGTATATGCTGACTGTACCACCCCTCCCCTTATCGGGTGGATAAATGTCCACATTTGTTACTGCCCCAAGTGGATATGAGGCCAACACCCAGCAGGTTTGCCGCGTGTTCCACAAGGAGTGTATTATCCATAATTGTAAGAATTTGTGTAATTTTTGTATAGGCCTAGTATTAACTTGATCTGGCAAGTAAATGTATTGCTATATAGGCCTAACCTTGTGAATCAGGCTCACTTTTAAATCCTGGTCAGACAAGTGATATGGGACCAATGAGGCGACAAATCTTTAAGTGAAAATCACAATCAGCAGCAGTCCACTCCCTAGTCTTTGGAATGAACATTTGTAAATATTTCTATACCTAATTGACACTCTACATTTAATGATTTTGTACAATTCTTCGTTGGACAAACAGTTTCATATTTCTCGTTCTGCTGTGGTGCCATTAGGTTACCGCTACAGACAACAGACAGTTATAAACGATCACCTTTTAATTTATAAAGGATTTCACAACATTTTATATTGGAGGAAAGCGCCTATTAGACCTATGCGTTAGCTAGAAATTGCAAAGTACTCTTTATCACTCCCCTAGTATGTCTTTTACATGTTCACAATTACCAGTTCATTGGTACTCTATCTCACTGCTCAAACTCTACTCAAGCTATATAATAGGCCTATCTCACTGCTCAAACTCTACTTAAGCTGTATAATAGGCCTATCTCACTGCTCAAACTCTACTTTAGCTATATAATAGGCCTATCTCACTGCTCAAATTCTACTTAACCTATATAATAAGCCTATTTCACTGCTCAAACTCTACTTAAGTCACTGTATGTGACTTTTTCACTATTGAAAACCCTGCAAATATCAGCTCCCTTATTTTTTCACTTCATTCGTATTCATAGACATTTTAACATCTAAGTAATATTACGAAAAGACTAATAGAATTAATGGTTCTGGTAACGAAATTCAAACCCAGAATTTGCGTTCCAGAAAAGAAGTAAAGCAGAGGATAGAAATGTCAAAATCAAATTTTAACAAGAAGAGAAGCGTTTTCTGCGGAATTTTGGCAAAATAATTACGGAAGAGGCTAGTGAAGTGCTTTGTGTTGAGTGTAGCATTGCATGGTGCAGATATTTGGACATTACGACGGAATGAGGAAAAGCGGCTGGAAGCTTTTGAGATGTGGATATGGAGAAGGATGGAACGTATAAAATGGACAGATAAAATAAAATAATAAAGCTGTGCTAAACAGAATGGGTGAGGGGAAAACAATGCGGGAACTCATAACGAAGAAGAAAATAAATTGGATTGGCCACTGGCTAAGAATAAACTGCCTGCTGACGGATGCCCTAGAAGGAATGATCAACGGAAAGAAAGTTAGAGACAGGAAAAGACATCAGATGATAGACAATATCAAAATAAATGGTTTGTATGAGGATACAAAATGGAAAGCTGAGTTAAGGAAAGAGTGAAGAATGCTGAGTTTCTAGTTGTATATCTGGCTTAACTTGGCAAAGAGAGAGATAGAGATATAAGGGTAGACCCTTGACCGTTTTCACCCTGGTACAAAAGAAATATCCCACCCTGTTGTCAGTTTTCGTCTTCCCCTTACCCCTATTAACATCTGGTGAAGAAAAACTGGCATCACTATGCGAGTGAGAGAGGCGAGCACAGCTCTCTTTCTACAAATTTCTTGCAAAGTTAAGCCAGAAGATCCCCAGTCAGAAGGTCCGGAACCGAGATTTGAATCCGATAATTACCTAAGAGACAACTCTGTCGGTCACTCCCTTCTTGCGCTTCCATGCTTCCTGAGCTAATGTTATAGGCTTATATAAAAAACTGAAAACGTGTACCATCAGAAAATTTGCTGGATCTTTAATTGCTCTGATTCTCTGCGTGTCCTTCAAAGTTTACTACCTACATTCTCAACTCATCTTTCGATAATGGTCACCCATATAAGCTATGCATATATCTTTTACAAACTCTACAAGACTGCACTGTCTTTATAATATGTATTCTTGGCCATTTTAAATATCCGCGGTAACGATTTGGAAGATCAGGAATCAAGAACACCTATCTGTGTCGAATTTATTTACATATAGGCCCCTACCATGATCGTATATATTTCATATTACCCTAAAGCAGTTTAACTTCTTACAATGACGTGAGATTTGGAAAATATCAACGATATTGTGAAAATTAAGCAGCTCCCTGCAGTCTGGCTCACTTCATGTTTTCCTTTATGTTGTGACGAACCTTCAATGGTTTGACTTTATTGGCCATTGTTTAATCGCCAATGCCTTTCTAATACTTCTGACTCCTCCACCGAGATATGATTTGTGCAACGCGCATGCATTCGTATATTCATAGGCCTATATGTAGGGCCTACTTATGTATATAGAGAGTGTCCCAGAAATTGAACTGATGAAATTGGAGGGGTAGCAGAGTGGGCCCAGATAGGCATAAACATTTTGAGATTTAGAACTTATTGTCTACAGATTCAAAATACAACACAATAACATTAGACATTTAAGGGTCTACATACCACTGACTGATAAAAACAATGTCTCATGAAAATATGTCAGGAATTAAGCATTAAGAATTTATGTTTAAAAACCCAAAAGACAATAATAATAATATAATAATAATAATAATAATAATAATAATAATAATAATACTTATCACTGGCACTACCGAACCCGCCGGTTCATGGCCGCGCGGATATAAGCTCTTTATACATCCCTATCTTGAGCTAATGCTTTCCAATCATTCCCTGTATAATCTACCTCCCTCAAATCAAAGTTAATGTTATTCTCCCACCTCATTCTTGGTCTACCAACTGGGCGTTTTCCTTCTGGTTTTCCTACAAGAAGCTTCCATTCACGTCTTTCATTCCCCTATTCGTGCCACATGTCCTGTACATCGCAGTCTACGAAACTTAACTGTTCTTATTATATCTGACTTCCTACAAAGACCATGGTAGTTCACAGTTATATAGTCTTCTCCATAATAATAATAATAATAATAATAATAATAATAATAATAATAATAATAATAATAATAATTAGGAGTATTAGAGAATTAAGATTTTAGGAAAAATTTTGGACCGAAGAGAGACAAATGGGCAGGTGAATGGACAAGTCTACTTAACGTGATCTACATGAAATTGATGGCAAACTAGATGAATAACAACAGTTAAGTCTCGTACAGAGAAGTACACGTGGCGCGAATGCGGAATAAAAGAGAGACATAAAAACTCCTTATTGGAAAACGAGAGGGAAAACGCCCAGTAAGTAGGAAAAAATGAGATGGGAAAATAACATTTACTATGATTTGAGGGTGGTAAATTATACAGGTGATGATTGGGAAACATTAGCTCAGGATAAGGGATGTATAGAGAGCTTATGTTCCCGCGGCCATGAACGTAGGGTTAAATAGTTAATAATATTTTATCCTATTACAAATATTACAAGTATCCATATACGCGAGATACTTGCTACAATCCGTGACATGAACCACTTTCTCCACTGTATCGCCTCAGAAACAGGCATATCGATATTGAGGATAATAATATAAAACCGAGAATAAATACGTGCAGTATAATAAAATAGTTCTCTGATGTTTTCGTGTACGTAGGCTCACTCAGTATTTTCATACTTACCTAATATTGGAGCAGTTTAAACCAGTGGCGTGCATTCAACCCCAGCTACCTCAGCACTAATTAGTATATTCATAATTTTGGATTAAAATAAATGAATACACTTGCCAAATTGAATTCAAATCAATTACGCGTGAACATTAAATTTCAAATTTCCCGCCGCGCCAGCAGACATTTATCGCATTCGGCTTGACGGAACTTCCCGTTTTCACAGTACCCCTTCTAACACCAATTACTGCATTACAGATGCATTCACGCATTGATGTGTGGCTGCTGAACCATCGATAACGCACATTAGACGAAGCTTGCGTTTAAGGCCATTGATATTTTATTGATTACCTGCTAGCTGGACCTGACATCACAACTCGGAGGCGAAATGTACAAGTTGATAATCGATAAGCATACAAAGTTTCGATCTATACTTACTTACTTACTCACTGGCACTATCGAACCCGTAGGTACATGGCCGCGCGGACATAAGCTCTCCATACATCCCTATCCTGAGCTAATGCTTTCCAATCATTCCCTGTATAATCTACTTCCCTCAAATCATAGTTAATGTTATTCTCCCACTTCATTCTTGGTCTACCAATTGGGCGTTTTCCTTCTGGCTTTCCTACAAGAAGCTTCCATGCAAGTCTTTCATTCCCCATACGTGCAACATGTCCTGCCCATCGCAGTCTACGAGACTTAATTGTTCTTATTATATCTGGCTTCCTATAAAGACCATGAGGTTCATTGTTATGTAGTCTTCTCCATTCACCTGTCTGTTCATCTCTCTTTGGTCCAAAAATTTTCCTAAGTACTAGTTTCGATCTATCGATTCATTAATAATTTCTTTGCTGATTTGAAACGAGAAATGCGATTGGCTGATCTCAAAAGCGCCAGATTATCAATGATACAAATTTTCGAATTAATACTTTTATATTAATTCATAATATGTATGCATGTTTTATTTTATACAAAGTGCAGAGAAATAATACAACATTAAATTATGTAGTACGCTTTGTCAGCTATAGCGATCTATTAATTTAAGAAGGTTTATTTACATTATCTAATTGAATAACACAACAATAGAATGATTGCGAACGTGTATAGGCCTATTTGTGGAAATCAACAGTTGGTGAAATTTAATATCGGCAATGAGTGTGTTCAAAAGCGCTATTAATTTACTTTCACGAATTTTAGTTAGTGCTACTGATAAATGTGTTTTGCCAAGTTACTAAAAGTTAATGTGAGTGACTGTGTGATTTTTAATATACACTAGATACCCATTTTAAGCGAGTATCACAGCATGCATTTCATTGTTTAATTGTGCCTGCATGAGTATGAATTGTAAAATTTTATTTTTCATATACTGTACTATTAAGGTAGGTTTCTAAAAACACATTTACATTAATTGCTCATACTATTTATAAACTGAATAATTTGGAAAACGAGCCATAAACCATAAGATCATTTTCGTCATACAGCTGGGAATTGCTGTGATCAGCGCACGCCACTGGTTTCAGCAATAATTATAGAATTATTCTATTCCAATTTTCAATTATATTGAATTTACAGTGTATTAAAATTTAGTAGACTATAAGTTCTTGAAGTTTTGTTTATTTATTATTCACAGAAATTAAACAATTGCTTTCACATTTATCGTAAAATCACGCGAGGAAATAGAGAGCCGTGAACTGTAATCAGTGGCGCTCATACTCCCGTAATAATGTCAAGTTTACCAATAAGAAAAATCCATAATTATCAAAATATTCTTTAGTGAGTATTTAATTTTCCCATTTACCAGTACACAGAATGACGCATATGAAGATACATACTATCACATGAAAAAAAAATCGCAGCTCAGTAAATTCGCCATAAAGACTATAATTTCCGAATATAAAAATTTTTGTCTCAGTCCACTCTGCAATCCCTCCAATTTTATTGGTCGAATTATGATGCTATCTCTCTCTCTCTCTCTCTCTCTCTCTCTCTCTCTCTATATATATATATATATATATATATATATATATATATGGTATGATAAGAAAAATAAATGCCTGGACGGGATTCGAACCCGGATCACTGAGTCTGTACCTCAGTGTGATATCCATTACACCACCAGGCGAATCCAATTCAAACATTTATTTTTCTTATATATGTTTTTATCGGGGTTTTTCCTCACCTGTAAGACAAATGTCAGGAGAACTTTAAGGCCCAAACGGTCCCCGAAATCATATGGCCATCATCCTTATCATTATCATCCTTACCATTATCATTATCATCATCATCCTTCACCGGTGTGGAAAGTAACGGGAAGCTACCACACCTACACAATTCCTAGTAAAGCTGCAAGCATAGCATGAAAATGCTATGATTGCAGTGAAGGACCTGCCTTCGGGCAGAATTACTATGGATGGATATAGGGCCTAGGTCTTTATAACTTGTGTGTGTGTGTGTGGTGTGTGTGTGTGTGTGTGTGTAGGGTGTCCCAAGGCATAAAGGAGTTTTTTCGCAAAATCAAAATCGCATATCTTTTTTTGACCTTATTAACTCAAATAACAAATATTATTGCGATTGGATCATGATAACCAGTACCGACTCCGTGCCAAACATATGGAATGCAAATATGTACTGGATTATTATAGAAGTATTCTAGAACTAAAGTTTATTTACTAAATAAAACATCAGTAACTTATGCCCAACGTATACATATTTAACAATAAAAAATTATTGTTCAAATTTCGTTCGCCTTAGTTAGCAAGTACTGACATGTTTCGAATCAAGTCGGCTCGGGTTGTCGTGGGTCTACGTACACCAAATTGTACTTAGACCTACAATTGTTTTAACATTATACAAATCAATTAAGAGGGCATACGTTAAAAATAAAAGACTTCGATTTTTTGGGACAACCTGATACCGGTATGTAGTTATATATACTGTATGTGGAAAAAGAAGCTACGAGACTTGTGGAACATAACTATGTGTGTTATGGAGACCTGAACACTAATATGCGATGAGGAGAGAGAAAAAACTTATCCATAATCCATCCATCCATAGTAATTCTGCCCGAAGGTAGGTCCTTCACTGCAATCATAGCATTTTTATATGCTTTGCAGCTTTACTAGGGAATTGTAGGTGTGGTAGCTTCCCGTTGCTTTCCACACCGGTGAAGGATAATGATGAAGATGATAATGATGATGGCCATATGAATTCGGGGACCGTTTGGGCCTTAAAGTTTTCCTGACATTTGTCTCACAGGTGAGAAAAACCCCGATAAAAAACTCACCCAGAAAAACTGCCCCGACCGGGGATCGAACCCGGGCCCGCTGTGTGACAAGGCAGCACGCTACCTCGAGACCACAGCGGTGGACTTATCCGTAATAATAAAAATGAACTAATGTACCTGAGAAGCGAATACATTTTCAAAAGTTTGTCATGTTTTCATCAATACAATTAAACATAATTTTAGCATTACAGCAAATGAAAATGTAGACCATGAATTGAAAGTTATTTTGTCATTTGAATTCCACATGGATAAGAAAGCTACTAACTACGAAAGTGCTATCATTTCAGCATGCAACATGTCCTTCAAAGCACGAAAGCTACCAAGAAAATGTGTAAAAATTTAATCAGTTCCTGATGGTGGCTGGAACTTATGTTAATTAGAAGTAAAGTAGATGTTCTAAGGCGAAAATATCAACAAACCAAACAGACATCCATTTCAGAGAAAACATTAAACGTTTCTGTCTACAGGAGAAAAGAGGATTCGAAGTTATTATGAGGAAAACAAAACTAAATTCATGGCGACAATTCTGTGTCATCTCCAATACCAGGTGTCCTTGGAACGCTAAGTATAAATTAGCCAGAGGTAAAATTCAAACGAACTGTCCAATGAGAAGTTTCAGAATACCTCATGGGACTCAAACTAAAACTTAGCAGACAAAGTAAACCTCATGATGCATGTATGTATGTACGAACAAGACCCCTTTACATATATATGGGCCTATGTGTGTGTTTCTATGCATGCATGTGTGTGTAGATATGCATATGTGTATTTATGCACACACACACACACACATATATATATATATATATATATATATTCTGGGTGAGTTTTTATCGGGGTTTTTCCTCACCTGTAAGACAAATGTCAGGAAAACTTTAAGGCCTAAACGGTCCCCGAAATCATATGGCCATCATCATCATCATTATCATCTTCATCATTATCCTTCACCGGTGTGGAAAGCAACGGGAAGCTACCACACCTACAATTCCGTAGTAAAGCTGCAAAGCATATCATAAAAATGCTATGAATGCAGTGAAGGACCTACCTTCGGGCAGAATTACTATGGATGGATGAATTATGGATAGGTTTTTTTTCTGCCCTCATCGCATATTAGTGTTCAGGTCTCCATAACACACATAGTTATGTTCCACAAGTCTCGTAGCTTCTTTTTCCACAGACAATATATATAACTACTTACCGGTATCAGGTTGTCCCAAAAAATCGAAGTCTTTTATTTTTAACGCATGCCATCTTAATTGATTTGTATAATGTTAAAACAATTGTAGGCCTAAGTACAATTTGGTGTACGTAAACCCACGACAACCCGAGCCGACTTGATTCGAAACATGTCAGTACTTGCTAACTAAGGCGAACGAAATTTGAACAATAATTTTTTTATTGTTAAATATTTATACGTTGGGCATAAGTTACTGATGTTTTATTTAGTAAATAAACTTTAGTTCTAGAATACTTCTATAATAATCCAGTACATATTTGCATTCCATATGTTTGGCACGGATTCGGTACTGGTTATCATGATCCAATCGCAATAATATTTGTTATTTGAGTTAATAAGGTCAAAAAAAAGATATGCGATTTTGATTTTGCGAAAAAATTCCTTTATTACCTGGTTGAGTGGTAGACAAGGCCTTAAGGCCTTAACTCTGCCAGGTAAAATAAAGCTATTATTATTATTATTATTATTATGCCTTGGGACACCCCCCACACACACACACACACACACACACACACACACACACATACACACACACACAAGTTATATAGACCTAGGCCCTATATATATATATATATATATATATATATATATATATATTTCAATTCCTTCTGGATTTTTTCGTGTTGAGACTTGAAAGTAGTTTTGAAGTTCCTTAGGACAGGTTACTGGCCCGACGCTAAGTAGTCCAGTGGTAGGGCTGCTACCTTTTAGTCTCTGGACATACATTAGGATACCGCATTTACTCAGTACCTGATGGAACGGTTATACCGTCGTGACTCGGTCCTCAGATCCTCGTTTGTGAAAACGGGTTGTACCACGAGAAGGTGAGGATGAGAATTGGGTAGGAGAGGTTATACACACGTCACTACCCCTTACAACCAAATAATAATAGCAAATTCCGAAGATAATCTACAGAAAGGTCTGTATGAACTTAACAAAATTACAGAAGGATATGGATTAAAGATATATACAGAAAAAACAAAAATTATGGCATTTCAAGGTGTAAATCCTGTCAGAAGTAAAATTGTACTGGACAATAAAATTTTGGAGCAGGTGAATAATTTTACATATCTAGGATGCAATATCTCATATGAAGAAGAAAAGGATGTAAATGCAAAAATATCTAAATTTTTAAGAATTTTACGGTTAATAAATTCTATCTTCAAGCCACAGTTAGTCCAAAAGCATTCAAGACTGAAAGTGTATAAAACACTGGCTCTTCCAACTCTTTTGTATGGTAGCGAAGTATGGACGTTGAAACAGAAGGATATACAGAGACTTAGATCTGCTGAAATGAGATATCTTCGGAGGACTGCAGGATACACACTACTAGATCACAAGAAAAATGAAGACACCTTAGAAGAATTACACATGGAATCTTTAGAAAACAAAATTTCTGATTATAAGCCAAGATGGATACAACATGTTCATCGAATGGAAGATCACAGAATACCCAAACTAATGTTAAGATATCAACCTCCAGGAAGAAGAAGACCAGGACGTCCACTCAAAAGACTTCTGGATGGTGTTTCTCTTGAGGCCGAAACAGGTCAACAAATGGCCTAAATTCGTGAATGTATTATAATGATGATATATATATATATATATATATATATATATAGAGAGAGAGAGAGAGAGAGAGAGAGAGAGAGAGAGCATAATAATTCGACCAATAAAATTGGAGGAATTGCAGAGTGGACCCAGACATGTGCATGCATACAATCACACACACATAGGCCCATATATATGACAGAATAAGATATATATAGGCCTATATATAGGGGTCTTGTTCATACGTACATATATATTATAACATATATGCATGTATGTATATAGGCTATGTGTGTGTGTGTGTGTGTGTGCGTGCAAGTATGTATGTATGTATGTATGTATGTATGTATGTATGTATGTATGTATGTATGTATGTATGTATGTATGTATGTATGTATGTACGTATGTATGTGCGAATGTGCGTATGTACGTATGTACGCACGCACGCACGTATGTACGTATGTATGTGCGAATGTGCGTATGTACGTATGTACGCACGCACGCACGTATGTACGTATGTATGTGCGAATGTGCGTATGTACGTATGTACGTATATGTATGCATACATTGTATGATTGTGTTTTCGATTGTATATATGTATGTATGTGTATATATATGTACATACGTATATGCGTATTTATGTGTATAAGGTAGCCTATATATGTGTGTGTGTGTGTGCGTACGTGCGTGCGTGTGTGCGTGTGCGTTGGTGCATGGTTGGAAGTAACAATGTTCGGTTCCAGCTCCAAAATTACTGTACGTATTTTGATAAATGGAGCACAAATGGATTCGTCTTTACCATAAGAGTGTAATAGGGTAGTACTTTTTCCTTAAATAAATCCCATATTACAGTAGTAACGTAAACAGAGGGAACGGAAAAGGAATTACATTTCGTGGACCGTATATAGTGGGTTGTCATTCAATAAGTATTTTGAAATTAAAAGAAGTTTCTTTTTATTATATTGCAGTTCTGTGCCTCGTTTAAGAAATAGCCTATACTATCTTTAATTTAGTATCCGTACTGTGTGAAGTACTTTCGTTCACATAGTTGTATTACATTAATTTATGGAATAAATAAAGAAAATAACTAAATAATCAAGCAAATGATTGATGTCAAGGGCACCAGAGAGAATCAGATAAAAAATAAAAAATTAAAAACTAAACTGGACTGCAAAAGTAATAAAATTTAGGAAACTGTAAATAAAACATATATACGAATATACATATTTCAATTTTCAATTTACTAAGTTTAATCATTTTTATGGTCGTGTTTTAATGTTTTTTTTTAAGTTTTCACATTTTTTATCGAAATTGATCTACGCTATTACAACTAAACATAAAGATAGTTATTTTCCATAATCTATGTTTTAGTGTTTATTCTATGTTCCTCTTATTTTTTGTATATTTTTATTTTCTATCCCATATACATATATTTAATCTTCTTTTAAGGTATTTTCTTCCCTGTCTTTAATAATTCACCATTTATATTCAGTGGGCGAATATAATCATGTAGTTTATGTGTCCTTTTATGTATTAATATTAATTCTACTGCTAATACTTAGCGGGCCTCTCTATATCTGTGGTTAGCAGCGTGCGAAGACACCACTTAACAAGGAGCATTCACCTAAAGCCAAAGTGTAACTTACACACTATCTCACGTGAGTCCCCGGATTGATAATTACAATTGTTGTTGTTGTTGTTGCTGATCTCGTGGTAAAAAAGAAAATACATCGTGTTATATATGATTGTTTGTCTTCAATTTGTTTTATTAACGGACTGTGGCTCAACATAGGGTTTATTATTATCACTTCCAATGTAGTCAAAAATGTGTTATAGGCCTGTTATAAGAACTTGATGTAATTTGGAAAATGTCTTATTCCAGAAATGAATTTAATTTGTGTTAAGTGTCTACTCTCGAGGCTTCATGTAGTTGATACGTCCTTCCATTTCATTTCAAGTTCCAGCCTGTTGTCCCTTGTATCGGATGTGAGTGGGTGTGGTTTCCCAGGATTTGTTATCGAGCTTACATTTAGAGTAAGCTTCACCGGATGTCATTTCTTCTAGCTGGTTGATCCTAGTATTACAGCTTTCCTAGTATTACAGCTTTCCTTCACTAGATCATCTTCGTAGATTGGATGGTAGGGCACGACACAGCGACGCATAGTGATTCAAGGATCCTCCATTTGTGGTATTAATTCAGGCAGTGCATATGACACGCCAGACCTTCATGCATTATGTTAATTTAAAGTTAATGTAATGCTGAATCAAAGTGTAACTCCCGTTTTGAAATCTCGCGATTTGACGGAGAAGCTCTCTTTTGAGATTCGGGCAATAGAACTCCTTATTAAAATATAATTGAGCGAATTTTCATGTTTAATTTTTATTTACAATCGGTTAAGGATTATTTAAATACTGTAAAGTTAGTCTTTAAGATATGTAGGCTATGTATTCAATACAAGTGAGCCATTTAACTGTAGGCCTACAATTAAAAATGCACATAAATTTTTTTTCAAATGATTAACTAGTACATTATTGAATACAAGAATTGTCCAAAATACATGGTTGAGAATTAGCATTATTGCGACCATTTACTCATTGAAACTAACATTAGTTTATAAGGCTCGTACTGTTGGGTACCAGCAGCCGGCTGTTACTCTTGCGTGGTCCACTCTAAATAAGCTTATTTATAATTATGCAGTGTCTTATAAATTTAAATTTGATAAACAAAAAAAAACCTCTTTTTAAAAAAAAATATCGTCTTCTTCATCATCCTCAGTGTCAATAGTATATTCAAAATTTTCCGTGTCAGCATGAACTGAACTAGTGGACTGTACAGCTGTATAGTCAATAGATCTTGTGGTTCTTTTGAGAGTTTTCTTTCTTTTTTTTCTGGTATGAGCATAAGTGATTGGGGTTCGACTGTATGGTCAAGCAAACCTAAGGAACAAAAGCATAACTTTTCATCGCGTGTATATCTTTGCGATTAAAAAATGCATCTTGAATAGTTTTTCACGAGTAAACATTTTCAGGCGAACTTCGTTTGTAACGTCGTATTGTTACCTAGATTATGTAGCTTCCACTGTAACAAACCAGTGCATCCTCAACAGACAAATTCTGTGTTAGTTCCAATGACTTGTTGTAGGTCCTCCTGTTTTCTGAGCACGTTTCGGGGTCAGTATTATCGCCATCAGAAGTTTGGAAGTCTCTGACTTCCCTTCGGATCTTAAGCTGATTTGTATGGCCTAAGTTTAAACAGATTGGTTCAGCAGCGTTAAATAATGAGACCGGAACAAACTTTATGAGGCTTAATTCATGAAGCTGATGATTATGATGATGATGATGATGAAGTTAAAACGGAAGTTGATATGGAATTTTTCTGGTCTTTAGTATTCTGTCAATTTTTTCTCTCTACTCTCTACTCATATGAAATATCGCGGCGACCTCAAGTTTTCGCGGTATATTACAGGAATTTAATGGAAGCGTCTAGCAAATCTTTATCTAATTTTTTAATTTTTTAATTTATTCTACATGCCTTTGAACAGCCAGACTGTTGAATTGTATTCACTCCGAAGCGGCGACCCAATAAGGAATAGGAGATTTTAAAACTCTAGCTTGGTAGCTTGGTCTAGGCGTATTTCCCTTGTCGTATGCTGTCTTCGGCAGAGACCCTGACATCACATTAACCCTCTTTCTGAAGCTAACTGTAGCCTAACAAAATTCTTGCCATCTGCCTACAGGAGATATTGTTCTGTTATTCCTTAGATAAAAAAAAAACTTGTCACAGAGATGTGTGGAAAGTTAAGAGATCATGGAATTTGCATAAAAAATCCCAGGTGGACAAGTGAACGAGCTCAATCCCTCATAGCAGAATTAGGGGATTATAAACGAACGAAACAAGCAAGATAGTGGATGTCGTCTAGAAATGTTCGGTTTATTTGTCTAGAATTTCATTGAAAGCTACGTGAGTACATTATTCTAATTCCATACAGTTGTCAAATAATGAGTTTTGAGAAGAGAAATGCTCGGGTTTGCGAGCCGTTGTTTGTACATCTTGGAAAATGCTTTATGAAGTACGTATGTATGTACCTGTGTGCTATAGCAGGCACGATGTTGGCATGATTTAAAAACTGCAGAGAGAGTGAGACAGAAAGAGAGAGAGGAGAGGCGTGCACTTAGGTGGGCTGTGTTCGCGGCAACTTGATGAATGTACCATCCTGTATCTTGTATTGCCGGGGAAACAAGGATTTCGAGTGCAGATAGGGATGGGGAAAGGGGATGCAGCAAGTGAAAGGCTGGTCCTGTTCCTCCCGGCGGACATTGGAAGGGAGGCGCCCGACTGCTCACTTTACGAGGACAGAAACCCTCTTCAACGGCTTCGACATCGCAGCCAGAATCCCTTCCAGCGGCCGCTGATTGACTTCCCTTCTTCTAACCGCTGTTAATTAATACCAAAACAATTCGTTCAACATCTTTTCCTTCCTTCGAACGAGAAAAAAGTGCCAAGTTTTTATCCACGATATTTAAAAAAGAATAAATCTTTAATTAGTAGAACCAGACTTTTTTTTTTACAATTTACAGTTTAACACGTGTGGCAGGTGAACAACCCTCACGTTCGCGGGGTAATAGATCTGTCTTTGGGGTCTCGATTTGTCATAGATGATATCAATACTACTAATAATAAATCCTTGGAACGATAGCATCTAAGGGCCATGGTGGATTGAAGTGGTTTGCAATCATTGGATACCAGATGACAGGACACGGAAAAAAGTGAATAGCGTGACACAATCCTTAAACATTCCTTTAATTTTATTATCCGGGATTCTATCTATCTATCTATCTTCGGGTTTTTACAGCTGCTGCCGTCTTCCCGTACAAAACCTCCAAACCCTACGGTCTTTGACATCTTCGATGCTTAGCCCTCTAGCTTGCATTACTGTCTTCATGTTTTCCTTCCATGTTAACCTTGGTCTCCCTCTTTTCTTCTTTCTGTTCGGATGCCATTCATATAGTTGCTTCGGCCATCGCTCATCCTCCATTCCTAAGACATGTCCTAACCACTTTAATTCCTTCTCCTCAATTCTTTCAATTATGCTTTCTTCTGCTTCCATTATGTTTCTAATTTCCTTATTTGTGATTTGCTTATTTCCTTCACAACATTCACAACTTCTTATATGACTCATCTGCCTCCACGAGGCTTTACTCATATGTCTCCAGGAGGCTGAGTGGACCACACTTCAGACATTACGCTCCAAGAAAATTTCCTGAGGTCTAACTTAGGCTAGATTCGATCCGAAACCCTTGGGGATGCCAGTCAGACGCTCTAACCGTTATATTACAGAGGCAATCAGCATATAACTGAAGAGAAATCTTATTTAAAAACTGTGAAAAAATGTTGATTTCCAATGTCAGCTTATAGGCCTACTTTATTTGTTAGACCTTGTGGATTAGTGGTTCATGCTTGCCGCTGGTTCCGTGATTTGTGACGTTGAAACCCGGCCGATGTCGATGGATTTTTAACGGCATAATAATCTTTAGCATATCATCTAGTTGTGTACCATTTGTCGTATATTTACGGCACGTAGAATAACCTCAAACCCGAATTAAGAGGCATCTGGTCTTAATTCGTTAATCTTTTCACCCTCAGATTTGAATTGTGTCGCTAATTACTGAGTGTATTAAAGACCATAATACAATGAAGTAGGCCCACTAACTAATTAACTTAGGTTTGCACGTTAATTACCATTATAAAATTGAGAAGTAACGTAGCTTACTGTATGACAACCGACTTACTTTTCTCTTCTACGATAATACTCTATACATTTAGTGTTATGTAAGTTACGATACTAACCATATAGCAATAACCCCAAAAATAACTATTTATTTATTTATTCGGCTTATTAGAAACCCCACCACGATGGATGAAGATTCTAAAAATATCCTTCAATAACATTTTAAAATAAGAGTTTACAGATGTTAGTTCGCAAGGTTATGGCCGTAAGCTACTCATGTTACGGATAAGTGCTGCAAATATGCTATAGTTTAAATTGCACATCCTTAACGCCTCCATAAAACAATTTAACTGCTTTCACACGTATGAAATAATTGAGAGTCCACAATCAAACGACTGACTGAAATTGTCTATCTGAAAATCAGTTACATGTAGCAAGAAAAAATAAACCAAGTTTCATTAAACTGCAGGTATTTCAAGTTTTTATAAATAGTCGCGGTCGTAGAAGCAGCCCAGTAAGATTCTCGAATTGAACGTTAAATATTCTGCCACGTAAAATTGGTTCAGATTTTCTGGGTTTTTAAGATGTATAGGCCTATAGCTTTAATAGTCCACCACTGTGGTCTCGAGGTAGCGTGCTGCCTTGTCACCCAGCGGGCCCGGGTTCGAATCCCGGTTGGGACAGGCTCCTGGGTGAGATTTTTTTTTTTTGGGTTTTTCCTCACCTGTAAGACAAATATCAGGAAGCTTAGGGCCCAACGGTCCACGAAAATTATCCGGTCATCGTCCTTATCATTATCATCATCATCTTTCACCGGTGTGGAAAGCAACGGGAATCTACCAGACCTATAATTTCCTAGTAAAGCTGCAAAGCATAGCATGAAAATGCTATGTTTGCAGTGAAAGCACTCGGGCAAGATTACTATGGATGGATAGCTTTAATAAAATTTCCTTTGTTCATAACTGATTCTGCGGTTCTATTCAACTTAAATGTTACATTAAAATGTCGGCTACATTTCTCTCTTTATATCATTATTTCTTTTATTCTTTTGTCATAATGAAAATCCCTGCTTGTACGTATTTTTACATGTGCCACTTCTGTTGAAACGTGATCTGACGGAAAAGGATTTCTCTGGCTAACATAGGCCTACATGGGCTACATGTTTTGACCACACAAGGACATGGAGTGTTTTCCCGGTTCATTTATTCGTTTGGTGCTCGGGCCACCCTCGAGACATCACAACACTTGAGACAAAACACAGCATTTATTAATACCCATATTTATACGAAACAAGGGGAACATAATATGGGCGATTGTGATGACCGGAATATATTTTAGTACTATTTGGGGCTTTAACGAATGTTGAAATTTGTCTTAGAGTTGAGGAGAGATTCGTAAACTGCCTCACAAGGGAACTTGTCCCAACTGGGGATTAATATCCGATGGCCCACTATCTCCCAAACATCGACATTATCCCTAGATCATAGTGATAGACAAAATATAGGCCTATAGACCACAATTCTATTTAATAAAAAATGTAGATTCTATAGAATGCAAAAATGAATGTGGATATTTGTGTAGGTTGGTTAGCACCTTGACGCAGTTTTCAGATTGGAACACTTTTCCTCCTCTCAACGACTCCTTAGTGAATTATAAAAATAGCATCCATTTCAACATATCTATCAGAATCTACTATATTGGCCTACATACAAGCCCAAAATAAAACCCTCTGACCTAGGATTACTACATTTCATGACAACTTAATAACAGTCGAATTTCCACATAGCCTAATCGATATTTTACATTCATAATTGTAATAATAACGTTTTATTAATTTGTCTTCCATTCTTTTGTAGGACTTAAAAGGACCCTTCGGACTTAAAAGCAAATATCGTGGGCCGTTCGCATGTAAGCTGGGAGTAGGAACTCTAAACCACACATTAGACATATACACGGCGGCGGCCATCCCTGGATAATTTACTACCAATATGCCAGGAAACTGCTGATGACAGCATAAAACAAGAGACATACACCCCGATCGAAAATGGAGATTTTAAATCTGCTACCGAGCAGAGGAACTAACCCTGGCCTCGTGAGTGGATTATAGACTTTCCCACATTGACGAACAATATTAAAATTTAATGAACGTTTTACTTGTTTCGCCCATTTATTCTTACAACTCTCTGTTCCTTTCTTCTTCTTCTTCTTCTTCTTCTTCTTCCTTCCAAGTATTAGGCCAAGGCCTGTTACGATCCTATAGAAAATTTTCCCTCCAGAGTTTCATAGGACTACCCAGAGATCTTCGTCCTCTTGGTATATAATTATAAACAGCTTTGGGGATCCGATTTGAACTCATTCTTTCAAGATGGTGTTTCCAATTTAGTTGGTAGGCCTACTGTTTAATATATTCCAAAATTGGTGTAGTCTTCAATTCTTTTAAGATATCGGTGTTCTCCTTTAACTACAGTAATTTAAATTAATTTATTCTAGACTGCTTCATTCAGGCCTATAGGCTACATACTTCGCAAAGTACAGTGTTTTCTATCTCTTGATGATGCTCCTTTTTTGCTATTACAACAGCACTCAGGACTAAAACATAAAGCAGTAACTTATTTGTAATTCGACAATATAACTGTTCGCATTTATGCTCTCTGGTAGTTCTGTACTAACTATTCTCCGATGTAGTTATTTACCTGCAATTACATTGAGCTGTTGGTAAATATATAGGCCTAATAGTTTTAAAAAACTAAAACAATACGCTTTATTAGAAAACCGAACTAAAAAAATGAAAAATAATTTTAATTTCCAACACGCTTGGGATAAATAATTTTACCATCAAAAGCGTGGGCTGCTCTTTATAAATTAATATATTTGATAATAAACAGATATTGGTAAAAGTAAAGTCTCTAAGAAGACAATGTAAAAATCATAAAGAGCACCCCACGCTTTTGATGGTAAAATTATTTATCCCAAGCGTGTTGGAAATTAAAATTATTTTTCAATTTTTTAGTTCGGTTTTCTAATAAAGCGTGTTGTTTTAGTTTTTTAAAACTTTTATTTATTTTTTATTTTTTAGTTTTAATATTTTACAGGATAAGAAAAAAATATATAAATATCTTTAAATTCGATACTATTGTAGTATGAGCTAAAAGTAATACACTTCTAAAAAAATCCTCCCAGCCGGATTTGAACCAGCGACCTATGGATTACTGAAATTATATACTACTAGAGTTCACTGCTCTACCAACTAAGCTCTTACAACGATTGACTAAAAACTCGACAAGTCCGCAACTTGTGATACCAGTTTTAATTTTTTTTATTTTCTGATGAATCTGTCCAGGATTTTAGAAATAAAATATGAAGTTATTGTAGTGTCACGGGTCCTTTACAAGTATACAAAGTTTCAAGTAGATCCAATGTTTCCAAGTGGGTTAAAATCGTGTTCAAAGATTCCGTTACATAAATACAAAGACACTTTTTTTGATTTTCTGATGATTCTGGCCAGGATTTTAGAAACAAAATATGAAATTATTGTATTGTCACGGGTCGTTTACAAGTATACGAAGATTCAAGTCGATCCAATGATTTTAAGTGGGTGAAAATCGCGTTAAAAGATTCAGTTACATAGATAGATACAGATCAAGCTAATATAAAGCGTGTATTAAAAAACTAAAAAAATGAAAAATAATTTTAATTTCCAATACGCTTGGGATAAAATAAAGTGGTCAACAAAAAAATCATCTCCAACACATATAGAATAAAATTAGAGTTATCAACAAAAAGAAAATATTTTTTATCATCAAAACCGTGGGGTGCTCTATATCAATTAATATATTTGATAATAAACAGATATTGGTAAAAGTAAGCTCTCTAAGAAGAAAATGTAAAAATCATAAAAAGCACCCCACGCTTTTGATGGTAAAATTATTTTCTTTTTGTTGATAACTCTAATTTTATTCTATATGTGTTGGAGATGATTTTTTTGTTGACCACTTTATTTTATCCCAAGCGTATTGGAAATTAAAATTATTTTTCATTTTTTTAGTTTTTTAATAAGGCGTGTTCTTTTAGTTTTTTAAAACTATTATTTATTTTTTAGTTTTAATATTTTACAGAATAAGATAAAAATGTAAATATCTTTAAATTCGATACTATTGTAGTATGAGCTAAAAGTAATACTCTTCTATAAAAAAAAACCCTCTAAGCCGGATTTGAACCAGCGACGTACGGATTACTGAAATGTTATGCCACTAAGAGTTCACTGCTCTACCAACTGAGCTCTTACAACGATTGACTAAAACTCAACCTATTATACCAGTTTTCATTTTTTTGATTTTCGGATGATCCTGGCCAGGATTTTAGAAACAAAATATGAAATTATTGTATTGTCACGGGTCCTCTACACGCATACAAAGTTTCAAGTTGATCCAATGTTTCTAAGTGGGTGAAAATCGCGTTGAAAGATTCCGTTACATTGATACAAAAACACTTTTTTTGATTTTCTGATGACTATGGCCAGGATTTTAGAAAATAAATATGAAATTATTGTATTGTCACGGGTCCTCTACAAGTATACAAAGTTTCAAGTCGATCCAATGATTTTAAGTCGGTGAAAATCGCGTTAAAAGATTCAGTTACTTAGATAGATACAGATCAAGCTAATATAAAGCGTGTAAAAAACGGAACATATGCTGATCATTGCTGTATAAACGTAAATGGGTAACTTCATAAATATTATTCTGTTGAACTAAATAGATAGTAAATGGACACATATTGTACCTGTATGAACGTCTTTTTTTTCCGTAGTTACAAAGCTATATATTGATGGCAGATACCATTATATAATCTCTCTCAGTACATCATACATATTTTCAAGTAGAACACTCAATGTGATACAAACTATCATTGCAAGTGGGCCTAGTTTTTCTTCCTTATTTGAAGAGTGGTATCTTGCCATACATTTATATAATAAAACGTAGGGAACTTCCTTGTTAAAATAATTCTAAATACATAAATTATAAATCATATAAACATTAGGATTACACGCATGGTCACGGACTTAAGGATAAATGACATAGGCCTATCCTACTTTAACATGAGTTACTAGCCCGTATTTAGTAACATGTTGGAATGTTCGATTACGTCCTCTTCGGTGAGAAGCCTGTTATATCGCTTTCTTCAGCTACCGAAAATGGCTCCATCGAGTTATACACATTTGGATAAATTGCAGCACAAAACTGCATGCCCTTGGCCTATCACCCGGCTGCTGGCCTAATATCTACATGTATTAATAACAGAGGTATACGACCATCCTGCCAGAATAGGGATGACATGTGTTTAGCATGTCGGGTTCCCCAGGAATTTTCTCAACCTGGAACCGCCACTTATTGTAGTTACCAAATTCCTCACGTCGCTGGGTGGGCACCGGTTCCATATTGGCCGAAATTCCATGAGAAAATTTCTTCCCCATGGAGACCCGAATCAACGCAAGTCCCTAGCTCTGCACCAAAGCCTCCTGCCTTAACCGTTCGGCTACGGCGCGGTGCAAGAGAAATCTTACAGAAGCAGTATGAGATGGGACCAGTAATATGCAATGCAAAATGGCCGAGTTAGCCCATAGGCCTAAAGAACATTAGTAAAATATGATATTGATAAATCAATATGAAAGTAAAGTAGGCCTACTAGAATAACTTTAAATATTAGTAGCAACTTTTTAGGAATTAGTAAACAGTATTTTCGAATTTTTTGTAGTTGATACCCGCCATTTTCTTTCTTAGTGTAAGAATATTAAAGTGACGTGGATTTAATCAGTAGGCCCTATTAAGGATAATAAAGATACTAAATTTAAAAAATACAGTTAAGCATTAAAAATACTTAGAAAGATTCCTCTCGATCCACATGAAAACACAGAGGACTTAGTGAATACTGTCTCACTTATTAGGTACATTTACCCTTTCGAGTGGCAGGTGACTTTGGAAGGTATAACTAATCAGAAATTGGGTGCATTTTGAACGCAACCAAGTTATACAGTAATAAATGTTCATTCTCCAACTTTTTAAGTTTAGTTTTCATTAATTTTTAAAGTTTTCCAACATTTTTATAATTTTCCTACTGTATATTAACGCCATAGCGTAGTGGTTAAGGCACTGCGCTACAAGCCGGAAGGTCGAAGGTTCGAGTCCCAGTGGGGTCAGGATTTTTAAACTGACCCAAACCTTCTGGCGGCACTATGACCCTGGGGTCGACGCAGCCTCTAACGGAAATGAGAACCAGACGCTTGTTCTGGGGGTAAAGGCGGCCGTCACGCAGGGCTGACAACTCGGCTGACATAAGGTGCCGATTGTCTAGAAAAAGTGGGAGCCTTAACCTGCTACTACCCCAAGGGCCTTCTGAGGCCTGTAGTGGGAACACTTTACATTTTATATTAGTATTGTTTTACGATTCATTACTTGATTTTTATCTTTTTCACTCACAAACAATTATTTGTGCTTTGATTAAAGGCACTCATTCTGTCTTTCGTTCTTTTCTTAACTTCCCATGTGTTTTCATTCTTACTTTATTTTACACTGCATTTTTATAATTATTATTTGAATTTGATGTGTTGTGTTCCTGCTGTGGAGTATCCAGATGCTGTCCTCACTTCGCTCGGTTTTATTTTGTGTAGCCTCATTCTTTCTAGGAATAGCTCACATAATTATGAACGCCCTGAAATACGACGAGCTTGTGACGCGAAGAGCAGCTGCCGCGCCGTCCAAAATAGCATCACTATTATTATTATTATTATTATTATTATTATTATTATTATTATTATTATTATTATTATTATTGTTATTATTATTATTAAATTGTGAATTTTCTTTAAATAAATATTAACCTACATAAATTCCTGCATGGTTTTAATATTGATGAAAAAATATTAAACACAACAACAGATTCTTCATTTCAAGGTTCAGGCTATTCGCTCGTTCCGAATTCACAATGGTTCCTTCCATCTCTTCCTAGGTCTTCCTACATCCCTTAATCCTTTTGGTTTCTTCCATTCTCTGAACATGCTGTTCCCAGCCGACGCGCTGTTGTTGAAATCTATCATTTATTGAATATATTTCTAATTCTCTTCTTACACAATATCTATGACTAGAGCATGGAACTCACTTCCCAGACATGCCAGGGACTGTCAATCGCTATCATTATTTAAATCCAAATTAACTTATACTCCTTAAGTTTGACACAATGAAAACATTAACTTCATAACAACTATGTAGATTATTCCATTAATAATCATCTAGGAAGCTACTTACTTTATTTTATATCATTTTAATTTTATTATATTCTATGTTTTTGTTAGTAATAGCTAGTAAGTTATTAGATCACATCATCATTGTATTTTGTTTAGTCTGTATTTTAATAATATCTTAAAATTGTAATATGTATGTATTTTTTGTATAATTCTACTATTCGCTGGTTGAGTGGAAGAGAAGGCCTTATGGCCTTAAGTCTGCCAGCTAAAATAAAGCATTATTATTATTATTATTATTATTATTATTATTATTATTATTATTTTATTATTATTATTATGATTCTTCATTTCTTATGTGGTCCAAATTTGTGCTTCCTTTGGCCCTAGGATATACTCAGCCACTAACGGAAATTAGTTCTAAATTCTTGTTTTGGTGTAAATGCGGCCGTTACGCAAGGTTGACAAACTGACTAACATCGCGTGCCGACTTTATAAAAAAGTGAAGCCTTAATCTCTTGCTACCCAGAGGACTCCCATTGCTTATAGTGGAAACACTTTACTTTAGTATTGGTAGAAGTGGCGGAAATAGAAATAATACAAGTAGCAATAGCTGTATTAGTAGAGGAACTTCGGGCAATTGGACCCCTATTTTGAATTTGTTGTTTTTTCCCCCTTTTTTTAATTAAATAATTTGAATTTTGTTTAATTACATGACTATTTAACTCATGCCCCAAATAGAAGTCAATGACCAATCACATTTCAATGATTTTTTTATTTACAACCAATCACAGTTATGTTTCGCCTCGAATTTATCAAATGAAGTTCATCATAATAAAGAAAACTTCTCCTTTTTAACATTCTGAATAGGTCATAACATTATTTTGCAGTGACTGACTCTCTAAGAAATGCGGCTACCAGATTGTATATATAGTGCATGAATGTCAGCACATAACGCATCGTAGCAATTGATTATACCATAAAAAAGAAACCACTGTTTGCACTTTCTTAAACGAATTATTTTCCAGGAAATGACGTTGCAGAAAAATATAATTGAAATATTTATATCATAGGACATCAGAAATTAATTAATACCTATAATGTTGGTTACAAATTTCTCCACTAGGGTGCATTCTTACAATATTGCGATCCTTTGGCAATAAATAATATGATCTGGTTGCATTGATGAACAAAAGAAGCAGATGAAGCGTACCAATAGTTTCTCATTTGTTTTCAAACATCGCCGTTTACATTAAATGTATAAATATTTGAAAATAACTGTAGTTAAATAATGATTTGTGAGTAAACAGCTTAATTTTATTTGTCAACTAGTCCTAACAAATACCACTCTTGATTTCCAAATTCTCTAGATAATTTGGAAATCACTCGTGACATTACTTATGATTATCATTAGTGTTATAACTATGAAATAGCATTGTTATTTTATTCAAATATGGAAATATCTTGATAATTTAAAATTCTTTTACATTAGCCGAAAGGTCCACTTTAACCTCCATATTCGGGTAAAGTGGACCCCAGAGTCCATCCTAGCCTTCAGACTATTTTAAGTTTATTTACTCCATTAATTTATACAGACAGGCACAAATTAATCAGAAAGTATTTATGGCTGAACATATTTAAAAAGCGTTGATATTTATTTATTGTTTTGAAAAAATTATCGTTTGATTATAACATTCACACGTCATTCATCATGCAGACAGCGAAGGTCTTTGGGTTTTGGTAAAATTACAAGTATATTAAATTAAATAAATTAAGTGTATGACTTTTACATATAGCACCCTTGTCCACTTTAACTGCCTCGTGGAGGGTCTACATTAACCCAATTCCTTTGTTTTATTTAATTATTTTATACAGCAGCCATGTCACATAATATCAAACCAAACCCGTCAGTATATTAAAACAGCATCCACATAATATAATATATTTAGGAGTCATTTCAACATTTGTAATATTCAATAGCTGAAAATAAGAAATAGGCCTAATTCTTAGGTTGAGAAACTTTTAAATTGTCGTTTTCATAAATATCACAAATAAACCCTTCTTCACACAAAGAATAAATGAAACTGGCCTTGAACACGTGAAAATTGATGAGGGGAAGAAATTAAAATATTTTCTGTTCCAGGGCAGTACCAATTAAAAAATATATTAACAGGGTCTACACAAACCGAAGGGTCCACATCCCGAAGTACCTCTAATAGAAGAGATATTGGTGGTACTGGAAAGTCCACTCATATATGTACATCTATTAGATTTCAAGCACATCTGAGCATACTTTTTTTTACCTTTTTTGTTGTTGTCTGACCTTACAATCTATTACATAATTTTTTCTGTTTCTTTCTGCTATATTCGTAAATGTCATATTTATTTATTTACTTGCCTTGCTGTATTCCTCCTTTCCTTTCATTTTTTCGGAATGTCCTGATCTTGTTTTGGGATTTAGTACGAAGTAATGTTATTATCGTCAGATTTTGTTTTTAAATTTCAAACAGAGGTTTAACAATGGGCATTGACCCGTTTTATAGGAAAAGAGATGGGATATGTTAGGACAGAATAATTGTGGTCATGGATGTGATGGTTTGGGCGACCTCACTTTCACGAGATTCAATCACATTCACTCTATAAGGCTTTATGGTGTTCTTCTTAACGTTACGATGACATCCACTCCAAAGTATCAGTTCTCTTCCCTTCACGGCGACTCCTTGACGTCTCTTCTAATAAGATTGCCATTCGACAGCAGAATTCTACCTCTATTTTATTTCATTGTTTACAATGTTGGCATATATGAACAGAGTGTTCTAAAAATAGCGTCACACCCATAAGTGAATAGAATGTCCATTGGTTCTTGAGATATCCTCGCACGCTTAGGGATTGCGACATCAACAAGAACCGGCAGTTAATGAAGGTCACATTCAGGACTCGCTGTAGTGAAGGTGAGATCGCGGAACCGAATTACATGCTGCATGACTGGGAGAACGTTAAACACAAAAAATAAATTTTAATTTACATGCGTAAAGGATGACGTCTCTCTGGTGTAATGATTAGCGTGTCTGGGTGGTAACTCAGAAGTCCGGTTTCGATTTCAGGATGTACTATAGGACATTTTCTTCCGTATAGAGTCTCTAAAAGACAACTGAGCAGCTACTTCAATTGAAATATTACGAAATTTGGATCAGGAAACTTAAATTATTTGACCTTAAGTCTTCGGAGCTGTAGATTAAGTTCTGCGTATTTTTTTAATATGGTGTATACTAATCTCTCTGTTCATGAATGGATTAACGAGATTTCCTCTGTCCCTATCCAATGCATGTAAAGTAATTAATTTATATAATATTATACGGTAATTTACATTCACATTTTATAATTTGTTTAATCTAGGGACTCGTCACGAATTGAAGAACTGAGCCGGAATGGTAAAAGCCCGGTTTTGGATACTTTATTTTCAGTATATTTTTTTACTGTCAAAAATTAATCACAAAACAATAAAGTAACGTCCATGTTTTATTATGTTTTGTGTTTAACAATTTGAGAAGTTGCTATTATTTTTCAAGCTATCCATATGTGTGTAACAATTAAGAATGAAACTCTAAATTATCCAAAATTGGGCATTGATGTCCAATATTGGATACTGAAACTTTTTCAAAATTAAGTTGTATAGGATGATAGCCCCATGATTTTAGAACATATTAGTTCAGTTCGGAAGATTATAGGTCTGCTTACTTATTTTTTGTTTTATTTTTTAAGAACAATAAACAGCCCGGATTTGGATGGTATTGTGACTTTATTTACAACTTATTTCTTACAGGACAAACATATAATTTGGCAATTTTATTTTAAAGTACCGAGTAGAAACAATATATTTGCGCAGATTTTAAATATGAATACCCTGTGGCAAATATGATAAAATCTATAACCGACATACTGAACACATATCGCCTCTACATTGGCAGGATGATTGTCCACCTTTGTGATTAACACATCTGGATGTGAGGCCAGCAGCCGGCTGGTAGGCCAAGTGCCTTCTAGGCCTGTCGCGCCATGAAGTTTTAAATTTCCATCCCTGTTTATTTTTATTCCTAAATATTTGTCCACCGCTGTGTTCTCGAGGTAGCGTGCTGCCTTCTCACGCAGCGGGCCCGGGTTCGATCCCCGGTCGAGGCAGTTTTTCTGGGTGAGGTTTTTATCGGGGGTTTTCCTCACCTGTAAGACAAATGTCAGGAAAAATTTAAGGCCCAAACGGTCCCCGAAATTATATGGCCATCATCCTTATCATTATCATCATCATCCTTCACCGGTGTGGAATGAAACGGGAAGCTACCACACCTACACAATTCCCTAGTAAAGCTGCAAGCATAGCATGCAAATGCTATGATTGCAGTGAAGGACCTGCCTTCGGGCAGAATTACTATGGATTTGTTATAATAATAATATTGCTGCTGCTGAGTGATTTCCAATTTATCTAGGACTATTTAACGAATAAAATTAAGCTGTTTACTCACAAATCATTGTTTAAACATAGTTATTTTAAAATATTTATATATTTAATGTAAATGGTGATGTTTGAAAATAAATCAGAAATGTGAGGTTATGTTCATTCACTGCTGCTTGATCATATTATTTATTGCCAAATAAGATCGCAATATTGTAAGAGTGCACCCAAGTGGAGAAATAATGAAACACACCAAACTATATATCATAATCAACATTACGGGTTATTCATTTATTTTTTTAATAAACAACTCAGTAAAATAAAGGAATCTTTTCATTATTTGCTATATTCAATGTATTTGTTGGAGAAAAATAATGCTTTGACATGTTCAGAACATTAAAAAGGAGGAGCATTCTTATTCACAAAAGCAGGAGCTGATAAAAGAGAAATCGATAAAGAGCGAGGTGAAACACGACTGTCATTGGTGTAAAACAGAATTCATTGAAACGTGATTGGTCATTGACTACCATTTGCGACATGAGTTAAATAGTCATCGTAATTACTATAGTGTCTATTGTTTTGTTGGAAATTTATTTACCATACGTAAAGAGCTGGATTACGTAAGATTTTACGCGTGTCTGTAGTTTTGCTATTTGACATTAAGTTAATTGTGTCGTGCGGAGGCGTGGCCAGACTCACATCGATATTTTTATTATTAACAAAGTAATGTGGCATATTGTACTTTGTTAGCATGCCCTACTTATCATGATCAATGGTCGTCTCAATTACCATGGAACCGTAGCCTTGCTCGTAAACCCGAAAAAAAAAAATGATAAAACTAACTTCTCTCGCTCTATTCCGGGAATACGTCCAAGAACACGGAGACTCTGACTTGGAACAGAAATGCACAAACTTTGCATACAGGCTAGGACTACATTACGTTCACATTGTAGAAATGAACGAAGTTCGGACACATCGTAATTAAAATGCTCCCGGAAAAAATCTGGATTTATTTAGAAAATTAATTTTAACAAAATTTGTTTTAATATTATCAGTAAATATTTTCGTTAAAGATTTTTTAGATTTTACCAAAATGTCAGATACTACAGTGAAATTGAACCAGTTTGATTAATTTTCTCACTGTAGCTTTATCTGTTAATTAATAATGCCAATTAATAAAGTTAAGGGAAGATTTGTTTCTATGTATTTAATACAGAGGCATTGGTATAAATATAATTGACTTTACAATGGCAACGCTACAAAAAAGAAATGAAAACAAATATAATGAGTTTCACTCGATCAGCGGCCGATAGCGGGAAAAGTGACTGCAAGCATCGAGTCATCAACTCGCTATGCCCGCGCAGAGACCGCGCTAGTGGCCGCAAGTCGAGTGAAACTCACTGTAGAATAAAATAATAGTTACAATATACTGTCGCCGATATTTATCCACTCATCTTTTTTCTTGCTTCCAAATACATGTTCACTAAGCGATTTGTTTCTAATTTTTGCCACTTATTTAACCTCTAATTATAAACTAAAATTCTGATAATTTTTTTTCAGAATTTCACATTTTATAGTTCTTCCAATGCTAATTATTATTGTTGCTTAGATGAAACTTGCTTTAAATCTGGAAGATTAACTTGCGGAAAAAAGAAATTTCTCCGCTCTCTGTCTAATGTGAAATGCGGTAGATTTTTATCTGCGGTGAAATACCAGCCTTTTCTGATATAAAATCTTTGAAGAAATAAATTACACCATTTTCATGAAGCTAATTCGAATTTTAAACATTTAGTTTTTATTCCTTAAGGACGTGAATCACAAAGTGTTTTTAAATCGTAATGTTACGCAACAAAATAAAATTACATTAAGGCAAGCACATGAATGCAGCATAGTATCTAACTGTAGGCTTAGCTGGAATTTTAGTCCAAGGTTTTACAGCAGAAGTTAAATTCCCGAAATAAATTTTTCAAATGTTTTTATTTTATTTTATAATTTTATTAAAATCATTCATACATTTAATACTGATGTAGTGTAGAATTTAATTTGAATTATGTTATTTCTCACTTTTCCTTTGTCATTTACAAAGTCATGTCCTTTTTTCATTTGGTCCATTTGTTTTTGTTGAAGAAAATAAAATAAGGAATAAAGTATATAGTTATAGTTTAATTTTTAGAAATAGCAATATTAAAATTAATTAGACCCTTAGTTATATTTATATATGCGTTGGAATTATGGCTATGCAAAGAAATATGAGAGAATAATTTTAGATGGGATAGGAAAATATTAAGAAGAATACACGGAGCGAAAATGTAAAATGCGAAGTGAAAAATTACACTGGTTAACATGATTTTTATCTCATGATTACCAATAGTTGTACTTAATGCAGTTTTTTATCGTGTTTTCAAATATGTATTCGGAATTTCTTCATCACCCACAGTTTTTTATTTCAATTTCAATTAATGGATTTAAATAATTATTTTTTAATAGACGTTTTTTCGTCCATTTGTCCATTGTAAAATAAACCCAAATGAGCTAACATCAGAAGATTTCAGCGATGGAAAAGAAATATCAAGGCAAATGGAATCCTAATATGGTGGCCGATTATTGTTGGACCATCAAGAGGGATGCTCCACAGGCGAAATATAGCAGAAAATCGTAATTTCTTACTTTCTAGGTGAGTCCGAATGTTCGAATATTATGTAGTTACGAATGTAGAAAATATTAAAGTGTTTGAAATTATAAATTCCTTTCTCTCGGAAACCTTGCGTGAAGGAGAAAAACCGATATCATATTTGAATTCAAGAGAAAAAATGCTAACAGAATCACATATTTTTCTTTCTGAGACAAAAAAAAGGTTTATTTTTAGTTGCTCAGTGTTATAAGTAACAGGGAGTTGTGCAGATAGTACGAAAATTAATAGTTAATTGCAGATATTAAGGGATCTAGATTGAGATTGTTGTGCCATGTTGTGAGATATCTGTTAAGTAATCCGGGCGAAAGAATGCATTGTTGGTAAACCATGGAACAAATTGTAGAAGAAGAAGCGAAGTGGACGCTGAAGAAAGTAGGAATCAGAACTTGGTGAGGACATACTCAGGAGTCGATTTCAATTGTGAAACAAGCCTAGTCTTACAATGACTGTAACGCCATATAAGTTATACTCCGTATAGACTAAATAACTCATGCCCCAAATGGGAGTCAATGACCAATCACGTTTTAATGAATTCTGTTTTACAACCAATCACAGTCGCATTTCACCCTGTATTTATCAATTAAGTTTATCATATTAAACAAATCTCTTCCTTTTTATTTATGCATTATTTTGCAGTGACTGACTCTCTAAGGCATATGTTGAATATAGAAATTTATATATTAAGATGTAAGAATCACGGAACGCATGTAGCTCCCAGATTGTGTATATATATTGCACGAATGTAACCAGATAACGCTTGCGAGATATAACAGGAAAAATATTGTAGCAATTAATTATACCACAATAAAAAGAAACCACTGTTTGCACTTTCTTAAATGTATTATTTCCCAGGTATTAACGTCCGAGAAAAATATATTGACATACTTACATCATAGGACATCATAAATTAATTTGTAACTTATAATGTTGGTTATAAACAGTTTGATGTGTTTCATTTTTTCTCCACTGGGGTCCATTCGTACAATATTGCGATCCTTTGGCAATAAATAATAATATCTGGTTGCAGTGATGAGCAAATGAAACATAATAAACGTTTCTCATTTGCTTTCAAACATCACCGTTTACATTAAATATATAAATATTTTAAAATAACTATATTTAAATAATGATTTTTGAGTAAACATTTAATTTTATTCGTTAAATAGTCCTAACAAATGCCACTCTTGATTTCCAAATGATCTACATAAATTGGAAATCACTCCTGGCATTATTTATGATAATTAGTTAGTTCTTAAAATTGATGGGCCATTTAAACATAATAAAGTAGCCCAATAAGATATTGTTAACCCACACCAAAGAGAGAGGCATATCCAGGTGTGGTATTGTGTGTAGAACGGCAACTATAAATGCAAAATTACCAGATGTAGTGCAAGTTTCTGGAATGGAAGGCCCATATAGGAGTAACATATATTTATTGTTGTAAGGTTCCCTTAAATGATTCTACTATGGCATTATGGGGACCTATTGACTCTTCATGTTTAAATTTGGAGTAGTTATTTAAAAATTGCAAGTCAGAATTAATAGATGTCAATAAGGACACCCATGTCCAGCATTGTTGTCATTTTGAATGCGAACCAGGCATCTGTTTCCCACAGTAATGTGTAAATAGTTCAGTTAGTGCTTGTGTGAAAGGCAGCACTTAAATATTCGAGATGAGACTTGCGTGAGACGTGCACTGCGCACGAAGCAGTGTCCGGTGAAAACTCGAGAACGGATTTGTATTCTTGACAGAAGTGTCTTTGTTCCAGACACACGCATTCTTCCATGTTACACGAACCAACGCTTCATGCATCCCTATCCTATTTATGTTATTCCCAAGGGAGCGTTATAAGTTAATTGTCTAACCCCGAAATATGATAATGTTTCTCATTGTTCAAATTAGCCTATTATTTCAAGACCAGAAATTAATAATACGGAATGTCATGAAATCTAAGTTCTGAGAAATTAAAAATGAAGTGAGTGCTTACGAATTGGATCGCATTCTACGTGTTTGTTTTATAGTTCGAAATTAAAGTACACTTGGCTCAGTGTTAAGGTATCGTCATGTTTGTTTATAAAGACCAAGCCTCCTCTAACAAATGCCGATAACTTCCTCTATTTTTTCAATTATTGCAACTCACATTTCCCATGTCATTCTGTATTCCATTTTAAATATTTTTAAATAATAAAACATAATATCAGTTTTCAAGTAAATAATCATTTTCTATATGAGGATACAAGAAAAGCCTAGGCTTGCAAACTTTCCACGTAAAGAACTCATTTTCTAGATTATTTCCCTTGCATAGGACCTATCTCTTACTCAAACCGATTCCATCTTCACAGTTTATTCGTTATTCCATTCCTTGCGCTTACAGTTTTATTCCATGAACTAATTTCCAAAATAAAAATCTGAAGTAGACAAGTTTTCGTGGAAAAGGTCACCACCACGAGGTTCTCCGTAGAACATCATGCATTTTTTATATACGACAATTCTCTACGACGGTTAATTTTTAAGCTGCGAGCGTAAAGATTGTAAATGATGCTACACGTCTCTAGAAAATGATAGAAGAGAACGATTAATTGTCTAAATGGCTGGGATTTTGATTAACAACTGCAAAATTACAAGTTCGATACCATTTAAAAAAATTAAAATGCATTGCCAGAACGTAGGCCTATATATCAACAATTTAATATTTTAAAATTTACTATAATAGAACTATTTATTAATTTTGTCTTTGAGAATTTCGTCGTGTTGAGCTTGTCCACTTGTATAGAAATGTAGGCCTATTAGGACTATTGCTTTCTTTAGCTGATTAATCGTCCTCAAGTTTAAAATTGTTAATTGAATTTGTTCAAGTTGGCCTAATTGAATTGTCTAGGATGTAGGCCTACGCATTTTTAATAGATTCTTTATGTTGTTAGTAAATTTTATTTTAAGACCTGATACATTATTACGAATGTAATTAAACATCCCGTATTAGTAAATAGAGCATTTATAATAATATATATTGATTGCATATTAAAAAAGTATACTTATATATATATAAATTAATTCTGAGTAAAATCTTAAACATACTGGAGCCTGCAAGTTAAATTTCGCAGGGTAGCTAAATTTTGATTAGTTATTCATATCATACCCTCCATTAGCACATCTCATTTAGCCACTAAAAATGCATTAACAGTGTTTTTCCAAGATGTCTATCGAAAGGAAACCCAATTTTCTGAATAGGCGTAATTCAAGTATCATGAGTACCGGTAATTGCAAATATTTTTTAATCATAAGCTAAGCCTGGAATTGCTGCTTAGTTTATTCTGGTAAATCGATGTGTTTTAGTTGTGTGTTTCATGTAATGAGTAATTTTTAGTATTTTTGAAATGGTTACATTATATTTACAGCTTAATTTATGTTGGCAAACAAATATGACGTTCATCAGGCATTTATTTGAAAATCTATTCTATGCATTGTAATGTTTTTGAGTTCAAATACATAGGCATGATTTGAAGATAAGCTAATGCTATTTAACTATGAAAATATAATAAATTATATTTAGTGCCTCTCTACTGTGACACAGACGATTGACGTTACTTAACTTAAGGCCATATGTTGCAAAATCTGCGAGTATTTCATTCAATGATATTTACCTAATGGGATGATTAGAACTGTTAAGAAGAGAGTTCATCAGCTCTGTAATGACGTGTCGAAGGAAGACTTTACAGAATTTAAATGTAGCCTTCATTACTAATCAAGTGGTGGGTTCACGTTCCCCGCAGATCTGTGGAAATTGGAATAATGACATATACAGTGTGCATTGATTCTTCGTAATTAAGTGAGCCCAACTCGTAAACTTTACATTATGTTTGAACAGATAATAAAAGCTAATGCACATTTCAGTTGACATTATTCGCATATTCTCACACAGTAATTGTAAATTAATCTTCTTCTGACTCTCTTTTATGGTTCTCTTGAAGCTCTTAGTGAACGAATAGGTCCAACTAACTTTTTAACATTCAAGGACGCCTCTTACATATGTTATAGTAAGCAGTTAATTTTGTCTAAATCGATAATCACAGTTTCAGATCATTCTTAATTTCTGATTCCAAAATATCTCGACGTCCGTGTGCTCAACAATACGTTGTGGCATTGTTCCCGCTGGGATTCACACCGGGTGCCTTTCGACCAAGAAACGGTGATGGACAAACTCTTCAATACTCGTATGTCAATTCTCAGCATCAGAAAAAGTGCTAACTTCATTGATTCTCTTTTGCACAGTTTCAACTTAGTTCTATTGATTAAAAGCGAATTTACAATGCACGGATACATTTATATCTTTCCACATGAATATCCAACTTCCATCACCAAGTAAACTATCGCATCTTGGGAAGAAGACGGCCACAAGTGTAAAACGTTTAGTTCCGAGTTGTTCGCAATTAAAGTTTTAATAAAGGTACAGTAAATTCAGTTTTTTATTTGGACACAATATAATCCTGTCTCCATTTTCTTGCACATGACTTGTGACCATAAAGAAATAAATTTGTAGGCCTAACCATGATTTCTAACACATAGTAGTCTTAACTCAATTTATGACATTTTTACATTTGTGGCCCTCTTCTTCCCAAGGTGGATTACTATATTACATTGTAGCAACTTTTTTAATTCGACGATTAGCGTGACATACTAGCATCCTAGGCAACCCGAGTTCGACTTCAGATTAATTATACCATAAAAACTCCTGACCTTTAGCCTACCAGCCGGCTGCTGGCCTCACATCCACATGTGCAATCACAGAGGTAGATGATCATCCAGCCAGTGTAGGGCGACGTGTGGTCAGCATGCCGAGTCCCCCAGCCGTTATAGCTGGTTTTCTCAACCTGGAGCCGCTACTTATTGTAGCCTCACGATGCTGGGTGGGCACCGGTCATATACTAGCCGAAATACCATGAGAAAATTTCTTCCCCCATGGAGACCCGAACCAGAGCAAGTCCCGTAGCTCTGCGCCAAGGTTTCCTGCCTTAACCACTCGGCTATGGCGCGGGACGTTAATTATACCATACAAGTTGTTATTTTGGTTAACGTCTGGAACGGGTCCGAATTAGCCTCGTGAAGACAACTGAGGACTTATTTGATATGAGAAATAATGAAATTAAGATTAAGGGAATTGAACAAACTGTTCTCATGACTCACTGAAATGACACCTGGTTGTCAGTGATTGCAGCCAATTCATTCGGCATTGGCTCCTTGATGTTGTGTGACTTTTTTTTAAAATCGTCTTTATGGTAACTGGAATGGTTTTGTACGATCTGAAACATAAATATTTCTTGGAAGCTATCTCACATTTTGGGAATTAAGATTGATCAAGAAAATCACACTTTCTCTTGGTTACTGGTTTCCGGAATATAGCTCCCTATGTATTTTTCTATTCGGGAAAGTAGACTACGAAAAATATTAGACTGCTTCTGTGATAAATGTATATAACAAGAACTAGCTCTTGTTCCGTTAGTCATATATCTTTGTTATATCAATATTAAACATATTTAAATCTTAATCGCTATATGTAGGACTGAACGACAAGCCATCCATCCTAACTAACACGCCTTTAAACCTTGTACGCAATTAGGGAGACACTCATAAATAATAAGAACATTACACGTAAAACATATATCATACCAAGTTTTTAAACTAATTCTATGGCTATAACATGCTTCTAGCTTTGATTAGACACATTAAATATTAAGTTGTCCGAAATGTAGCTCTGCCTACATTCCAGCAGCTATTTTACAGTTTTGTTTCATGCACAACTTTAATTATAAATTGAATCAATCGCTTTATTTATTATACTTACGTGGTTATTCATGTGTCTCTCCGGGGATTTTCGTGTTTTTGTGTTTCTCTTTGTGTTCGTGATTTTCTGATTTTTTTAATTGGCCGAGAATTCCCTGTGTATATTTGCACGCAGCTTATAATTCAGGCTATTCCTTGTTTTTGATGAAGAAAACATGTTTTAATAAAATCACGCCTGACTGGCATATCACAAGTCCGGATTCGATTCTCTCATATAAAATAGAAATTTACTTTGAGTGTAAGGTTTGTAACGTGGTCTATTAAGCATCATGGTATAACCTAGCAGCTACTGTATTTGATATAAGTAATAACGAAATGTGGTTAAGAAATCTGAAGTTTAGTTCTATGTACTGAGTGACACTAACCATGTGACTCTCTGCACTGCCATCTACTAATTAGTTTTAGTAACCATTTTTTATATCTAGGTTCTTGGGGACTATTGGTGCCTCGAATTTATTTATTCCATTAGGAAATAATTTTAAAATTATTGAATGTAATACTAGAGAATATTGAAGTTAAAATAAATGTTTTTCCTTTATTGATATTTTCTTTTCATTATTAAGAACGTTTGATTAATATCCCTAAGGCAAGTTTGAAATTATATATTTTTATTTCACGAAATTACTAAATGTTACCACGATTCTTGGAAAGCAAAGAAGTGTAGTTCTCTTTACACATTCATATCCTGTCTGGCTACGAGATTCATAAAACCTTTTGTTAAATAGGTACCAGAAAATTTTCTGGGGACAAAAGTCACCCGGAACATAGGGCCAGTGCCTTTTAGGGTTCATGCTACCGTGGTCCTTCAAGTGCTTTCATTGAGATTCCTTTTAAATCCAGTTACTGAAAAATTCAATGAAATGTTTCTTACAAAGAGCACTGGATCTCTGTGCACACAATTTCCTTGGTTAATTTTAAGATATTTTCGGTAGACGCCACACCGGGCACCGGGACACATGTCACACTGTCCATAGTTCATAAGTCTGCCAATAAATGCCCAAGTTGAATTTTTTCCGCTTACGTGTCTTTTTTTTTTTTTAGTGATGAAATTTTACTGCTCACAATGTTCGGTTAAATATTTGAACTGATTAGGCCTGTGTACAAAATATTTATTATTACACTTTAACGTATTTATTAGGTTCTTAATAAGAGCTGAGATTGGCTGTAGCGTTTAATGATCTTATAAAATGCCAATTATCCTTATGTGGTAAATTTCTCTAAAGTTCAGGAGAGAAGCCACGCACTTGTGCAGGGTGAGGTACCACAGTCGCTATTATCCTTATTACTAAAATCTTAATTAATACTAATTAGCTTCGTGGCATATAGACTTAGTGTCAGTTTTCAGAGATGATAAGATGTCTAGTTACGTGTTAGGTGACTCTGGTTCAATTCCGGACAGCAGGTTGTATACTTATTTCTCCTGAAAACGACGAACCTGAAGACAGTCACGCGAAAACTGTCGAAACCAAAATTGGCACCAACAATTGCTTTGAGTGTTGGGAGAATTATTACACAACAAAAAGAAAACAGACTGGATTTGATGCCCGGACTGCAAGAACTGGATGCATGAGATCTGTACGATATAGGAGTGTGTGCAACATTTGTGGTAGAAAACAGCTAGGAATCACGTATTTGCAACGAGAAATGTACAATGAAACATCGCTCCCGAGCATGTGGCATCACTCCCCTTCATTTAGGGAGGGGGGGTTGGTCAATTGCATGAAATATGATTAGTTAATCTAAGGGCATAACTACTTTCCGAAACAATTCAATATATGATTTTATTCAATATTGAGTGTTCAAGCTGTAATTATGTCAATTACAGCAATACTTAACATCTAGGAGTAATTGTTTTGGAAAAAGTTTCCACAAACTGCCACTATTTTTTTTCTAAATCCGAGGCAGACACCACGCGCATGCGCCAGCAGATGACAGTGGATACAATTTTTAATCACGCAATGCTGCCAACAAATAGCAATAACTATAAATATCGAGAAATCTGAATAAAATGGGAATAGGAAGGAAAGATACTCAGGCAGATGAATTATTTCCCTGGACGCACTCAATGGCCATTTTACAAGCACATTTTTTACTCCTAAAGACAAAACACAGACTATAAGTGAATTACTACTGACAAATCCACCAGACAGAGAAAATTTCCATTCATTATATCTTCCTGAAAATGATGTAAAGAAAACTATCAAACGAATAAAAACAAAAGCATAAGGTACTGATCGTATACATATCACTCTTCATAACAAAATTACCTACCATAACTCATATCTTTAACTCCTCACTACAAACTTCTACGTTTCCCACATTACGGAAGCAAGCACTTGTACGTCCATTCCCGAAAGTTAAAACTCCCTTAACTCCGAACGATTTTCGACCCATTAGCATTTTACCTACCCTTTCAAAAACTTTGGAACGATTAGTCCATAAACAACAGACTAACTACCTAACTGAGTACGACCATTTAGATCAATATCGATCAGGCTTCAGAACAGGACACAATACAAATACTGCACTACTAAATATATGTGAAGACATACGCGAAGCATTTGACAATAATACAAAAATTACTATTTTTACACTACTTGAATTTGGTAAAACATTTGACACGGTAGACTTGGATTTGTTGTTGCTGAAACTAAAATATCTCTCTCTTTCCGACAGTGTCACGCAATGGTTGAACTCCTTCCTTCGTGAGCGCCAGCAATCTCTTGTAGGAAATTCTACATTACGTTATTCTTGGACCTGCCGTAAAGCTGGAGATCCACAGGGTTCGGTGCTCGGCCCATTGCTTTTTTCAAGCTACATAAATGACATATCTGACTCTCTAAAACATTGTAAACATAATTTATTCGTAGACGATATGCTGATCTACATTCACGCAGACAAATATTCTTTAGATGACGCAGCAACCAAACTTAATGAGGACCTTGATTCCTAACGGCATGGACAGATAAATGTGAATTTCAATTAAATCCTATAAAGTCACAAGCGATAATTATGGGTCATCAGAGACTATTAACACAATTACAGTATTACATGTATCACTTAATGGGGTTCAAATTCCTTATAGTGAGACAGTAAAAAGTCTAGCATAATTTTAGGATAAAAATTTAAATTGGAATAAATAAATAACATTTGCAAAACAATCTTCTCAATAATACACTCATGAAATCGTATAAGAAATTGTTTACCATTTGCTCTAAGGTAAATGTTAGTAGAAACACATGCAATGCCCCACTTTGATTATTGTGATACTCTTTTTACTGGCCTAAATACTGTTTTTACCCAAAGACTTCAACGTGTTCATAATTCTTGCGTACGTTTCATTTGTGATATTCCCAGATTTGATCACGTTACACCATCCCTGGAACAATTGTCATGGCTTCGTCTACAAGATCATAGAACCATCCATTCCCTATCTCTTCTCTATAAAATATTACACACAACATTACCTTATTATTTATCACACCGCTTCACTAGACTCTCTGATACACATAAATTAGATACCCGATCCCATCAGCACATTGTCCATTATACCCTTCCTCATCTCACTACCTATTACTCCAAATATTTTACAGTTTCTCTTCCGCCCATTTTCAGAGACTCCCAAACTTTACCATATTTCAGAAACAAATTGAAAATAAAATTATTAACAGTAACGTCTCACTAATATTACTTTTTAAACTATTAATAATTTGTTTTTTTTTCATTATTTAATAAAAATATTATTAAGATTAGTCAGTATATTAACTAATTTCACATATAATCGACAGATTAATTCATTAGAGTTTATTACTTTCTTTGTATATAGGCCTATTTATTTATTTTATTTTATTTTTATATATAGTAGATTCGAGCTGTTACTCCATTAGTTTAATTTTAATTGTATTTATTTTTAATTGTATCATTAGATATTATTTTCATTATTGTTCAGTTTGACCAGATAATAAATTAATTGTTTAGTACGCATTGTTATTGTAATTTTTTTGTATTTAAATATAACATGTTTGTCCTGGTGAGTGGAAGAGAAGGCCACATGGCCTTAACTCCACCAGGCTAAATGAATCTATACTATTCTAAATCTATTCTAATAACATGCAACTACACATTTACAGTCCTACATTATATATATATATATATATATATATATATATGACAAGATAAGAAAAATAAATGCCTGGAGGGGATTTGAACCCGGACCTCTAAGTTGATATCTCAGTGCGCTACCACTTACGCAACCAGGCGAATCCAGAACAAACATTTATTTTTCTTATACATATTCTCGATTATTACCAGATGTAGCGGTAACTCGGTCTCCACTGCCACCTAGTAGCTACTATTAAAAATAAGCAAATTAAAGAGACTATTTTTACTTTATAGCAGTGACGCTTATATATATGTATGTATATATATATATATATATATATATATATATATATATATATATATATATATATATATATATCCATAGTAATTCTGCCCGAGGGCAGGTCCTTCACTGCAATCATAGCATTTTCATGCTATGCTTGCAGCTTTACTAGGGAATTGTAGGTGTGGTAGCTTCCCGTTGCTTTCCACACCGGTGAAGGATGATGATGATGATAATAATGACAAGGATGATTATAGTGATGATGGCCATATGATTTCGGGGACCGTTTGGGCCTTAAAGTTTTCCTGACATTTGTCTTACAGATGAGGAAAAACCCCGATAAAAACCTCACCCAGAAAAACTGCCCCGACCGGGGATCGAACCCGGGCCCGCTGCGTGACAAGGCAGCACGCTACCTCGAGACCACATAATATAGTAATTATAATTAATTAAAAAAAACATTAAAAATTGATGTGTAGATTTATTGTACATACAACATACATAACGATGTTTGTGTAATTCAGTATAAAGTATTTTAGGCCTATAATAACCTAAAAGCTAACACCTAACACAATTTAAGTACTCTATCCTATAAAAGTATGAAATGTAATGGCATGTAATACAACGCCCAAAAATAGGTAGCGTAAATAGTAAGTTCTGAAGTTCTGATGTATATGTTGGCTGCATTCGAATAAAGAAATAAAATGGCTGAAGAAACATAATGACTGCTACACCAAACGGTACAGACAGTTATATATTCTATTAAAATATATAGGAAACATATTTATAAAATGTTTAAAATAGGTTTTGAGTGTTAGTTAATATTGAAAAAATTAATCCGTGAAAGTAAAATGAGATTGAAATAAATGTAAGGTATTTTAAAATGTGCGATAGTTGGAAACTTGAGCCAATTGTTTTATTTTAAAAACTGTCGCATCTCTACCTCAAAATACCCTACATACCCTCAAGCAGTAATATATGTCAATTTAGGACGATTAGAAATGTTATCATTTCATTGTTTGCTGTAATATTGCTCAGCCTCTCTGTTGGTGTTGACGAATGTACCATCTTTCATTTACTGCTATCGTTTCATTTAAACGTTTTCCTTCTCATTTCTACAATCTTTTCATCCAACAGATGGTAGATTAAGTCTTCCCTTTCTTCTCCGCTCATTTCTTAACTGTTCCAGTTCTTATTTAGATAGTCTATGTTATTTAGATAGTCTCTTATGCTCCATACGTACGGACATGTTCATGCCATCACACCTGCTGTGTTTTTATGTCGCTTGAAATGGTTTTGAATCAGACAGTTGTGTTTTTTATTAACATGTTTAATACATTTATTTTTACATTTTTCATCACGCCTTCATGTTGAATTTGAATCAGCTAATTTGATACCATCTTAAATTTTGGTGGATTCGATGATACAGTAAGTTTAGTACAGTATGTGGTCAGGCATACTTTGCTTGTTAATAGAATCACTCAAAGGATGAACTCTTTACCTGGGAATTTTTAATTTACATATTTTATACATAGGATGGAACAAAATTGTATCGATATACTTTCACAGAGTTTTCTGGGATGTTGGTTGTGTGTTTTGATATATGGAACCCATGATCTCCAGTGACTATTTAGAGAGTAGTACATTGATGTTTTGGACGCGTTACATGTTCTTTGAGCCGTCAAAATTTAAAATAATAATTTACTAATCATTATCTGAATATCTGGTATGCAAAAATTGCAATAGTTCAACTTTTTCGTGGCAGGATAAATGTTTGTAATGGCTGAGTAGGGCTTATACCGACAAGGGAAGCTGTATTAACACTAAATACAACACGGTTTAAGTATATATTTAAGAATGATTGTTGCAAGATTATTATTTACCTAATAATGTATTTTTGTAATCTATCAGAACCTAGCTTATCGTTATCATAAGTAATGCCACAAGTGATTTCCAAATTATTGATAAATTCAAAAGTTACGAAGTGACGAGTGAATCCGTCTAGAGGGTTTGGAAATCAAGAGTGACATTTGTTAGGACTATTTAACGAATAAAAGTAAGCAGTTTACTCACAAATCATTATTTATATATAGTTATTTTAAAATATTTATATATTTAATGTAAACGGCGATAATTGTAAACAAATCATAAATGTTTGGTTATGTTTCACTTGTTCATCAATGCAATTTGATCATACTCTTTATTGCCAAGTAGGATCGCAATATTGTAAGAGTGCACCCTAGTGGAGAAAAAATGAAAAACATCAAACTGTATTTCATAACCAACATTATAGGTTATTAATTAATTTTCTTTTTTGGGAAACAACTCAGTAAAATAAGTATTTAAAAACACAGTTATTGAACACACAATTATCAAATGTGTAGGTCGAAGGAATCTGTTCATTATTTGCTATATTCAACGTATTTCTTAGAGAGTCAGTCACTGCAAAGTAATGCTCTAATCTGTTCAGAATATTAAAAAGGAGGAGCTTTCTTTATTTTGGTAATTCGATAATTATCCATGTGAATCACGACTTTGATTGGTTGTAAAACAAAATTCATGGAAACGTGATTGGCCATTGACTCCCATTTGGGACATGTGTTAAATTGTCCAAATAATATGCTACGTGTGTAACACAAACACGTATGACTACTACTCTGTAATAAGTCACAGGAAACCGTGGGTTCTTTAGATCAAAACGCTCCACCCACATATCTCAACAGCTTCAAATTATTTCGTTATTATTCTTGTTTTGCCCTATGTTGGCGTGACGTATACCTCTCTGACACAGTCGATCATGGTTGAGTAGTTGTTACGAAGCTGACTTCTTGTTCTGAGGTTCGCGGGTTCAAACTCAGCTGGGATCGATGGGTTTTTAATAGAGTAAAAATAGTGAGCATGTCTTATTTCGGAAGAGAAGTAAAGCTTTGGATCCCATGTTTTAGATTTATGACACTTAAATTAACTTCTAATTTGAAATAAGAGACCTCTAAATAAAATTTGTCGACCTCTGTGGTCTCGAGGTAGCGTGCTGACTTGTCACGCAACGGGCCCGGGCCGGGTTCGATTCCCGGTCGGGGCAGGCTCCTGAGTGAGGTTTTTTTGCTGGGTTTTTCCTCACCTTTAAGACAAATGTCGGGAAGCTTAGGGCCCAACTGTCCCCGAAAATCATCCGGCCATCATTATCATCCTTATCATTATCATTATCATCTTTCACCGGTGTGGAAAGCAACGGGAAGCTACCACACCTATAATTTCCAAGTAAAGCTAAAAAGCATAGCATGACAATGCTCTGATTGCAGTGAAAGACCTGCCCCCTCGAGCAGAATTACTATGGATGGAAATAAAATTTGTCGGCCCTTTTATGTTCAGATTTGAATAGCGATGCTGCTGATCTGAGTTGTTAAGGCCGCACAGTAGCAATTTTGTTGTAATCTTCGTGAAAAAAATTAATTCAAATTTGATTTCCTCTGCTTCCAGTTAAATTAGGTCCATCCAAATTATGTCACTAATTAAACAATTCTTCCTTTTTCTGATGAATCTATGGTTAAACCAGCTGACAAAGTTCTTTATTAATAATTAATATATGATGAGTAGAGGAAATAAAAACAGGTAAGCTACTTTTTCCATGAAACCTAGAAAATCGACTTTTAACCATTCATCAAATCTGCTTATTTACGTGTCAGCCAAAACTCTGAAGGCAAATAAACCCATTACTGTTTATTTTACATTTTCACGTATACAGACTGAGTCAGGAGGAAAGGTGCATGCTTTGATGGGTGATATTACTGGGGATTCCGAACAAAAAATCTTCTAATATACATACGGCCTTTTCGTAACCGTTTCAAGGTAATATAATGAAAACAATGAGGAAACCGAAAAAATGCAGGTGACAGTAAATGAAGATTTTATCTTAAGTTTTGTTTAATTGTGTACGTTTTCTCACAAAAATATGTTCAAACACTCCACCGCAAACTTCATTGCATTTTGCTGCTCTTGTAGAGAGCTTTTGTGTTGCTGATCTGAGCTCATTCGTACATTCCTTTACTTGAGTCAAGCATGAGTGAGAAGTACCTCTGTGTCCACTCTTTGCTTGTAGACTTCGCTTTTAAACCTATTCCACAACCAGTAATCTAAAGGGGTAAGACCGAGTGACCTAGGTGGCCAAGCAACCGATCCAACGCCCAGGATACGTTTTGTTGTGGTACCGTTTCACTGGCCGTACTGAATATGCAAGAGCTCCTTCATGCTGAAAGTAAATACAAGCTCGTGTTGCCAAAGGAATATCCTTCAAGAGCTCCTTCATGCTGAAAGTAAATACGAGCTCGTGTTGCCAAAGGAATATCCTTCAAGAGCTCCTTCATGCTGAAAGTAAATACGAGCTCGTGTTGCCAAAGGAATATCCTTCAAGAGCTCCTTCATGCTGAAAGTAAATACGAGCTCGTGTTGCCAAAGGAATATCCTTCAAGAGCTCCTTCATGCTGAAAGTAAATACGAGCTCGTGTTTGCCAAAGGAATATCCTTCAAGAGCTCCTTCATGCTGAAAGTAAAATACGAGCTCGTGTTGCCAAAGGAATATCCTTCAAGAGCTCCTTCATGCTGAAAGTAAATACGAGCTCGTGTTGCCAAAGGAATATCCTTCAAGAGCTCCTTCATGCTGAAAGTAAATACGAGCTCGTGTTGCCAAAGGAATATCCTTCAAGAGCTCCTTCATGCTGAAAGTAAATACGAGCTCGTGTTGCCAAAGGAATATCCTTCAAGAGCTCCTTCATGCTGAAAGTAAATACGAGCTCGTGTTGCCAAAGGAATATCCTTCAAGAGCTCCTTCATGCTGAAAGTAAATACGAGCTCGTGTTGCCAAAGGAATATCCTTCAAGAGCTCCTTCATGCTGAAAGTAAATACGAGCTCGTGTTGCCAAAGGAATATCCTTCAAGAGCTCCTTCATGCTGAAAGTAAATACGAGCTCGTGTTGCCAAAGGATATCCTTCAAGAGCTTCCTCTCATGCTGAAAGTAAATACGAGCTCGTGTTGCCAAAGGAATATCCTTCAAGAGCTCCTTCATGCTGAAAGTAAATACGAGCTCGTGTTGCCAAAGGAATATCCTTCAAGAGCTCCTTCATGCTGAAAGTAAATACGAGCTCGTGTTGCTAAAGGAATATCCTTCAAGTATTCTGGTAACACATTTTCAAGGAATCGGTCGCGGTAGAATCATTGCTTGGCCACAGAGGTCACCCAGTCTTACCCCATTAGATTACTGTTTGTGGGGTTGGCTAAAGAGTGATGTTTACAGGCACAGAGTGGACACAAAATAGGTACTTCTCACTCATGCTTGTGCTCAAGTAAATGAATATACGAATGAGCTCAGATCAGCAACACAGCAGCGGTCTACAAGAGCAGCAAAATGCATTGAAGTTGGCGGTGGAGTGTTTGAACATATTTTCGTGAGGAAACGTACACAATTAAACAAAGCTTAAGATAACAGATTCTTCATTTACTGTCACCTGCACTTTTGCGGTTCCTCGTTGTTTTCATTAAATTACTCTGAAACGGTTAAGAAAATGGCACATGTATATTGGAAGCTTTTTTGTTCAGAATCGCCAGTGCTATCACCCCTCAAAGCATGTACATTTCCTCCTGACTCACCCTTTCCATGGATAATCTGATGACACCTCAAATTCCATTTCGACAAAGAAAGTTACTTGCCTGTTAGTTTTCTTGTTCCCTTCATATGTAAATATTTTGCAAAAATTATATTTTCGTCTCTTGGTACGTCCCGCGCCATAGTTGAATGGTTAAGGCAGGATGCCTTGGCGCAGAGCTACGGGACTTCAGCTGGTTCGAGTCTCCGTGGGGGAACAAATTTTCTCATGGGATTTCGACCAGTATGGGACCGGTGCCCACCCAGCATCGTGAGGAATTTGGATAGCTAAAATAAGTAGCGATTCAAGGTTGAGATAACCAAGATATAACGGCTAGGAGACCCGACATGCTGACCATACATCACCCCTACAGTGACTCTATGATCGTCTACATCTATGATCAACACATGTGGTTGTGAGGCCAGCAGCCAGATGGTAGGCCAAGGATTTTCTAGGCCTGTCGCGCCATTGAGTTAGTTAGGCTTATCTCTTGGTACATATTTTTCTGAAACTATTAACTATAGCAAAATAATTTTAGCATGGATATATACTTCACAGGCCTATATGTCTATAAAAAAGGGTAGATTTATCTCTGTGTCATATATATATATATATATTTGTCTCGTAGACTGCGATGGGCAGACATGTGGCACGAATAGATAATGGAAGACGTGCATGGAAGCTTATTGTAGGAAAACCAGAGGGCAAACGCCCAGTTGGTAGACCAATGATGAGATGGGAGAATAACATTAAATATGATTTGAGGGAAGTAGATTATACAGGGGATGATTGGAAAACATTAGTTCAGGATAGGGATGTATGGAGAGCGTATGTCCGCGCGGCTATGAACCTCAGGGTTCGATAGTGCCAGTGAATGAGTGAGTGAGTGATAATATATAATATATATATATATATATATATATATATATATATATATCGTATGCTTAGAACCACGTTGTTCTAACTGAACTTTTTTCAAAATTTAGGAAGAGAGGACAATGAGTCTTGGATACTAGATGATTCACAGTAATTGTACTGCTTTGAGAAAACGATGTAACACTTTCTGACCACAAAATGTACAGTTGCATGTGTGAAACCGACACAAAAGAGATGTTACAACAACATGGATAAAAAAGGAATGAGATTTTCAAAAAGTGGAGGTAGAACAACATGGTATTTAGTAGGTGTTATACAGGCATATATATATATATATATATATATATATATATATGTATATATATATGAATTATTCCTGTGGTTGCCAATGGTCTGGAATTTAGATTAAGTTTAGGTTAAGAACTCTCCTGGCGCTTCACTATCATTTCTCACCCATCATACCATCGGGGAAACGTAACTACTCCTTCCAGGTGCCCCAACCTAAGAAATGGATTACAATTCTGCCATTGCCAGGGAAGAAAGCCGTAAATGTCATAAAAGACAATCTTGTGGCATTAGACAAAAATTATACAGTATATATGCAAATTAAAATAATGTCAAGATTCGATATTTTAAAAATTAAACTCAATCCTGATATCAACACAAGCAAAACTTATTTTGTAGGCCTACAGAAAAATCTTGATTTTTTTGGATAGGTCTAACATTTAGCCCTACATATATGAATTAGGCCTACTTATAAATACAATTTTTTGCTGTTTTAACTATAGTACAATTATGTTAAGCAAGCGTTGTTTAATTAGTGAGATGATATATAGCCCTATTGCCCTATTTTAACTAGAAACAAGGAAACTTAAAATTTAATTTTACATTTCTCTTTTTCACCAGGAATACAAGGAAATTAATACCCGGCGCCTTTCAGAGCATTCTTAAATAAAAATACTAATTCTCTGACAAGGGCGATAGGTTTTCGAACCCACGACCGATGCTGACATGTTATATTCATATCCATTCCATTTAAAAGATAAGAAATTCTACCAGATGGAACAGGAAACCGCTGGTTCTACAACACTGACAAAAAATGAGTCTATTAATGCGAGGTAAAGCATGTGGATCCTATAAAAGTTGCAATATTACAGACCCGATGTAATTTTGTGAGCGGATTTATTGGAGTTGTCCCCATATGAAGTTGCAGTAATTTAGCTGTAGATGTTATCGTGAGTCTGTTTTATGAAATGATAACAAAGAAGACGGATAAAACAAGCTCCGCCATTTCAATGTTTTCGGAAGACGGAAGGATAGAGTTACAACTTCGTACAAACTTGTAGCGACGCTCAAGAAAATGTACAAAGAGGTTATTTAGATAAAAAACTGCAGATTTCAATCTCTGCAGTCTCTCTCTTTCTCTGTCTGTCTTACCGCTTCCTTTTTTCTATCTTTCTCTCTTTTTTCCTTCTTTCTTTCTCTCTAAAATTAGAAATGAAAATCATGCTTCCGACACACTTCAATCTATTTTTGTCCACCTCTATGACCTACTGGGTAACGTCGTTGTCTCAGACGCAGCAGGCCCGAGTTCAATCCCCGGTCAGGACAAGCTTCCTGCATGAGGTGTTTCCTTTCATGTTTTTTTTCCACATCTACGAGACATGTCAGAAAACTTCAAGGTTTTATATAGTCGCCGAATACAATCTTGCCTTCATAAACATCCATATAACTTAATATTCTCCCTTATTTAAAACACACTACAGATACACAATAGCAACACACAGATTAAGATAACTGTTAATAACTTTTTAAATTATTGTAGGTCTGTACTCTAATTTATTTATTTAGCAGGTTTCACAGTATTTCACATCTTCCTGCGTCCAATTAATCTACTGCCATTCTCCTCCTCATCTTTCTGTCATTCCAATCTCTATCGTCCAATCCATTTTCCTTCATGCTACTCAAATCACCATCAATACACGTTATTTTTGGTCGTCCTCTTCTTCTTCTACCAAGTGGGACTCATTCTTGTATTCTTCTTGGGAATCTGTACTCTATATGTTTTAAAAGGTCGAATATCTTAAAATGCGTACCTGATAGTTCAGTTGTCCTCATATAATTAAAATTTATATTTAAGCATTTCATCAGTCATGAAAGTACCATTTTAAATACTGAAGATGGATCATGTTTGTGAAAGGTCTGAAACGTGATATGACTGATAATCTGAGTAAATTAATTGAGGAGGACTGAAATATAAGTTACTCATTTTAACCTGTTAACTTCAGTGGTGGTTCATCATGAATTTAAAAAACATTGTTTCTATGTATTTTCTAAATTTAACTAATTGTATTGCATATAACACCAATATGCGAGTCTCCGCGGGGGAAAACATTTATCATAGAATTTCGACCAGTGTGTGATTGGCATTTGTATAGTTACAATAAGCAGCGTTTCCAGGTTGAGAAGACCAGCTATAATAGCTGGGGACCCGACATGCTCATCACATGTCACCCCTACTCTGGCTGGATGATCGTCTACCTCTATGATTAACACATGTGGTTGTGAGGCCAGCAGCCGGCTGGTAGGCCTGATAGGCCAAGGGCCTTCTAAGCCTGTCACGCCATGGAGTTTGTTATAACACCAGTAAGGTCATTGCCGTCCGCTGCTATGGGATGATTTGACTGATTACACTTGTCAAAATAAAACATTTTCTTTCATAATAAATATATAAGGACTTTATTAGACTAAAATTAAGATACATACAATGTTATTTACAAATGTGGGTCGCACGGGCAGTAAGCCGTACGTGCTGTTGACAGTCCGTTACAATAAGTTAATGTTTGGTAATAATATACTTAAAACAAAAAAGAAAACACAATAATATTACAATTAGATAACAATACAATTACATCACAAATTAACTTAGTTAATTAGAATAATTAAGAAGTAATGGTATTGCATTTGTTAACATATTTATTTATTCATGAATGAGTGTTGTTCTTATTTTCCGCGTTTTGCCCAGAAATCTACCCAAGTTTATCCAATTTTTCTGGCCTTACCAATAACTCCTGAGAAGAATGGCAAGAAATAGACTTCCAAAATTGGCATTCCAATATACCCCAACTGGACATAGGGACCAAGGAAGACCAAAACATCGGTGGAAAGATCAAGACCATCTTCGCTAGGTTTACCGTACAGGCCACATGGCCTAAAACGAATTTGTTCATGATGATGATGATGACCAATAACTCGTAGCATGCCAGTATTTCACGATTTGAATTTAGAAATTTTTCCGGTAATAAATGACGTCTCCAATATTCCAAATCGTTACATTTTCTTAATATACGAGTATCTCGTCTTCAAAGCTCCCGCACATTGGACATATTCTCATATCGTGATCGTCGCTAATTTTTAAAAATTTCCATGCCCCTAACCTGAACCAAGCAAGCCCTGATCTCTCTTTAATTCCTAGATTGAGTATACAAGATTCTTTTCCCCAAACTTGTTTTAGGTCTCTTTGTAAAAACAATGATCGTTTTCCCGCACATTCGGCCACAATATTTTGTCGGTTTATATCTATGTACCTCCGTCTTATTTTTCTCCACACATTCTTGCGATTTTCAGTCCCTTTTTCCCATACCTAACCCATCCCAATCTTTTGGAATTCTCTCCTAACCTCGTCTGCCCAGAATTTCATATTTCTTCACCTCATAATATATATAGTGAGTGCTACGTTTTAAGTCATATGAAGGCGGGCAATATTGAAGCTATTTCTTCAGGAAATAATCTCTTTAATTATGTTTTTGACCCTTCAGATACCAGATATCATCCCTTGGTGATATCTGGTATGTAAAAGTTGCAAGAAATCCATTAAAGTTGTTATTTCCTGAAGATATAGCCTATTTTCAATGTAACCCGCCTTCATTTGCCTTAAACCGGCGCACTCACTACAGTTTAAATAAATCAATCACACGATTGCAAAATTTAAATCTAAATCACAACCACGCTGTAAATGTTTATTGTTGCATATAATAACTGCTAAAAACTGACAATTTATAATCTACAAAAATGATTATAAAAGAGACTCTGAATCAAATTTTATTCTTGTAATTGGCTGCGTTCCCCTTTCACTCTGTGTTCAGATATGCTTTCAATTGTTTCCTCAATTAAGCAGTTGTTTGTACAAATTTTATATAATTAGTATCCTCATGCCCACCGCTGTGGTCTCGAGGTAGCGTGCTGCCTTGTCACGCAGCGGGCCCGGGTTCGATCCCCGGTCGGGGCAGTTTTTCTGGGTGAGGTTTTTATCGGGGTTTTTCCTCACCTGTAAGACAAATGTCAGGAAAATTTTAAGGCCCAAACGGTCCCCGAAATCATATGGCCGTCATCTTCATCATCAACCTTATCATTATCATCATCCTTCACCGGTGTGGAAAGCAACGGGAAGCTACCACACCTACACAATTCCCTAGTAAAGCTGCTAGAATAGCATGAAAATGCTATGATTGCAGTGAAGGACCTGCCTTCGGGCAGAATTACTATGGATGGAGTATCTTCATTTAGATATTTTACTTATTTTCAGCAAAAGATAAGTTAAAAGAGTTTAATAAATAGCCTAAATAATACAGGGTGTCCCATTCAAATCTCCCACATTTTAGTTAATCATAACTAACAAATTAAGCGGAATTATGGAATGAGGTCGGTATTAAACGAAACAGGAACTCGAAGAATTTGTATTGCCACACATTAAAACACCTCTATATGTGCACCATTTCTTCAATCTTTTCTTCTGAAACACGTGTACGAGCACTTCTTTTTTAACACTTCCAGTCGCCAGAAACTTCTCAAGCCATGCCTCAATGGTCTTCCCATCAGGTGCATTTCCTCCAAATTCTATCCGGCAATTTCTTTGCACTGTAATTGTTGACTTCGTCTCTGCATACCAGAAAGTTTGTGCTCGCCATTTTGTTTTATGCCATTATTGTCTAACATGCGACAGATGAGTTAACTGCAACAATGAAAACAAAAATTCTTTGAGTTTCTCTTTCTTTTAATGTCAACCTCATTTCATAATTCTGCATACTTTGAGAGTTACGATTAATTAAAATGTGGGAGATTTGAATGGGACACCCTGTATATAGACTAGTGGTAGCGTTAAGCTCTCCCCGAGCGCCAGTGCACTCACACAAACAGTTGCCGCACTGACAACAGATAAGATAAATGCCAACCAGTTCAGTGTTTTGTATATCAAAATGCATATGCTGTAGCATAAATGTATTGGCGACGTGAAATGCATTGAACCCCACCGATCAGACTTCATGCCGTTTATGTATACAACTTTTTTATTTATAGTGTTTTGCCCTAGAGCTGGTCCTTCACTGCAATCATAGCATTAAATGCTATGCTTTGCAGCTTTACAGTGTGCTAGCTTTCCGATGCTTTCCACACCGGGTATCATGATGATGATGATGATAATGATGCCCACATTATGTTCGGTGACAGTTTGGGCCACAAAGCTTCCTGATATTTGTCTTACAGGTGAGAAAAAACCACGAGAAAACCTCACCCAGGAAGTTTGTCCCGATCGGGAATTGAACCCGAGCCTGCTGCGTGACAAGGCAACACGCTACCTCGAGACCACAGCGGTGAAAGGGATCGAAAAGTTTATACAAAGATTGGCGCACTCACATTGAGTATCTAGCCGCCCGGCCCTGACATAGACTTTATATTTGGTTGTGAAAATTAATAACGATAGGGCATATTCAGAATAATCTATTAAATAAATAATACACAGAGACGTAGGTTATTTCACTTGTGGGCCGCAAGAACTCGTCTGCTTGCTGCACGAATGCTAGCATTAAGACTGTTACATGTACGTGTAGGTTATCCGTTTAAGTCAGTGTGTGGTTGAATTATTTTCGTGTTATTTTCACGTACTTCCTATTTTCATCATTCCGTTTTAATGAATAATAATATATGATAATAAAATACGATACTTACGTGAAAACAAACTCTTTGCAGAAAATAGGAAAGTTGAATCGCAAGAACATACACTGGCATTCCTGTAGGCGTACCAGGATAGGGACTATTCGCCAACTTTTTTAAAAATACCATCCAGTCTTTGTGTACCATCGCGTCCGTGCAAAAGAAGTCATCCCATATCTCTCTGCGCTTCCTTTGCATGTCTTTCAGTAGTTTCTCATAGTTGGGGGTGGATTGCAGTAGAAGCTGTTGTCTCAAGTCCATCCAAGACTGGATGGAACCCCTGTATGACCTTCGACACGCAGTGACAAGACTAACGACGCACGGTTTCCACTTCAAAATGTGTAAGACCAAGACATATCACCCAACCGACGAACGAGTGTAAGTGCGAGTGGTGCGGGAAAAAGTGTGACAGATACCACGCCATGTGGTGCGAGAACAGACAATCATCCCTGACCCAACTGAGTGACAAATGAGCTAGATAAACTATATACTAATAATGCATATTTTGTGCTTCACACTTATTAATTAATTTAAAAATACCAGAGACAGGATATTTTAGAGATAAGAAATGTGTTTCCAGACTCTGTATTCTTACGCGAAAAACGGACGAAATAGATGTGACTAAGTGCAACACAAAAATGTTCTTCCTCCGGCTTGTTCAGGGAACAGTTTATTTTTTAATCTTCAGTAAGAAATACCACTTAATTACTTAAAGTAAAAATACATATTACATAAATATGATGACCCACTATAGCCGAGCGGTTTAAGGCATCGCGCCTTGACTCAGTTCTACGAGAAGCGCGCTCGTTCGGGAAGACACATTCTCATGGAATTTTAGCCATTATAGTATCGGCACCCACCATCATCGAGAGGAATTTTAATACTTGCAAAATGTATCAGCTCTAGATTGAGAAATCCAGCCATAACAACTAGAAGACCCGACGTGCAAACCATATTGGCTGAGTGATCACTCGCCTCTGTAATTGGCACATCTGAATATGAGGGCAGCAGCTGGCTTCTAGGCCAAGGACCTTCTAGACCTGTCTCGTTGTGGAGGTTTATAAATTGCAACCGTGAGATCACGCAACTAGAGTTAGATTCTCCAACTAGGTGCTGTATAATAATGTTGCCGGCGGCAGGTTATATTTTCAGAGGGAAGCTTGATTAGAATTGCAGGGCGAGTTAAATCACCGAACATTCTACGTTTGATCACACAAAACCGACTCTGATCTCAGGTCCGAATCCTGGCTATTCCGGTTGGGTTATTGGTGGTGGGGCATAACAGGATTTTCGGGATTTTATCGGGATTCTCCCTTTTCTTGAAATTCATCTCACCAACACACTCTCCATTCGTCCTTCTCTCCCCTTTCATTTATCATTTATTCATTTCATATCACCCTTCATCTCGTCTCTTGTTAGCAAAAATAAAAAAAAAGATTCGCAATCCACAGGTGTTGAAAACATCTGGTTGGAGGGATATAGTGGGACCCACCAGGGTGTTGCATCTTAGCTCCAAGCCTGAGAAACAAAAAAGGCCAGAAATGGGAAAAGGGAAGGTTGTAGTCCCCCCCCCCCAGCGGCCATGGCCCCAACCCAAGAATGGCGGTATGGATCATGGGAGGAAAATCTGGTTTGTCGAATCTGGAAGACGGCCTACAAAACTTTACATAATACCGTTGAGTAGACTTTATTCCACTCATCTCCATAGTACTGGGATAGTGCAATATATCTTTCAGGTCACGTAGCTCGGGCAGTTTCTGAATATAGAAACATTGAAGTTATCGATAGTGAAATATGTGGTAATAACATTTTACATGTTTTTAAATAATTATCGAAGTTGAATATCAGTCTGTCCACTGCTGTGGTCTCGAGGTAGCGTGCTGCCTTGTCACGCAGCGGGCCCGGGTTCGATCCCCGGTCGGGGCAGTTTTTCTGGGTGAGGTTTTTATCGGGGTTTTTCCTCACCTGTAAGACAAATATCAGGAAAACTTTAAGGCCCAAACGATCCCCGAAATCATATCATCATCATCCTTATCATTATCATCATCATTCTTGGAAAGCAACGGAAAGCTACCACACCTACAATTCCCTAGTAAAGCTGCAAGCATAGCATGAAAATGCTATGATTGCAGTGAAGGACCTGCCTTCGGGCAGAATTACTATGGATTGATGGAATATCCGTAATTATTGTTTGACTAGAACGTGCTATTGCTCATACTATAGACCTATTTATTACGAAGATTTTTAAGTACAGAATTATCAGTAGATATTCTGGGTTGTGCCTTCTCGTAACCCTGATTTGACGCTCAGTAATATTTATTTAAGAGGAAACGCCATAAACAAAGTATATTGGAATAATCCATGAAGACTAGAGTACCGTAAAACGGGGCTACTTTGACATAATTTCGAAGGTTTTTAAGTTCTAACTCGTATGATTTATGCCGAAAAAATTGAATGTATAATTTATTGTACCAATTGAACCTTAGACTACAAATCCCATTTGGTAGTGTTCTCAAATAAAAACTTAGTAGGACAACAATGAGTTTTGTTTAGGTCTGTTTTGCCCGTGTGCTGGGGCTACTTTGACATCACATTTTTTTCACTATAATTCAAAGTAGACTCACTGTAGGTACTACTTTGACACCAATTTATCTTTTTAAAAATATTTTTATTGTAAACAACCTTACTACAAATGTTTTTATAACTGTAATTTGACGAAATAAACTTACACTTCATTATCAATTCTGACACGCAACAGAACAGAAAATTAATTTCCAGATTAAGTAAGCATATTGCATGTTTTAGACTCATATAATTATTTTAATTAGACAATCAGGAATTAATTAGAAAACATTTATTTACAACAGAGCGTATATCACTCTTAGACATAGGAAAGCCCCAGTCTGCAACAGTTCCTAAGATTCCAGAAATCAAATTCTCCTCTTCTTGATTCAAAATTGTGGGATACGCTCGCTTTCCCTGATGATCACCATGGAGTTTGTACAAAAGAATGATTCTTTTTGCGTTATATTTCTCTGCATGCTGATTGTGAAATAACTTCCCACTTCTCACTTCTTCAAGGGGTGTTTTAAGATCTTCATCACGGTAACTCTTGTATGCACGACTCCCAGGTTTCTTCTTATAGCCTCTAACCATTGTAACTCCTTTCCACACAGAAAATCAACTAATAAATTATTAAGAAATTAATTTATCCTTGCTGGCAATCCATTTTGAAAGTGACACAGATGTGTCTCCAACAATTAACATCCGGTTTTAAAACAACTTAATTATTCGTGCGCCTTCAAGGAATTATCTACACCATTACATTGTTGTCAAAATAGCCCAAAACACGCAAGAAATTTAAAATGTCAAAGAAGCCCCAATTCTGTCAAAGTTGCCCGTCGAGTCAAAGTATCCCCGGTTGACGGTATCTAAAACAAAATATCAGAAGAGAGATTACCAGAATCACAACTGAGGAGCTTATGGATGTTCACAGGAATTTCATACCCAGTCGCGCCGGAATGTACTGCTGTCGTGAGAGAACATTTTCAACATATCTTATAAACGGGTTAGTGGTCATTATTTTATTAGTTTTAAATACCATTTTACGGTTTAAGTAAAAATTAAATGAACCTGGCGATGAAGTCTTATTTTCTCAGTTGCGGTAGCTCCATTCTCTGTTTCTCTCCATAAGTAACAGAGCTCTCGTGGTATGAACGGTATGTAATAATCTCACGATACGAAGGAAAGTTATCTATGTGGGATACGAAAATATAAATTAGAAGCAATCTGATAATACATGGATCAATAGTGCGCGGCAGTAGGCCTATGGGATATGGTGCGGAAACTTAGAATTTAGACAAGGATGTAAAGTTCAAGTTGTTATTCACATAAATGGATTTCTAAAGACGCTCATCAAGAATCTCAAATTAGATAAAATCTGAAATCAACAATCAGAAATTACTGCCGATTGCTGAACATTCTATATCGGATTTATGAAATAGATACAAGCAGAATTGTATAGTCATATAAGGAGAATGCTGGAAGATAGACTTCCATATTATAGGCTATATTGGAATGGACTCCGCTAAGAAAACGGGCACGGAACAACCCATTGAAACACTGATGTTTTCAGACAAATCACTCAAGAGATGACGATGAAATAATTTTTTATTTGGAGCGATGTGTGAGGAACAAAAATATTACTTTGTCCATAGAATATGTCCTGTGAACTTGAATGTAATTATATATTACGCAACACAAGAGTGAAAAGACTGAATGCATGGGTCCTGAAGTGGCTGTTTTCTAAGATATGTGCAACTATAGATTTACATTGTGAGAAAAGTAGGCCCTATACAGTATTTTTCGGTGTTATTAGTCGAAGGAGCGCAGAAAATTAGAATTTATGGAAACATCAATTAAAGTAGTTCTGGAACTGGGGGGAGGACCTTGTTGACGAATTGATGAATTAGAATAAACAACAGGTTACTGTTTAGAGGTGAAGGTCACGGACGTTGGCTTGGCTCTCTTGGCGCATCCTGGTGGCCAGCAAATGTAATAGGCCACTGGGCCAACCCTCCGAGTCTGCCAAGTGGCACATTCACAATAAAAGTTGGCTCCAGTGACAATCATTACTAAGTACCTACGTCGAGAAGTCCAGCAGTTGGCAGCATTGTATGTTTACAAGGAGGTTCACTGACTCTGGCTGGAAATTCGCGCCAGATATACACATCTGTTTCCTTAAGTCCCAGTTTATCATTCATTCAAGATGCTGAAAACTGATGTATCCAGATAGGATTACAAATTTGACTGTATCAATATTTGAGGATCCCCATCTCTCTCAGCAAATAGTGCTTTGTATAAGAGAGGCACTGAATTCAGTGTCATCCTTTCAGCTTGAAGGGGATGCCAAATGCCATATAATGCTAATGCTAAAACACTTGGATATTTTTCAAATTTTCAGGGAATACTTAACGAACACTTAATGCACAATTCATCGCAGAGATTTCTCTCATTACTCTATATTATTAAATTATAATGAAACATTTAGACAATGTTGCTAGAAAAAAATTAAATTTGCATGGTGAAACCATGAACTTAAAATCTAATTCTTAAATTACATCCTAACGTTCATACATTTCTGGTAAAAGTTTCATATTTTTGTTATGAATGTGTTTTCTGGAAATATTCACTTTATAAGCTATATTAGTTTTATGGGATGTAGCACTGGAGTTGATAAAAGGGCACAATTAGAACAAATTCCATGCTCTTTACAATCCAGGACGTAAGTAACACAACACCACTGTACCCATTATCTTGAGCTGTAATTATATTAGTCTTCCAAAGCTACTATTTTATCTTTATTCTTCCTTAAGGATTAATTATATTTAATTAAGAGAAATTGTGACATTTGTTTTATTAATTTAAAGATGATTGGCACATCTGAACTCAAATTTAGAATTAAACAGTAGGTCCACAGTAGTACCGTTATCTCAACGGTTTTTAATAGTAATAGTTCCATACTGTGGTTCGAGTCCCCATGGGGGAATCAATTTTCTCATGGAATATCGGCCAGTATGGGATCGGTGCCCACCCAGCATCGTGAGGCATTTGAGTAGCTACAATAAATAGCGACTCCAGGTTGAGAATGCCTGCTACAACGGCTGCGGGACCCGACAAATTGACCACATTCACCAGTACACTTGCTACATTATCGTCTACTTCTGTGATTAACACATGTGGATATGCGGCCAACAGGCGGGTGGTAGGCCAAGGGCCTTCTACGTCTGTCGCGCAAAAATATATTAAAAAAGGTTCCATACTGTAGTCATTAAAATGTTTAAATTTGTCTTCTTATATTGCTATGAATATCTGTATTTTTTAAATAATGATAAATTACACTAGCCAACAAATTTTACTTTTTTGTGTAACTGGCATAGAAACAGCTAATCGTTGTGTTTTCGGATGTGCTGATAACGAAAATGTCAATGAAAATGCAAGATTATCCCTCGTTTTGAAGTTATGCCAACTTTACGTTATTGCCTATATAAGCTTATGCATGTTGGATTACCTTGTTGTTATCCCTTGGAAGAAGGTCACTGAAGGCGCAACTGTTTGCCTGGCATTTGTAATTTTCAGCTGGTGATTTTCTAATTAGTGTCCAGCAGTAATCGGCTAACATTGATGCACTCCATTTTCCCGAATAATTCCAATTTCCCTAAAATGTTCCTGCCTCGGGTATATTATAGTGACATTTGAATGGTACCGTTTAAGGGCTATTCTTTTCAGAAGAGAATGAGATACAAAGCCTGATCATAGAATAAATAGCGATGATGCTGTAGCTGCTTGCCTGAAATTAACTTAAACAAAACCATAATTTAAAAGGGATAAATGCACACCCTATAACCTATAAAGGAGAGCTAATTCGAGCTTTTCATATATTTTTCGTTATCAGCATTGTCAATATACTTAAACATTTATTTCATTTCAGTTACATTTTCACTGTTTGCCAGTGTTGTTAGACAAAAGCTGGACCCGGGACCGAGTCAAGAATCCAGTACCTTCTGAAACATAGTTCTTAGCTCTAATTGTCTGTTCTTTTGATGGATTTCTCCTAAGGCCTTATATCACCATTATATTAACTCATTGTTCTGTTGCTGGCCTCGGTGGTCTAGTGGTTATGTTCCTTGCCTCTAGTCCCGAGGGTCGCGGGTTCAAATCCGGTCGGGATCGATGGGTTTTTTTAGGATGGAAAAAATCCAAGGGACAAGTCTGCCGAGAGGGACTTTAAATAATTAGTCCCTAATCTGAAGAATTTCGGGCTCATAAATGAACCTCAGCCTAAAGTAGTACCTCTGAGCAAAATTAAACCGGCCTTCACCATCCACGTAATACCTTACTTACCTACCACATGTCTCACTGAGGCGATGCAATATAATAACATGTCATTAAATTACTTGTGGTTTGCTTCGTGTATTTTGTTGGTATATTTATCAACCAACTTTCGAAAAATAAATAAATATAAATTTAAAATATCATTAAATGCAACTTGTAAGTGTGGAGAAGATATTCAAATAGCCAAACATGTTTTATTCATTGTCCAATGTTGTGATTTGAACGTTGCAAACTGGAATCATATTTGAATTTCAATGGAAAAGATTATTCCAGTCCTCTTTATCATCTTCTTAACAAAAAATGTTATAATTACTTAATTAATTTTGTAAATAATGTTTATTTTCAACTATAATTTAATTTTACTCCGTCCATCTTTGTTATATAATAATATTGTTATGTAATTGTCTTTTGTTCTACTGTTTAATGTTAATTTACTTCATAATGTTACATAATTATAACCCGTATATACGACTCACCGCTGTGGTCTCGAGGTAGCGTGCTGCCTTGTCACGCTGCGGACCCGGGTTCGATCCCCGGTCGGGGCCGTTTTTCTGGGTGAGGTTTTTATCGGGGTTTTTCCTCACCTGTAAGACAAATGTCAGGAAAACTTTAAAGCCCAAACGGTCCCCGATATGATATGGTCATCATCATTATTATCCACCGGTGTGGAAAGCAACGGGAAGCTACCACACCTATAATTCCCTAGTAAAGCTGCAAAGCATAACATGAAAATGCTATGCTTGCAGTGAAAGACCTGCCTTCGGTCAGAATTACTATGGATGGATATACCGTAAGGTAAAAAAGGCTTTTTATATATTGGATATAATAAAAAAAATGTCACTAATATCTGTGGGAATATAAGCGCAACTAAAGTAGCGTGATCAGGAAACTCCCGCTAGGTGTTCACCCACGTCTCCACGAGAGACTTGTGGGTTACATGCATACATGCATATATACGTACATGCATACTTGCATACATTCATATTGAGTTATTTTATACTTCCTGAGTATTACACACACACACACACACACACACATATATATATATATATATATCTTCTTCTTCTTCCTTCCAAGTATTAGGCCAAGGCCTGTTACGATCCTATAGAAAATTTCTGGGAAATTCTCGTATAAGACTTGAAAGCATAATACTAGTCCCTTCTATTGGTTGCTAGCCAAAGGAAGGCAAGACCAGTGATGGGGCTGCCATCTTATAGCCTCTGGTCAGGCTTTTCTGGAGAAGAAAAGAAAATAAAGGAAAGAAGAAATGGAAGAAAGGAAAGACTCCCTAGCCCTCGGATGTCCTAATAGCGTCGGGGTCGAAAAAACAAGAGTTAACCAAGAGAGGTTATTTAGTAAAGTTAAAAGAGTGCAAAACACAAGTAAGTGGAAGAAAAGTTTTGCTCAGCTTGGGCACCTTGTGGTCGCCATCCACATATCCCCTAGATGAGGACCCCTGAGGGTTATATATATAATACAAATGTTATAACATGTAACCACCTCGATGTAATAATGATTAGTTTGAATTATTGGCATCTCAATGGTCCGACTTCAATTACCGGTTATTCCACACAGATTTTTTTATTTGCATATAGGAACTGGAACGGTCGAATTAACCTATTGAGGGCAACAGAATGGTTAATTGATATCAGAGTTATAGATATCCGGTAAAGAAAACTGAACTCAAGTTTGAGGAATTATGTCTCGCCAAACACGTAACTCCCTGTGCTCGAAGATGCTAATCGTGGCAGCAACCATTTTAGTCGGCCTTGGTTATTCCGAGTTCTAGTTCTTCAGACTTAATTAGCCTATGCCTAATGTTGCACTCGCACATACACAGTCACACTGTGTTATTGTAGGCCTACTCCTTGTAAAAACTTGGCTGCCTGTCGCTGTTCTCCGCGTACTTTCCAAATAGTCTAAATAGTCTCACTTGTAAATCATTAAAATCCATTTTGAATGAGCTCTTTCATTTTTCTCTCCTGTTGGTTTCCCACTTACAGCTTTTCTTATGTATGTTTTATTGGACATTCTATAAATAACCAGTATAGCCTTTGCTCCTTAATTGGTTTAATCAAATATACTTCAGCCGCGGTGGACTAGCGGTTTTGCTACTTGCCTATGGTACCGAGGGTCGCGGGTTCAAACTGGGCCGGAATCGATGATTTTTTTAGGACGGAAAAATTCAAAAAGCTAGGAACTTTAAGCCGTGGGTCCCGTGTCTGAAGATTTTCAATATCGTAAAAGATCCATAAGCCCGAATAAATAGGCCTCTCAACAAACTTTACCGACCTCAAGTCCTAGTAATATCTTTGTTGTCTGTTAGATGTCTCATTGGGTCGGTGTGTTGACCGTATACCATTCATGACATATATGAGCAAATAAGGTAACTAAACATTAACTTGGTCTTTTAACTCCTTCCAAAAAGGAGAGGCTATGACTCAACAATGGGCTATGCCATTATAGAGAGATAGATAAAGAACATTCACTTCTTATTTTTCTTCTTCTCTTATAGGCCTATGCGTTAACAGGTCCATATATTGTAGATTCATTAGTATTACATGTGAAAGTAGCTTGAATACAGGACAAAAAATCATTAGATATATTTTTTTAAATTTATTTTAGTGAAAATTAAATGTCTCTAATATATTTGGGTACACTTTTTCGGCTTTCAGGTATGAAAATTCAATTTTCTAATTGAAGATAAAAGTGGATTATCATAAATGTTGACTTTGTTTTTGCAGGATGAATTCCATCCATTCATCGAAGCCTTGCTCCCATACGTCAAGTCTTTCTCGTACACGTGGTTCAATCTGCAAGCTGCAAAACGGAAATACTTCAAGAAGCACGAGAAGCGCATGTCGCTAGAGGAAGAGAGGCGGTGCAAGGAGGAGTTGCAGGTGAGTACACACCCTTGCAACGTGAGTTCTCAACACTATACTACAACAACATCACTCTCCTTCAATTTTCGTTTCTATCATATGTGCAGGATTTTGTGTTTCCTATGTGGGAGAATCAAAAAATATGTTTTAACAAAAATAATAAACATATAAATAATGTTATTAATTATAATAGTAACATTTATTTTAAAATTAAAACATAAAATTATGAAAACACCATCCAAAAGTCTTTTGAGTGGAAGTCCTGGTCTTCTTCTTCCTGCAGGTTGATGTCTTAACATTTGTTTGGATATCCCGTGGTCTTCCATTCGATGAACATGTTGCATCCATCTTCTAAGACGTCTTCATTTTTTGTGACCTAGTAGTGTCTATCCTCCGAAGGTATCTCATTTCAGCAGATCTAAGTTTCTTTATATCCTTCTGTTTCAACGTCCATACTTCGCTACCATACAAAAGAGTTGGAAGAGCCAGTGTTTTATACACTTTTAGTCTTGAATGTTTTTGGACTAACTGTGGCTCCCTAAAATTCTTAAAAATTTAGATATGTTTGCATTTGCATCCTCTTCTTCTTCATATGAGATATTGCATCCTAGATATGTAAAATTATTCACCCGCTCCAAAAATTTGATTTCATGAAATGAAATGATTATGATGGGGTGGCCTAATAAACTTTCAATCCAGAATTTGCCTTGAATGCCAAAGAAAACTATGAAAAATCCTTAAGTAGGTGAGGGTGTTTGGACATGGGATCTAACGTACTATAAGAGTATGTTTCCCCTTTTGCTTACGCCTTAGATATATCTTAGAAGAATTACACATGGAAACTTTAGAAAACAAAATTTCTGATTATAAGTCAAGATGGATGCAACGTGTTCATCGAAAGGAAGATCACAGGATACCCAAACAAATGTTAAGATATCAATCTGCAGGAAGAAGAAGGAGAAGAAGAAGACCAGGACGTCCACTCAAAATACTTCTGGATGGTGTTTCTCTTGAGGCCGAAATAAGCCAACAAATGGCCTAAATTCGTGAATTCGTGAATGATGAAAATCAAATCATCATCAATAATAATAATAATAATAATAATAATAATAATAATAATAATAATAATAATGTTTGATGTGTTCTGGCAGAATTAAGGTCTTGCCTTTCTCATCCACTCAACCTGAACAGATAATATACAAAACCGATTACAGTATTATTTTTTATAGTGTTCTCCCCTAGGGCATATCTTTCACTGCAATCATAGCATTTTATGCAATGCTTTGCAGCTTTACTAGAGAATTATACTAGTGTGGTAGCTTTCCGTTGCTTTCCACACCGGGTATGAGGATGCTGATGATGATAATGGCCGGATGATGTTCGGGGAAAATTTGGGAAACAAAGCTTCCTGACATTTGTCTTACAGGTGAGGAAAAACCCCGAAAAAGCCTCACCGAGGAAGCTTGTCCCATCCGGGAATCGAACAAGGGCCCGATGCGTGATGACAAGGCAGCAAGCTGCCTCGATACCACAGCGGTAACTACAGTATTATACACTAAATAATAATAATAGTAATAATAATAATAATAATAATAAGCATAATATTAATATTAGTAATATTATAGGCCTACTTCAGAAAAGGCCACTAATTTTTTTCATGCACATCATGTCGATAAGCCTCAAGATAATATTATTTAAAGCCAAGTTAAAGCCAATGTGAATTTCGATCTTTGAAATGTTCTTAACGTCCTGAAGCACTGATTTCCTATGGTAGGGAATTCAAATTGCGCGTAGAGGAGGTAGTACACATGTAATGTAGAGTGATGTTGAGATATATTAAGCAAGATATTACGATGTGATCGTGTGTTTAAATTATGGTTGAACATGAATACTGAAAAACGAGAAGCTAAATAATTCGGTGTTGAAGTGCGGAGAACCTTAAATAGGAGAATTAGACAATATAATTATCCCGATCTTGGAGATGGAGCCATGACATTGTACATTTTTAGAAAACATATGGTACAAATGCCAACAGAAGCAACAGCCCATTGATAACACTGGTCGACAAAGGTTTTATTCACAAGAAATCTGATTAGTGAATCTAGTGCATGTTTTCATACTGAAATCAGAAATATAGTCAGAATTTTTCCATAAGGCACAGTTTTTTTTTGTGACAGCTACTTTTTAAAATTTTATTTTAGTATTGTCTTTGATCTTTCATAGGAACCTTTACTCTATATTTAGTGATTTTATTCAAGTTGTATTCTAGGAAATTATATATAATGTCATGCTGAAGCATCAAAAGACAAGACTGCTCAGGTTCATTCATGTTTTGACGTGCTCAGACCTGTTAATCTAGCATTGTGATGTGTCAGTCTCACCACGTTAAACAATGATGGCCTAAACGTGTATCTCTTATCCCTGGCCAGAAAAATGTGTCACATGTCCCTTTAGTGAATCCTAAAAAAATAGATTTACCTCCATTGCATGTTAAATTAGGAGTAATGAAAAATGTCATCATAGTTATGGATAAACTTTCTGAAGGATCTTGTACTTGAAATAAAAAAAAATCCCAAAATCAGTGAGGCTAAACTGAAAGAAGGAATTTTTATTTCGGATTGAGGGTCTTTCCACATTTTCAGCGGTTGCCCTTTTACCAGCCGGCTGCTGGCCCTTCACATCCACATGTGTCAATCACAGAGGTAGATGATCAACAGCCAGTGTAGGGGTGACATGTGGTTAGCATGTCGAGTCCCCCAGCCGTTATAGCTGGTTCCTCAACCTGGAGCCGCTACTTATTGTAGCTACCCAATTGCCTCACGATGCTGGGTGGGCACCGGTCCCATACTGGCCGAAATACCATGAGAAAATGTCTTCCCCCATGGAGACTCGAACCAGCGCAAGTCCCGTAGCTCTGCGCCAAGGCTTCCTACCTTAACCGCTCGGCTACGGTGCGGGACTGGAATTTTTATAAGACCACAAATATGATCATTAATGGCTGATGAACATTCTGAGGACTGTTAAATCCACTTGAAAAAGCAGCCTGGCAGTCTTTCAAAAGTATATGTTGCAATTTCCTTGGAAACTATAAAGCAGAAAACTATCGTGGCCTAGTGGCTGATCTTCTGGATTCTAATAAAGCAACATGTACCGATATTTAAAAATTCACTTCTTGGACTCTCACTTAGATTTCTTCCCGGAAATTCTTGGGGCTGTCAGCGATGAGCATGGTGAGCATTATCATCAGCAAATTTCTACAATGGAAAACAGGCACCAAGGCAAGTGGAGTTCTAATACGCTGACTGACTACTGTTGGACCAAGAAGAGGGATGTTTCAGATGCAAAATATGCCCAAACATCACTATCTAGCACTTTCTAGGTAAGTCAGGATGGGTAGTATTATAAAAAAATCAAATAAATATCATACAAAACTCCTGCCTGATCGGGAAAAACTGAAATGATATTTGATTTCAGCATAAAAAATACTTACAGAATATATTATTTTTATTCTTGTGAAAAAAAAAAGTTCATTTTGTAGACCAGTAAATGTCCTAGACACAATATCAACTTAGGTTTTAAGGTGTCTAAATAATAATTTAGTGAAACATTACTAGTATTTCACGTAGGGATAACCCACCATCATTAAATACATAGAGGCCTACATGTGTGTTACGGAGCCTATGGTTTTTGTGGTTATCATGGGAAAAGAAATGTGGAATCATTATCATGGTTCTTTTTTTTTCTTCGATGAGCAGATTAATTATTTCTACCCGATGCTCTATTGAGAACTAAACGTTTTATAAATAGGCTACAGTTGAGTCTCAGTCTATACCATCTATGCAAGTTTGTCCCCCCAACATGGGGGAAGAGGATTCCCTTGCGAGAGTTACGTAACCAAGGCTAATTTAGTTACGATTATTTACTTACTGATGTGTCATCAGGTGACAATTGGTTAGCTTATCACCTCAAAGATACATCTATTAGGCAACTAAAGTATTACTTATATGGGGAAATGATGATTAAATTTTGCTCAGAGGCTCTAATTTAGGCTTGAAGTTCTTTTAAAAGCCCGAAAATCCTCAGACACGGTACCCACAGCTTAAAATTCCTCGCGGATGATTTGTCCCTTGGATTTTTCTATCCTAAAAAAATCCATCCACCTCGGCCGGGTTTTTATCCACGATTCCTGGGATCAGAGGCAAGGAACATAACCCCTAGACCACCGAGGACGATGAACTTATACACATAGGCCTAAACCTATTAAAATAAAGGTAACTTTATAATCAACAATTAAACAATGTTCAAATTTTAATTAATGATTATGGCCAAGCAATAATCTGTGTTTATTTCTTGCCGTGCCGTGATGTGTAGAGCCTGTATCATGAATTCCAGCGGCCCGGACACTTTTTCCATCGGAGTAGTGACATTTAAAGCTCCGTCTTGTGTCTGGATATGTTTATGTTTCTGTTTTCGGCACTGATTCTGGGAACCATTAAGCACAGGTGCATGTAGGCCCGCCATTATTTACCTATCTAATGTGTAGTTTAGATTTCCTGCTCCCAGCCTACGTTCGACCGGTCCAAAGTTGCTGGTGAATATGTCGATAAAACCTGGACCAATCTTTTTATTACTGTTTATTAAGCTTTTTTTACATTAACTATCTAGTACTGAAATTTTAGCTTAAGTTAGACCTAGAAACTGATTTCAATCTTCTATCGGAGAATACTTTTAACGTCGTATCGATTTCATAAACTAGCTTGTGGATCTTAAATTCTAAAATCTAGCCTGTGTGGTAAATGTGTAGATAACATAATTTTGTTTGTGACATTTGGTATCAGAACCAGTCAAGTGGCTATTCTTGTATCAGAAAGTGGCTTCTTTAAGCAAAAACTACATTCTATTCACACTCCCCCACCACCATCTGCTTCCGCGTCTCACATGCAGTAGGTGTTATATTCACTAACAATCTGTAGTGTTGTTATATTGTACCCCATCTCTAGATTTTTTCTTTGTCTCGTGCAAAATGTTATTGTACATGATGAGAGTTGTTTATTTATTACTCTCTCTTTCTTCCTTCATATAACGTTTCCATTCATAAGTACTCTATGTTCATCACGCTTCCTGGACCTGTCTAACTCACTAGAACTATGGAAAACAGAGGTTCAGGGCCGCGCGGACTTAGCTATCCACACATCCCTATCTTCAGCTAATGTTATTTCCAATCATGCCCTTAACATATTAAGAAAAGTAAAACAGTACCTGAGATCTCAGTAGTCCTGAATAATCAACAGTGTTGTTTTGTAGGAGGCCTTTCGATAATCTAAGTATCATTTTCTGCTTTCAGTTTGGTACTGAATGTTGCTGGTAATGATTTTGTACAGAGGGTTCATATTACTGGTTACGTTCTCATTTAACAAGTGTTTGTTTGTGGTTTCCTTGATAATTTCTGACTCTTCGAGAACCCTCTGTACAAAATTATTACCAGCAACAGTCAGTAGCAAACTGAAAGCACAAGATGATACTTATGTTATCGAAAGGCCTCCTACAAAACTACACTGCTGATTACACTGAGCAACAGAAAAGAAACTTTTTTTTTGTCTCAGAAAGAGAAATATGTGATTCTGATAGTATTTTGTTCCTGAATTCAAATTTTATATAGGTTTTTCTCCATCACGCAAGGTCTCCGAGAGATCCATTCTTTTAGCAGGGGAACCAAGCATTTCAGACTGGTTTTTGGATAATTTTAAATCTCGTATAAGATCGTTAAGATCTTCTTGAGTCAATAAATGAAGCTCAGATGAACAGCTTTGTTCAAAAGTTGTATCATCAAAATCTGTTTCTTCTTCTTCCTTACTTCCATCAGAATCTGAGCTCTCTTCATCTGATGTCACTTGTTCTGGAGGATTTGGTATGGGCAATTCTTCGCAGTGTGGAACTGGTCTCATTGCAGATTGCAAGTCAAGGTACACCACTTGATTTTGACGTAATCCCTTTAATGTTTGTTAAGCAGAAATTAAAAGAAAATAATTATTTAAATCCATTAATTGAAATTGAAATAAAAACTGTGGGTGATGGAGAAATTCCGAATACATATTTGAAAACACGATAAAAAAAAATTAAGTACAACTATTGGTACTCATGAGACAAAAATCATGTTGACCTGTGTTATTGAGGACGACTGAGATCTCGGGTAGGCTGTTTTATATTTCTTAAAATTTTAACATAGTGACCTCAACGGAGAATCGGAATATATTTTAAAAATCTTGACTTCAGTCATTCTCTGTATAATTCATCTCCCTTAAATCATGGTTAATGTTATTCTCTCACTTCACTCCTAGCTTGCCTACTGAACGCTTCCCTTATAGTTTTCCATGCCTCTCTCTTATTCCTTATACGTAAAATGTGCCCTGCTCATTGCAGTCTGAGAGACTTAACTGTTCTAATTATTCGTATATCTGATTTTCCTTAAAGGTTATGGTAGCCCAGGTTGTGAAGTTTTCCCCGCTCACCTGTGTGTTCGTATCGTTTGTATCCAAAAATTTTCCTAAGCACTTTATTCCCCCATACTCTTAAACTTGATATTTTCTATTCTCTTAAAAATAAGAGACCATGATTCGCATCTACAGGGCCTTTAGTATACTGGCTCACGAAACTTAGGGGTTCTCAGTGTGTGGAAAGGATTTTTTACTCTAGTTCATATAAAACTTTTATTATCACCTAAAGACGTGGAGAACCTCCCCGGATGAGTTATCAACTCAATACTTGTGACATAAAAAATATACATTTAATTCCAAGATTCTTTATTCAGTCAACACGCTCATAATATGGCAACGCAAGTATGATACTGTATGGTTATGGCAACGCAAGTATGATACTGTATGGTTATGGCAACGCAAGTATGATACTGTATGGTTATGGCAACGCAAGTATGATACTGTATGGTTATGGCAACGCAAGTGTGATACTATATGGTTATGGCAACGCAAGTATGATACTGTATGGTTATGGCAACGCAAGTATGATACTGTATGGTTATGGCAACGCAAGTATGATACTGTATGGTTATGGCAACGCAAGTATGATACTGTATGGTTTTGATGATCAAATGGTTTTGGTGCTCAAAGTTCTCTTACATCTTTCTTGCGGTTGAGGAGGAAAAACTTCCAAAAAATATTAGTCACAAAACTTGATTCGACAGGGAATCGTAGAAATAATGACGATATTTTTAGGCCACAGTGATGGACAAATTATTGTTCAAAATGTTATTTCAATTCTGACATCTGCCAATGAAATGTACGATTATCTTCTACTTATCTCCTTACATGAGACGAAAATATTATTTTATAATATATTGAATGTAAATTTAAATGTCAACACATTAAAGGTAAAGGTAAAGTGATCCCACTACAGGCCTCAAGAGGCCCTTGGGGTTGTAGGAGGTTAAGGCTCCCACTTTTTCTTGACAATCGGCACTTGATGTCAGCCGGGTTGTCAGCCCTGCGTGACGGCCGCCTTTACCCCAGAACAAGCGTCTGGTACTCATTTCAGTTAGAGGCTGAGTCGACCCCAGGGCCATAGTGCCGCCAGAAGGTTTGGGTCAGTTTAAAAATCCTGACCCCACCGGGACTCGAACCACCTCGACCTTCCGACTTGTAGCGCAGTGCCTTAACCACTACGCTAACGGCCGTGCCCCGAAATGTCAACACATTACTAATAGTATTACAACAGTATGCCTATTTAATGTCTGTACATCTTTGTTTTTTACACCCACCACACACACACACACCACACACACATCAACTTATATATATATATATATATATATATATATATATATGTGTGTGTGTGTGGTGTGTGTGTGTGTGTGTGTGTTGTGTGTGTGTGTGTGTGGGTCCCGGTGGGGGTCAGTATTTTTAAACTGGCGCAAACCCTCTGGTGGTACTATGACCCTAGGTCGACTCAACCTCTAACTGAAATGAGTACCAGACTCTTGTTCTGAGGTAAAGGCGGCCGTCACGCAGGGCTGACAACCCAGCTGACACCAAGTGCCGATTGTCCAGAAAAAGTGGTAGCCTTAACCTCCTGCTACCCCAAGGGCCTCCTGAGGCCTATAGTGGGATCACTTTACTTTACTTTACTTATATATATATGTGTGTGTGTGTGTGTGTGTGTATGTGTATGTGTGTGCCACGTATGGGGGATGAAAGAGGTGCATGGAAGCTTCTTGTAGGAAAAGCAGAGCGAAAATGCCCAGTTGGTTGACCAAAAATGAGGTGGGAGAATAAAATTATCCATGATTTGAGGGAAGTAGATTATACAGGAGATGAAAGGGAAACATTAGCTCAGGACAGGGATGAATGGAGAGCTTATGTACGCGCGGCCATGAATCTACGGGTTTGATAGAGCCTGTGAGTTATATATATATATATATATATATACGTATCCATCCATCCATCCATAGTAATTCTGCCCGAAGGCAGATCTTTCACTGTAATCATAGCATTTTCATGCTATGCTTGCAGCTTTACTAGGGAATTGTATGTGTGGTAGCTTCCCGTTGCTTTCCACATATATATATATATATCCTACATATGACTATTATAGCACGGAGTCTGGGTTCCGTACGGCAGGTCGAATATTAACAGGTAAAACGTCGGAGTATATAAATTGATCATTAAGCCTACCTCAGTTCAGCTAATAAATCTTATGGCGAACGCTTTATTTTGGCTAGAATATCATAAAATTTAGTTCTGTTAAAACCGTTTGTGTTCGGAAGTGTTTTTTGTCCAAAACTGTACCTGTGGTTTCAAATTTGTTCACCAATCATTACAAAACAATTCTTATAAGGAACAGAACTGTCTTTATTGTGGCTTCTAATAAGGAAAAATAGTTCTTACCCTATCAATTGACACAATGTTTTAAAAGCGAAACCTGTTGTTGCAATAATGACACCGTGAAGCGAGTAAAAATTATATAAAAATGCACGTGTTTTTGGGGGATCCTAAATTAGAGATGACTTCAGCGCCAATGTCAAGGGGAGTCCGGCAGTATTAATATCAAAATAGGCGGGTGATACACACATGTCGTAAATGAGAGGTGATACATTTTAATGATTCTGTAATACTTGGAGCCTTTCCTCAATCTCTCTTCTTCGGTTTTTACCTCTCTACTTTTTTAGTACTTTCACACCACATAGGGCATAGGCCCTGCAAATCTATGTCTGTGGGGTCGTGTGCAAGTAGAAAGCAGGAACTGTGAACCATTCGTTATACAGTTACACAGTGGCGGGCCTCGCTGATCTGTGGTTAATAATATGCCAGGTCAACCACCGTAGACAGCTCAAGACAAAGGATACATCCCCATCAAAAGTGTAAGGCGCGGTAAACTTGGTTCCGATCCTAAGAAAATAAAGTAAATTGGATCCTGGTTCCAAAAAGTGTAGTATGTAAATTGCGCCCACGTTAAGAAGGACAGCAATAGGTAAATTGTGTCTCAGCCCATTAGCAATATCCAAGGAACACCGGTATGAACGGTTGCCGTGTCGGTCGTCCAAAATTTATGATTTAAAAATCATCATCATCATCATAGTAACATTCACGATTAAGGCCATTTGTTGACCTGTTTCGGCCTCAAGAGAAACCACCATCCAAGAAGTCTTTGAGCGCGACGTCTGGTCTTCTTCTTCCTGCAGTTTGATATCTTAACATTAGTTTGGGTATTCTGTGATCTTCCACTTCGATGAACATGTGTATCCATCTTGACTTATAATCAGAAATTTTGTTTTCTAAAGATTCCATGTGTAATTCTTCTAAGATGTCTTCATTTTTTTTGTGATCTAGTAGTGTGTATCCTGCAGTCCTCCGAAGATATCTCATTTCAGCAGATCTAAGTCTCTGTATATCCTTCTGTTTCAACGTCCATACTTCGCTAAAAAATCTAGTCCTAAAACTCTTTGTAGTCCGATAGTAAAAATGTAAAACTAACGGATTTTATTAATTTGAATGTACTGATTTTTATCGTTGTCAAAATAATAACTTTTTCAGCAATAAACTGTTCTTGATAGAAACAGGAATTGAGTCGAAAATGTAAGGATTCGCATGTGTTCGTAGTTAATTTTGGAGTGGCAATTATGGATGATTGTTTAATTTGGTGACCATTTTATTTATTTTTTCTTCAAATATTAAGGAATTTCCACTTGTAACAAATTAATAGTATAGTTAAAAATTAATAACCAACACAGGTTAGAAAATTAGATAACGCTGCCTGGACCCAAGATGCAATTTACTTAGATCGGGGACTCATTTTACCGACCTCTTAAGGATCTGAAATTGACCGGAGCCCAGTTTACCTAGGCACAAAGTGTAAATTAAAATCCCCTACCCTCTGATAAACGAACCCGGGTCACTGGAATAGTAGATATTGACTTAACAGACCACACCACAGTGACGGAGGAGATTGCATTCAGAGAGGAGAAACTGCACTTATACTAAGTCCTATAGAACAACAGTGAGCATGCGTCAGAGTTTATAGAGCCAGCGATAACCCACAATCGAACCACATATCGATTATCATCCTCGATTACTATCCGTCAATATGAAATTAAAATTACCAATACTTGCAATAAATCCCCAAATCTATGTCAAAAAATATATTAATAATATTAAAATTACCAAACGTTTATTAAAAATGGGTGTACACTTACTTATCACTCCCTACCGCTGATCCAACCAGCGATAACCCAAAACAGCGATAGAAAAACCATAGACTAAGTAATATACTCTGTGGAGAAAATAGCAGTTAGCATCACAATATTGTCTAATAGCGTCACAATATTGTGATTTTCATATTTACGTAAATACTTCAAAATTGTCTAATCTTATATATAAAAATTAATGTTTGTTTGTTTGTATGATTGTTTGTTTGTTCGTACTTTATGTGCGGCCATACCGTTGATCCTATTGTGATGGGGTTCTTTGCAAAATGTTCAGGAGATTCCCGGGATGAACATAGGCTATAAGAGAGTTGTGATACTCAATTCCTACACCCTTAAAAATCGCCCTTTGTAGTGGAAAACGTGAAGAAAGTAGCTCGTTGAACGCTTAAATGGTTTACGCTGCCTAAACCATAAGAAATACAAAAAATGAATTTACACAGAACTGAATATCTCAAAAAGCTCTACAAAAAAAGTCCGCGACAATATATGTTTATCTGTTACGGATAACTCACAAAAACCATTTTTGTCTTTCATTGATACCAAGAGTACCTTATCTCTTACGGATAACTCACAATAACCATTTTTGTCTTTCATTGATGTCAAGAGTCTCGCGCCGTAGCCGAGTGGTTAAGGCAAGAAGTCTTGGCGCAGAACTACGGGACTTACGCTGGTTCGAGTCTCTACGGGGGAAGACATTTTTCTCGTGGAATGTCGGCTAGTATGGGACCGGTGCACAGTGGGTCAGAAATGAAATCTAGCTGAAAAAAAAATGTTTTGACCGACTCTCGTCAATTTATCTTTTTTTTTCACTCTAATATAATTGTTATATGACGGTTCTTAACTATCTGCAAAGGAGGGTACGATTCAAATGTTCATGACTATGTGACGTCATCATTCACAGTTCTTGAGCTACAACAGAAGGCTGTAAGAGGTTTTCCTGCGAACTTATTTAATAATATCTAATTATGTCCTAATTGCTGAACTTTATGGTAAAAAGTAACATATTCGTCTGCCGGGTACGCTAGTAATGTTATAAAAATTGTTTGAAAAAGCTTAAAATATTAAATAATGTTAGTAAATGCAAAAGAAGAGCTATAGTTTACAACAATATAACTGAAAAATCAAGCGCTAGTAGAAGTGCAGTTGAGCCATTTTTCCATTTCCTTCTTATTTTTATTTTTGAACTCCAATGAATGTTCTGTATAAGTGTTACCAAGACACTGTTTGTTATGTTCACGAGAAATGACCAATGTGAGCGAGAAAGGCGTGGACCAGTGATTATTGTCGTATGAATACATTTCTGCTAAAGGTCAAACTATGATACATTTAATCAAGAGTGAAAGTAGAATTGTAAGCGTTGCCACCTCTGCATGTGCGTGCGTGCTACATCCCTGTCATGTAGGTGATCCTGTAATTGAGCAATGGAGAACACGAATTAGTTAGTAATAAATCAATTGCATGTATTTATCAGTTTTATAATGATCTCGATCCGATGAAAGGTTTACAGACTTCCATGAGTATGCTAGGCCAACCAAATGTTAACAGTTATCACCTTTATAGAATATTAACGTCCATTAATTGTTCAGGAGTTTCTTAATTTCCCTTTAAAAAGTATAAAATACAACTTGTTCACTTCCTATATTTCTGCGATCCTTAGTATTGTTCCTTCAAAATATGTTCACACCTCTATGCTACAGCAATAATTCATATTGAACTGTGGTTTAACAATTAAATTGGTGAAACTCAGAAATGTCTCATGTAATTTTAGCGGTTTTAACTACTCTCTTTAACAACTTAAACCAATAGATTTGCAATTAAATGCGGGGAGTGAAAGTATAGAAAAAATCCCCAGAGGCCACTTATTTTCAGGCTCAAGGTACTTTTATGTGCCAAAAATATATTTTTACGATACCCATAACTTTACTTCCTTTTCGAAGTAAGATATAGGCTTACTCAGGAATAAAGCTCCAATGACTCCAGCAGGGTTTGAACTCGCAAACGTCGAAACCAGAACATGTATATTAACCACTATTTCACTTGGACCGATGTATTAGTTTATTTGCATGTATCAGTCACAGTAAAAAAGACCATAACTGTAATTTGGCAGTCATTTAAGTATCTTCTATCAAATCTTTATTCTATATGATATAAATGTTAATTAAATGATATCACCGAATAAAATGCCAATTTGAGGGTTAAAATACATAATATGTTGACATAAATATATAACTAACTAACTAACTCACTGGATTATCGAACCCGTAGGTTCATGGCCATACATCCCTATCCTGAGCTAATGTTTTTCAATCATTCCCTGTATAATCTACTTCCCTCAAATCATAGTTAATATTATTCTCTCACATCATTTTTGGTCTACAACTGGGCGTTTTCTCTCTGGTTTTCCTACAAGAAACTTCCATGCACGTTTTTCATTCCCCATTCATGCCACATGTCCTGCTCTTCGAAGTCTGCGAGACTTAACTGTTCTTATTATATCTGGATTCCTATAAAGACCATGTAGTTCACGTTTTGTGGTCTTCTCCATTCACCTGTCTGTTCATCTCTCTTTGGTCAAAGAATTTTCCGTAAGAACTTTATTCTCAAATACTCGTAATTACCTTTCCTCCCTTAAAGAAAGAGTTCATGATTCGCATTTATGTAATATAACTGATAGAATAATAATTTTATATTTTTTTCAGTTTAACGTTTTTTGAAAGGAGTTGGGACGTCAACAGTCTCTGTAATGCATAATAACACGCATTTCCAGAATTGAGCCTATGTTTAATTTCTTTGTGCAATCTCATTCCTATTTGCGATTGTTGTTCCTAGGTATTTGAATTCAGCCTCTTCCTCAAAATTTCCTTCATTTATCATTAGCTGACCATTTCCATTATATAATGTATTTCGACGTCTGACCATATATTCAGTTTTATTGATATTTACTTCCAGTGCCAATTTCCAGTATTACTCAATCGTATGTGCATGTTGGCCTTTAGTATCTCCTCGCTATCGCCGAATAGCACTACATCGTCAGCATAAACTAACAGCTTATTAATACCATTGAGTTGTAGGCCTTCTTCATCCTCTAAAGATTTGATGGCATGCTCTAGTACAAAATTAAATAGTAGTGGAGATAACGCATCTCCTTGCTTCAACCCCTTGTGGATTTCAAAAGTATCCGAAAACTGTTTAAATAGCCTATATAAGCTTCGAAAAAATTACAAAGAAAATGCATTCATTTTCTGTATATAAGTGTATAAGGTGTTACAGGTCCTCTCAGACAAACGTTCTGGAACAATAGGTCGTATGAGGGGATTATTTTTTTGTTAAGAAAAAACAGGCCTATGCCCTACATGTCGTTTATGAATTCTGCGCTTAAGCCAAATTGCTCGCCCGTAAGTTTCGGACATCGAATAAAAACAATTGTACATAAAATAATTTTTTTATGAAAGGCGTATTCCAACAGTTTACAATAGGCCCTATGTTAGCCTTATCAAACAGTCCGCCTTGTGCCTCATATGCTTGATACCTATGCAGCAACGGTCCTCCAATTCTATCGAGCAGAGCAGGATCCTATTTGCTGTGGTTAAACGGATCACTGATTTAGACAATCAGCTGAGCTCTAGTGGCGGGTCAAGTATAATACACCATACTTTTGATAGGATATGACAAAAAAAATGCATTTTTTTATGTAGCATAGCGCGAACCTTCACCAATGCCACAAACTAATTAACGACGTGTTTGAGACTATTTTTTTCCCCTTTCTGTATAGCCTATCGTCAGTGTTGAACTGTAACACACTATTCAAATTTTCTCTAGTCTAATTATAGGCTTACATTTAAATGTATAGTCAAAACATGTTTGAGTCGGTCGTAGTGGACGTATGGTTACCACGCTTGCCTTCGTTTCTAAGATTCGCCCAGATTGAAATACGACGCAAATAACCGTTGCTGATAAAGAGCATCGTTAAATAAAATAACATAACCATTATTTGACAATTAACTAACTAACTCGGCTCTATCGAACCCGTAGATTCATGGTCGCGCAGGCATAATCTCTCCATAATCCCTATCCTGAGCTAATATTTTCCAATCATCTCATGTATAATCTACTTCCCTCAAAAAATTGACAATGTTATTCTCCCACCTCATTCTTGGTCTACCAACTGGGGTTTTCACTCTGGTTTTCCTACAAGAAACTTCCATGCAACTGTTTCATCACCCAATACGTTCCACGTGTCCTGCCCATCGCAGTCTACGAGACTTATCTGTACTTATTATATCTGGCTTCCTATACATATCATGTAGTTCATTATTATGTGGTTTTCTCCATTCACCTGTCTGTTCATCTCTTTTTGGCCGAAAAATGTTCCTAAGAACTTTATTCTCAAATACTCGTAATCTTCTTTCCTCCCTTAAAGTAAGAGTCCATGTTTCGCATCCATTTAATATAACTGGTAGAATAATATACAATAAAATAAGGTACAATCTGAAGTTGGTATTTTAATTTAAAATCTTTCTTTGAAATCATTGTACTTGAATTTGATTATGCTGTAGATCTCACAGATGGCCTCCCTCTGAGTTTAGCAATCAGTATCAAGTCAAAAGCCCAAGTAACTGCTAACGTTTTACCGGGTGATATTAAAAAGCGTATACTATTTAATCCTAATTGAACATCGGCGTTCTAATGAATCATTGTAGCTGCCGTGTATTTAGAAATCTGGAGCATAACTACAGTGAGTATAAAGGTGATCTCAAAGTTAAATATTTTTTCTAAAACTACAAAGTATTTCCAATCGAGTAAAAAAGTAATTAGTAGTTATAGGCCTATAGGCTAAATCGCATTTTCATATGCTTCAATATTAGTGTACGAAAATAGTTACAATTCCACGCTATTGTGAGCCTTGAAAATAAAAAAATATAAATGTCCAGTCATTGTTCTACGAGTAAGGAGTCAGTATACATTGCCCTCCCCCTTTCCTTATAAAGACTACACAAAATTCACAGTACCAACCCCAAAAGTGTAAACTAGTATAATTGTGCAGAATACACAAAACAGTTGAATGACTCTGTGAAAAGTGTAGAAACAACATTAGAAGAAGCTAAAATCATCAGTACAGTTGTGCACTATACACGAAATAGTTAAATGGCTCCGAAACAAAACTATAGAAGGACCTAAAATCATTGTTCTATCGTATAATAAATGCAAACCAGTATCTGTAATATCGAAAGTGATTAGCTGATTACGCAGTTCGTAATTTCCTAACAGAAAATGGTCACAGTGGAAGAGTGGCTCGAAATAAGTATTTTATTTTATTTTATTTATTTATTTTACCTGATGGAGTTAAGACCGTAAGGTCTTCTCTTCCATTTTTGTTAATGAAAGGAAAATAAATAAAATAATTTATCAATTTACCCACTGTACGTCAATTTTTACACTCGTTGTATGTAAAAGTACACATAATGTAACAAGAAAATGATCTTCACAAAATACAAAAAACGTAAGTTTTAATTCAGCCAATAAAATTTGCAATAATATGTATATAATAAGCAAAAAAAGCAAAATAAACTAATACGAACCTAAGCTCTCTGACGATATTAAATAATGTAACAAGAAAATGATCTTCACAAAATACAAAATAAACGTAGTTTTAATTTCAGCCAATAAATTTGCAATAATATGTATATAATAAGCAAAAAAGCAAAATAAACTAATACGAAACCTAAGCTCTCTGACGATATTTAAATAATGATGTAAGTAATAATTAAACGATGAAGAGCTCGTATAGCTTATTTCGATAGTTGAATTACTCCGGATATTTAGAATGCTTCCTTTCATGAAAATGTTTGCAAATTACAGTGAATTTTCTTAATACACGTCCGGTAAATTTTCGCTTGTGAGTAAAAGGAGGCTAATGAAGGCTTACCCGATACAGTGTAGCTGTCACCAAAGAAATAGAATAGATACAAAATTAAACATAGTGTTCTCAAAATATCAAGAAAAACGGATAAGTGTGTGTTGTGCTTATATTTATATTGTCCTCTTTTCTTCTTCTTCTTCTTTCTTCTTCTTCCTTCCAAGTATTAGGCAAAGGCCTGTTTCTATCATATAGAAAATTTTCCCTCCAGCGTTTCATAGGACGGCCCAGATATCTTCGTCCTCTTGGTATAAAATTATAAACAGCTTTGGGGATCCGATTTGAACTCATTCTTTCAAGATGGTGTTTCCAATTTAGTTGGTACTCTTTAATGTATTCCAAAATTGGCGTAGTCTTCAAATTCTTTTAAGATATGGATGTTCCTTTTCCGATCCCATCTGGTGTAACCCGCTGTTCTGCGCAGCCCGTTATTCTGCTTTCATGTTGTCTTTTTAGTGTCCATGCTTCACTACAATAGATCAACACTGGTCTAGCCAAACTGTTATATAATCGTAATCTGGTGTTTTTTGTACAAGAGATGGTTTCATAACTTGATAATTATTCCCAAATATTTATTATAAACAGTAATTTTTTTCAGGGAAATCCTTTTCATCCCAGATAGAGAGATGATATCCAATATATTTAAAATAATTAGATCTCTCTAAAATATTATTCTGGAGACAGATTTTACTTTGTATGGGGTCCTTCCCATTAAATGACATAATTTTAGTTTTGTGAATTGAGGAGAAGGAATTAAAGTGGTTAGGACATGTCTTAAGAATGGAAGATGAGCGATGGCCAAAGCAACTATATGAATGGCATCCGAACAGAAAGAAGAAAAGAGGGAGACCAACGTTAACATGGAAGAAAAACATGAAGACAGTAATGCAAGCTAGAAGGCTAAGCATCGAAGATGCCCAAGACCGTAGGCTTTGGAGGTTTGGCACGGGAAGACGGCAGCAGCTGTAAAAACCCGAAGATAGAGATAGATTTTAGTTTTGTTAACTGATATTTTCATATTAAATTTGACAGCCATTTTTTGTAAATTATAAATTGATCGTTGCAAATTAATCGTTTTCAAGTCTTATATATTTTCTTTAAACGCTGAATTGTCAAATACCAGGACAATAATACATATTACATTCCCCTAACAAAGTTTAACCTTTCCTTTTACATGCCTACGGCACCCGGGCCTTACAGTGGCGCGACCTGACGGAAGAGGGATTTTAAACTATGGATGACACACAAACTACTTTGGACACGCAAGGACATGGAGGGCCTCTCGAATGAGTGATCAGCTCAACATCAGAGTCAACACAACATTAATACGAAACACGCCATTCAAACACACATTCATACTAAACATGGCGATAATGATCCTTATGATGGCCAGATGATGTTCGGGGACCGTTTGGGCCTTAACGTTTTCTGACAGTTGTCTGGGGCTGCCGGACATTGGAATCTTTTAAAAGAAATCTAAATTTATATTTGCTCTAACCTCGACTTCGTTATTACCCAGTGTAAGGTACTAATTGGTGTTTCTCGTATAATTTATCATATTTATACTATTGTTATTATTATATTATTATTATTATCATTATTATCGTAAGTATTATTATTGTTATTATCGTATAAAATGTTGTTTGTACATAAAATTTACATTACTACATTTAATATTTCTTTATCTCTTTATAATTAGTATAGTGTATATCTATATTGTCAATTTTTTTTTGTAATTGTGCTGGTTGAGTGGAAGAGAAGGCCTTATGGCCTTAACTCTGCCAGAATAAATAAAATATTATTATTTTTATTATTATTATTATTTCTTTTATTCTTATTATTATTATTACTATTATTATTATTATTATTATCATCATCATAGTACATTCACGATTATTATTATTATTATTATTATTATTATTATTATTATTATTACAGATGAGGAGAAACCTAAAAAAAGAATAACACAGGAAACTTATATCCCGTCCGGGGATTGAATCCGGGGCCGCTTCGTACGAGGAACAGACACTACCCCGAGAACACAGCGGAAGATTCATCTATTTATCATAATTTGTATCTGACCATTTCGTAACTTAAGTTGACGCGCATTCCTGCTATCGTTAATTATCTGAAATTTCAGTATAGATTGTTTGAAATAATTAGTCTACTTTTTATTTCTTATTCTTATTTTAACCTCTCCCTTTTTAGATATTTTATATGTCCCATCCCACCCGGCCTTATATTGACGCGATCTATCGGGAGAGAATTTTAAACTTGAATCACATGCATACTTTTTTGATCACATAAGATCATGGGACCCTCTCTTCTCGCGAACGAGGTATCAGACGAAAGCGGGGCCACCTCCGAAACAACATGAGTTTTTAATAAATGACACACCATTCACTCATACATTCATACTTAAATAAGGTGAATATGATAGGATATCTATGGTACGGCATTCAGATGTCCGGGACTATTTGGTCCTGAACGCTATTTTTTTTGTTCTGTTAGAGAAAATATTTTCAAAAATTAACATTCACCTTACATGTAAAAATACTAATTAACTTTTTTTTCAATGCACCTGTTTGTCATCAGACATTTCAGGTATTCTCTCTGGCATTGACGTATTGTAACCCACTTCTGAGGTTGGGGCGCCTAGAAGGCGGGGTTACGCTGCCCCAATGATATGATGGGTGATGACGATATGCGTAATGGTGCGCTAGGAGAGGCCTTAAACCTAAACTTAATCTAATGAGGTGAATATGATATTGATGATAATGATGGCCAGATGATGTTGGGGACCATTTGGGCCTTAAATTATCCTGACATTTGTCTTACAGGTGAGTAAAACCCCGACAAACCCTCACCCAGGAAACTTGTCCCGAGCGGGGATCGAACTCGGGCCCGCTGCGTGACAAGGCAGCACGCTATCTCGAGACCACAGCGGTGGACCTAATTAACATTGTTGTGTATCAAATAATTCGAAAGAGAAGAAAAAATAGCTTTCCGATTTTGGTATGCACTATCCACACGGCTGAAATTAGAGCTACGCTTTGCATGCACACCTGTGGCAGTGACGTCAAAACAGCGGAATGTGTCACTTTTACAAGCGATATGTTGAAAATCTGAAAAAAGAACTATAACGTCCCTGATCATTGGGGCTTTTTAATGCCAGGCAAACATAATGTTTTTTTTTAAATGAGCAGAGATTAAGTTTTTCTAAATATGTTACATATAAAAATTAATGTTTGTTTGTTTGTATATTTGTTAGTTCGTACTTTATGCGCGGCCATACCGTTGATCCGATTGTGATGGGTTTTTTTGCAAAATGTTCAGGAGATTCCCGAGATGAACATAGGATATAAGAGGGTTGTGATACTCAACTCTTACACCCTTAAAAATCGCCCTTTGTAGTGGAAAACGTGAAAAAAGAAGCTCTTTGGACGCTTAAATGGCTTACGCTGCCTAAACCATAAGAAATACACACAATTAATGTACACAGAATTGAATATCTCAAAAAGCTCTACAAAAAAGTCCGCGACAGCATATGTTTATCTCTTACGGATAACTTACAAAAACCATTTTTTGTCTTTCATTGATACCAAGAGTCTCGCGCCGTAGCCGAGTGGGGCAAGAAGTATTGGCGCAGAAGTACGGGTCTTGCGCTGGTTCGAGTCTCTACGGGGGAAATTTTTTTTCTTATGGAATGTCGGCCAGTATGGGTCAGAAATGAAATCTAGCTGGGAAAAAAAAAAAAAAACTGTTTTGACTCACTCTCGTCAATTTATCTTTTTTTTTTAATCTAATATAATTGTTATATGACGGTACTTAGCTTATCTGCAAAGGAGGGTACAATTCTAATGTTCGTGACTATGTGACGACATCATTCACACTTCTTGAGCCCCAACAGAAGGCTGTAAGAGATTTTCTTGCGAACTTATTTAATAATATCTAATTATGTCATAATTGCTGAATTTTATGGTAAAAAAGTAACATATTTTTATCGTCCGCCCATGTCATGAGAATTGAAAGTTCGGGCAGGACAACGTCTGCCGGGTGTCACGCTAGTAATGAATAAAAAGATAAACTTTATCAATAATTCCCTATACCGCTAATGTTAAATAACTGCTTATAAAGCAAGTCTATATTATCTCACGATTTACTTAATGTGCCTGCCTATAATATAGGGATATTTCACAAATATCTGTGCAAAATTTAACACAGCAATATCTCTTATGGGTCATTATTATTTGATTATGTATAACATAATTTTGGAAAGTTAAACTGTTGGTTGTCATAATTAAACCACAAGTAAAAAAAATCCGTGCAGTGGAATAGTCAAAGTGTTAATACTCCCATCATGAATACATTCTGAGAAATATGAATATTAAAACATTGGGACTATTCCGAAGTGAAGGTTAACATACCTTATTTTATGGGATTCAGTATCCCCGCGCAAAGATCGCAATCTCTGAATCGGTACATAACGTTTTCTGAACCCATGTGCGCTATTCTAAAATCACTAATTCTGGCGAGAAAGGCCTTACAGTATAATTATAGTAATAATAATCATATGGGTTCAGATAACTTTATGTACCGATATATATATATTGACTGCGATGTGAAGGACATGTGGCACGTATGGGGAATGAAAGACGTGCATGGAAACTTCTTGTAGGAAAACCAGAGGGAAAACGGCCAGTTGGTAGACCAAGAATGAGGGTGAGAGAATAACATTAACCATGATTTGAGGGAAGTAGATTATACAGAGAATGATTGGAAAATATTTGCTGAGGATAGTGATGTATAGAGAGCTCATGTCCGCGCGGCCATAAACCTACGGGTTCGATAGTGCTAGTGAGTTGTTTAATAATTATGTTGACCAGTGTAATAATAATAATAATAATAATAATAATAATAATAATAATAATGTAGCCTATGCCATGTTTCCCTAAGTATCAATGTCGCATTTATTAAGGTGCCCTCATTAATTTGAATCAAATAACCCTACGTAACTCCGATATCCGTTTCGTTAAGATTCATCAGAATATTATCATAAGTAATGTCACGAGTTATTTCCAAATAATCGATAAATTCACGAGTCATGAAGTGACGAGTGAATTTATCTAGAGGATTTGGAAATCAAGAGTGGCATTTGTTAGGACTATTTAACGAATAACATTAAGCTATTTACTCAAAAATCATTATTTAAATATAGTTACCTGCATTTTAAATTATTTATATATTTAATGTATACGGCGATGTTTGAAAACAAATCAGAAATGTGAGGTTATGTTCATTCACTGCCACTCGATCATATTATGTATTGCCAAATAGGATCGCAATATTGTAAGAATGCACCAAAGTGGAAAATGATGGAACACATCAGACTGTACTTTATAATCCTAATGAACATTATAGGTTATTCATTAATTTTTTTAGTAAACAACTCAGTAAAATCAAGGAATCTGTTCATTATTTGCTATATACAATGTATTTGTTGGAGAAAAATAATGCTTGAGCTGTTAAGAATATTAAAAAGGAAGAGCTTTCTTTATCACAAAAGCAGGAACTAATAAAGAGAAATCGATAAAGAGCGAGAGATGAATCACGATTGCCATTGGCTGTAAAACAATATTCATTGAAACGTGATTGTTCATCGACTACCATCTGGGAATGAGTTAAATAATCATCCAATCTACATGCCTTCCTTTTGGACTTCGGATTTCCAATAAAAACTCTAACCATTTATACTGTCGTCTATTTAGCTACAGTACATTACTTTACCATCGGGATATCCTGGACTTAATAATCCTTGCAATATTAGGACAACGACATGCTTATATTAAGGAGTTCCTTAGTGTGAAGCTTTCTCCATTCTCCGATCTCATCTCTTATACGACTGAATATTTGCCTTGCTATCGTATTATTATTATTATTATTATTATTATTATTATTATTATTATTATTAGTATTATTGTTGTTGTTGTGATTTAGCTTGTTTTCTTTCCTAAATATAAGAGACCAGATTATAAACCGATAGAATAACAAAAGAAAGATTAAATTTCTGTAAATTTTAATCTTAATGTTCATAAATGAAAACCGAGGAATGGAATTAAGTATTGTAACTTTTTCTTAAGAATTGTCACCTGTTATGGGGACACCCGTAGAGTAGTTGGTTAAGGCAATACGCGACAAGCCGGAAGGTTGAGGGTTCGAGTCCCGGTGGGGGTAATGGTTTTTAAACTGTCCTGAACTTTCTGGCGGCACCGTGACCCTGGGATATACTCAGCCTCTAACTCACATGAGTGCCAACCACTTGTTCTGGGGGTAAAGACAGCCGTCACTCAGGGCTGACAACCCGGCTGGCATCAAGTGCCAATTGTCTAGACAATTAGGAGCCTTCATCTTCTACTTTTCTAAGGGCCTCTTAAGACCTGTCGTGGGATCAATTTACCTTTACCTTAGTACCTGTTATTCCCCGGGAAGCTACCACACCTACAATTCCCTAGTAAAGCTGCAAGCATAGCATGAAAATGCTATGATTGCAGTGAAGGACCTGCCTTCGGGAAGAATTACTATGGATGGATGGATGGATTCCCTACTTATAATATGAATCTTCCGCAGAATTTACTTTTTTCTGAATTTGTATCTAAACAAATTACTTGAATGCCTTTAAAAATCCTCAATGTTTTGCTACCTTATTACTAGGCAAAAGGGTTTTAAAAAATAAACAGAGCAGTCGTATTACCGCGCGGAGTATGAATGGCTTCAAGTTCTGTGTAGAACACTCCCCTGCCGACAGCCTGTTTTGTCTCGACTGTACATGAAAGCTTAATCAAGAAGGACATTTATTGCATACTACAAATAGCTAAACAGATAATGTTTTCTTCCTTTTAATAATACTTAATCCCGGTAAACCTGCTTTTGGAACAGAGTAACGTGTACATCATATGCCTATTGGCATTCGGAGAACACTGGAAGGTCACAGGCGTATCTACCTTCCCTCGGTGTATTCATAACTTCTTCTGTCTGCTTTTTACCATTATTTTCTACATGATTCATGTCATCGGTGTAGAACCAAAACCTGGTGAACGCCATTATTATCTAAACCATGATTGCTCCCGGTAATTTATTTAACGACATATGTATTCAAGAGCGAAATTGAATAGCAATGGTGATAATGCTGTCCAGTTCTGGTAACTGTAGCCGTCCTGTGAAACCAAAGGCGCGTGGCAGGAGGGAACATTGCCGATTGGGGGAGGGAACTAGTAGCCATGCAAAAAAAAATGTTCTTAATAATAATAATAATAATAATAATAATAATAATAATAATAATAATAATAATAATTCATTCATGGTGTTCTGCCCAAGAGCAGGTATTTCACTGCAAACTCAACATTCTCCAATGTTTCCTTAACTCATCCATCCTTTTTGTATCTGCATATAAACCATTTATTTTAATATTGTATATCATCTGATATATTTTTCTGCCATTAACTATTTTTTTCCATTGACCATTTATAATAATAATAATAATAATAATGATAATAATAATAATAATAATAATAATAATAATGATAATAATAAAATAAATTGTTACAAGAACAACGCTATTCTATAATGAACACTCCAAACTTATTAGACATCAAAACTATTCTTTAACACAGAACTAGTAGATAGGAAAATTCAGCGTGTAGTAACTATTATGTTTTCAAAACTGAAGGTATAGTCCAGCCGCTGAGTCTCGTTTAGGTTGTACGAGGGGTAAAGGGAGAAACACGCCTATACTGCCAATAAGGAAATAGTCGAAGCAAGAGTGGACGTCTGCTACAACCATTCACTGCTCATGACGCCGCTAGTGAGGTTTGAAATTGCTGCGATGTTGTCGATTGTATTTATACTAACCGCGTGGTACATAAAGCGGCTCCACCACTGAATATCCATATCGGCAACACTGTCGTGAAAACGTCAGGGCCGGGAACTGAGCGGCTGGACTGCAGTTGCTGGCAGTACCTGCAACTCGCCCTCCCCTCTTAACGCACCAAACATCGTAGAAACCTCAAATATGGCTGGAGAAGCCATAACTAAACTATACATATCCTTGTTTTATTCCATTCAAGATGGAGAAGCTAGTTGACATATTTACCTATCCGTCACCTTCTAGAAATTCGTCTTCTCCATTTGTAGCGGCCCTTAACATTCTCATCGGTAAATCCTAGTTCATCCAAACTTATTCTCACTCCATCAATCCAATCGTCTTCAGCTCTTCCCTTTCTTCTTTTTACGTATATTCTCCATTCCAAGATTTTGTTAGTGATTCTATCAGATGACATCCCCTTGAGATGTTCATACCATAATTATTATTTGTATTTCTTAAATTATATGTAGCACATTTATTAAAATTTTAATAATTCTTTTTAATTTAAAAGTTTATATACACACATATATATATATATATATATATATATATATATATATATATGGGTTCGATCCCCGGTCGGGGCAGTTTTTCTAGGTGAGGGTTTTATCCGGGTTATTCCTCACCTGTAAGACAAATGTCAGGAAAACCTTAATGCCCAAACGGTCCCCAAAATCATATGGCCATCATCATGATCATCATCCTTATCATTATCATCATCATCATCATCATCATCCTTCACCGGTGTGGAAAGTTACGGGAAGCTACCACACCTACAATTCCCTAGTAAAGCTGCAAGCATAGCATGAAAATGCTATGATTGCAGTGAAGGACCTGCCTTCGGGCAGAATTACTATATATATATATATTAATTTGGACTTCCGCTATGATCTTCTCCAGTAATCCATCTAACTAACTAACTCACTGGCACTATAGAACTTGTAGGGTCATGGCCGCGCGGACATAAACTCTCCATACATCCCTATCCTGAGCTAATGTTTTCCAATCATCCCCTGTATAATTACTTCCTTCAAATCATGGATAATGTTATTCTCCCACTCATTCTTAGTCTACCAACTGGGTGTTTTCCTTCTGGTTCACCTACCAGCAGCCTCCATGCACCTCTATTACTAATAACTTGTTAGCTTGGCACCTATTAATTATTCATATCTCTTATTAATTTAACAAATTACTCTCTACAATAGTCTTACGATATAAGTAAATTTCTTTTTTTCTGTAAAGGATGTTTTTACTCAATAATACTGAGTTCAGTTTGCCAATTACTTTCCGTCCATCTGCTATTCTTTTTTCTCATTCTGTATGTGGTTAACTTTATTTTTTTAACAGTAAAATTGTTTCTACATATCTAAATTACTTGGCGTGTTTAATGTCATTAATTCCTGTTAGATATTGTTCGTCAATATACTTTGTTAAATACAGTGTTCTATTTATGTTAATTTGTAATAACTATTTTTCATAATCCTCAAATAATTTCCTAATCATATATTAAATAATCATCATCATCCGGTATCATGGCAGCTGCCGCCGTCTTCCGGAAACCAAACGCCATTCCTCTCTGTCCATCCGTTGATCTTCCTCCAATCCTCTTGTATTCATAGCTGCTTGTACCTCTTCTATCCAAGTTTTCTTCGGTCATCCTCTCTTCCTCCTTTCTATTGGGATCCATCCTATAACAATTTTAGGCAATCTTTGCTCTGGCATTCTTTTGACATGGCCATACCACTGTAATCTTTTCTTTTCTATAATGTCTATGATGTCTGGCTCCTCTTGTACACCCATAATTTCCCGAATTTCTTTATTTCGTATTCTATCCAAACTAGATTTTCCAGCTGATCTTCTTAAATAATAATAATAATAATAATAATAATAATAATAATAATAATAATAATAATAATAATAATAATAATAATAATAATAATAATAATAATAATAATAGCAGCAGTACGCATATTTACATTGGTATTTGAACTGTTTTGTTTGCTTGACTCTGTCCCGCTATTATTGTTAGCTTACTAGAAACGTTCTGGAAGAATATTCCTCAAATAGAAGGGAGGGCAGATTTTTTACTCCATTTTATAAATAGTCAATTTTTAAGAATATCGGATAAACTTTTTGTGTGTGTTGGCGCTGGGATGCTCGTTTCTTCCGGGCCAGTTCCTTAAGACAAATGCTGCAAGATGTAGACGCCTGGGTTACAGACTCACATAGTAATTAAAAGCTCGTTTTTGCTACACGCCTCAGCCCCATTAAATATATGTTCACAAAAGCTCGACAGACTTTCCATGATTTCCCTCACTCTGTTCTTTTATCTTGAGTGGCTTCGTACAAACAAGCCTCATGATGTATCTTTTCACCTTTTCACACATTTTGTTTTTCTAAGTACACAAGTTACAGTCCAGATAATTACCTCGGACACTATGTTTCGTATTTCTTAATTATAGGCCCCAATAATAATAATAATAATAATAATGATAATAATAATAATAATAATAATAATGATAATGATGATGATGATGATGATGATGATGATGATGATGATGATGATGATGATGATGACGATGATGATGACGATGACGACGATGACGATGATGACGATGATGACATGAAAATAATAATATAATAAAAATAATGATAATGATAATAATATAATAATGATAACTAATTCACTGGCACTATCGAACCCGTAGGTTCATGGCCGTGCGGACATAAGTTCTCCATGCATCCCTATCCTGAGCTAATGCTTTCCAATCATTCCTGTATAATCTACTTCCCTCAAATCATAGTTAATGTTATTCTCCCACATCATTCTTGGTCTACCAACTGGGCGTTTTCCCTCTGGTTTTCCTACAAGAAGCTTCCATACACGTCTTTCATTCCCCATTCGTGCTACATGTCTTGTCTATCGAATTCTACGAGACTTAACTGTTTTTATTATATCTGGCTTCATATAAAGACCATGTAGTTTACTGTTATGAAGTATTCTCCGTTCACTTGTCTGTTCAACTATCTTTGGTCCAAAAAAAATCCTAAGAACTTTATTCTCAAATGCTCGTATACTGCTTTCCTCCTTTAAAGTAAGAGTCCATATTTCACATCCATGTAAATAGCTGGTAGAATAATAGTTTTATATATTTTCAGTTTCAGGTTTTTTTTAAAGGAGTTGGGGCGTCAAGAGCCCCTGTAATGCATAGTAGTACGCATTTCCAGAATTGAGCCTATGTTTAATTTTTTGTGCATCTCATTCCTATCTGTGATTATTTTTCTTAGGTATCTGAATTCAGCCACTTCCTCAAAATTTTCCTATTTTTTTCATTAGCTGTTCATTTCCATTATATAATGTGTTTATATTTTTTTGACTAAATATTTAGTTTTACTGATATTTACATTGAGTCCCATAGTAATAATAATAATAATAATAATAATAATAATAATAATAATAATAATAATAATAATAATAATAATAATATACCTTTTAATAGGAATTTCTCTACAATACATTATTTTTCCAACAACCCATTGTAAATTTTACACCTCCATACATTCCTATTCTCTGCATCACTCTGTGTCTTAATCCTCCCTATACCACGCTCCTATACACTCCTTGGAACCACTGCTATGTTGGTCTCCCCTTTCTTTTGTTGCCTTCCGCTTCAAAATTTAATATATTTGGTATCCTGTCATCTGACATTCTTTTACCTGACAAAATAATTTCAGTCTTCTTTCTTCAATAACTTATGGAACATCTTTTTTGATCATCCATTATTTCTCTAAATTATTATTCCCAATTTTGTCTCTTCTTGAATTTCTAGAAGTCCTCCTTCAGGAGTCCACCTTTGTCACCAATAGTTTATGCGCTTGTTCTCTGCTTAATGTGCACATTACAATAGTTTACTCTCCACCAATGAACTATAAATAAGTTTTTTTACTTGTGTTCAGAATGTTTCTACTCCGCTGCACCGAATTTAACATTCCAATTGCATTCCTTCCTTGACTTACTCTTTTGTTTATCTCAGAATTGCTTGTTTCTTTTGACTCTAATATTGATCCCAAATACTTGAATTTGTTAACTATCTTAATTTTCTTTTTTTTTTTTCATTTTCAATCTCCAAACTTTCATCCATTTGCATTGTAGATGATAAATATTCGGGTGTATTGAAATTTATAATTAATCCCAATTTTATATTTCTCAATCAGTTTTCTTATCATGCAGGAAGCATCTTCGATGACTTGTGTAGTTAATACTTGGTGGTCTGCAAACAGGAGTTGATGTAAATAGCAATTTTGATTCATAGGAATTGCCATATTGTTACTTTTTTTATCCAGTTACGTAAATAAATTTCTACATCGATTTTAAACAATAATGATGAAAACGCAGCATCCTTGTTATTTAGACTCTATATCTATAACCTAGACTCATTTCAGTAAACTAATCTCTGCCTGTCACAAGACAGGAGAAATGAGGAGTAACACCTCCTTAAACAACCAGGGTTCATCTGACCCGGATGATAGTATCCTGTGAGAGCTCCTTGCCAGGATACGGAAATTGCTGCCTTGTAGCGAGATGTGAGCTCGTCAAGGGCTAGAGGAAGAAAACCTTGAACAAGAATCACCTGGTTCTCCAGGTTGGGGGTTATAACGATGGGCCAACTCCCCGTCTTATGGGGAAAAATGTATTATGTGATCTCACAACAGACCCGGAGGCCCTTGGGGTAGTAGGAGGTTAAGGCTCCCACGTTTTCTAGACAATCGGCACTTTATGTCAGCCGGGTTGTCAGCCCTGCGTGACGGCCGCCTTTACCCCCAGAACAAGCGTCTGGTACTCATTTCCGTTAGAGGCTGAGTCGACCCCAGGGCCATAGTTACGCCAGAGGGTTTGGGTCAGTTTAAAAATCCTGACCCCAACGGGACTTGATAGAAAAAAGTAAATAATCAATTGAGTTGGTGTTTACTTGATGAAAATCCATGTTTATTAATTAAATCAAAATAAAACGTAGTTTTATTTGATTTTCATAAGTAATGCCACGAGTGATTTCCAAATTATCGATAAATTCACGACTCACGAAGTGAGGAGTGAATTTATCTAGAGAATTTGGAAATCAAGAGTGGCATTTGTTAGGACTATTTAACGAATAAAATTAAGCTGTTTACTCACAAATCATTATTTAACTATAGTTATTTTAAAATATTTATATATTTAATGTAAACGGCGATGTTTGAAAACAAATGAGAAACGATAGGTACGCTTCTACTGCTTCTTTGTTTATCACTGCAACCAGATCATACTATTTATTGCCAAAGGAACGCAATATTGTAAGGAGGAGCTTTCTTTAATATGGTAATTATAACACTGATAAATATTTGGTGAAATACGACTCTGATTGGTTGTAAAACAGAAATCATTGAAACGTGATTGGTCATTGACTCCCATTTGGGGCATGAGTTAAATAGTCATATTTATTATATAATTCAGTGACAGCTGTTTCGGCACACTGTACCTTCTTCAGCCATGTTAAAAAATTATGAATTGTGTTCCAACTGATCTAAGCAACAATACAACAATATTTATTTATTTTTTTTAATTTAACAACTGTTAAATTCTCAACTTGATTTGAATGAATCCCCTTTGTTAAAATTAAAATTTTAAATATTGTTGTATTATTGCTTAGATCAGTTGGAACACAATTCATAATTTGTTAACATGTCTGAAGAAGGTACTGTGTACCGAAACAGCTGTCACTGAATTATATAATAAATATGAAAATCAAATAAAACTACGTTTTATTTTTATTTAATTAATGAAATAAATAAAGTATACCGGCAGGATTGACCATATACTGATGATGATGATGATCATAATAAAAATAATAATAATAATAATAATAATAACGTAACTGTATGTTATTGTGCATTACAGGAACTCTTGCCATGCGAACATTTCTCTAAAAACTTTAAACTGAACATAGATACCTAAAACAGTTATTCTCCCAGGTATATTATATGGATGCTAAACATTGGCTCTTACTTTAAGGGAGGAGAAAAGGTTACGAGTATTTGAGAATAAAGTTCTTAGGAATATTTTTGGACCAAAGAGAGACGAACAGACAGGTGAATGGAGAAGACTACATAAGAGTGAGCTACACGTTATGTATGGGAAGCCAGATGCAATAAGAACAGTTATGTCTCATATACTGAGATGGGCTGGACACGTGGAACGAATAGGAAATAAAAGAGGATATGGAAACTCGTAGGAAAACCAGAGGGAAAGCGCCCAGGAAGTAAACCAAAACTGAGGTGGGAGTATAACATTAACCATGATTTCAGGAAAAAAACTATACAGAGTGCGATTCTCAGGATAGGGATGTATGGAGAGCTTATACAAGCGCGGCTATGAATCCACGGGTTCTATAGTACCGTCGAGTTAGTTAATAATAATAATAATAATAATAATAATAATAATAATAATAATAATAATAATATAGTTACAATTATTATATAATTTCTATTATTATTTACTTTATTATATCAGCCACAGTACAGGAGTTTCGTGGTAAAGTTGTTGCCTCGCACGCAGCGGGCTCGGATTCGATCCTCGGTCGGGATTAATTGCCTGGGTAAGGTTTTTCGGTATTCGTCCTCAGCTATAAGACAAATGTCGGGAAATAGTTCGCGAACTTTATTTAGCCATCATAATCAACCTATATTGTATAGAATGGGCGTATGATTGAATGGTGCGCCTTGTTTTGTGTTCGTGTTGTCTCGGATATGGCCACGGGATTGAGTTAATCATTTATCCCGGAAAGTCATCGATGTCCTTGTGTGGTCAATGTATGTTAATCAGGGTTATATATATTCTCACCACAAGTTCTGACTGTAAGGCTCGGCAGGTGTGGAGCACGTAAAGATATAAGTGACAGATTGAAGTAAGGAAAATAATTAAATTTACTTTATCAACTACTACTACTACTACTACTACTGCTACTAATAATAATAATAATAATAGTAATAATAATAATTTGTAATAATAATAATAATAATTTGTAATAATAACTAACTCATGGCACTATGGAACCCTTAGCTTCAAAGCCTCGCACACATAAGCTCTCCATACAGTAATACCCTGAGCTAATGTTTTCCGATCATTACTACATAATTTACCTCCTTAAAACCATTGTTATTCTCCCACCTCTTTCTTGACCTACCTACTGAGCGCTTACCCTCTGGTCTTCCTGCGAGTTCTCATGCCCATCTCTAATTCCCCATTCGTGTCACATATCCTGCCCGTCGCAATATACGAGACACCTGACTATTCCTATTACATCAGGTTTCCAATCAACATAATGTAGTTCACTGTTATGTAGTCTTCTCCATTCACCAGTCTGTTCGTCTCTCTTTGGTCCAAATTTTTTTCTATGAACTTTATTCTCACATACTCATTATTGTTACAGATATTATCACTGTTAAGTACTTTTCTGGAACCGCATTTACAGTATTCAAAACAATTGCTCAGTTATAATGGAGTTGCAATTGAATATGTCAAATTCGAAATAACCAGGTTCTTCTTGTTTTTTACCACGTTCTGCTGGTTTTATTTCCGGCGTTTTCCCATGGTTATAATTCATACAATGTTGGAATAATAATAATAATAATAATAATAATAATAATAATAATAATAATGACTATTTATCTCATAGACCGATAATTTTTCCTCCTCCTGTTGATAAAATTGCCTCTTCCTGTTCATAATGAGAGATATCTCCGCAAATTAACTTCTTTGACAAGGATATTGATTCAACAATGTACGCTCGATATGGTACAGCAAGAAATGCCAAATGAAAATAACTTCAAAAGTTACCAAAAAAGTTAGTTCTGCTGCTCTTAAAAAGTTATTAAATGTTTTATAATGAATCTGCATTATTGTTAAATTTTATTTCTGATAAAATAATATGCTATTGATTTTTCCCAAGCCCAAAGAGATTTAACAGTAAAGATATGCTATTAAAACTATGCAGCCGGCTTAGAAATCGCACGGATGTGAGATCGGAATACATAACCTCACATTTGGTAAATATTAAATATTATAATTATTTCTAGCTTCTGATGTTGTATCATTTGCTAAATAGTCGCTCCAAATCAAACGCGAGGTTAAGTTTTCATTAGACAAATTCACTCACGACTTTGTCGCTCCTGATTTTTTCAAAAAAATACGACCTCTTGTTAGATTACTGTTGACAAAATTCACAAGTACAACAAAGCAGTGAGAATAATTAACAAAGGTATGAAACCTTCCACAGTACAAAGGCACAAGAATACGCCCACATAAAATGTCAGCAAGGTCAGTACTATATTACAGAAATAATAATAATACTAATACTACTACTACTACTACTAATAATAATAATAATAATAATAATAATAATAATAATAATAATAATAATAATGGCAGAGTTAAGGCCTTAAGTTCTTGTCTACAACTCAACCAAGTTTAAAAAATATAAAAATGATTCTTACATCTCTCTGCTTACGATTAGTAGATACCAAAATTAGACAGGTGAATGGAGGAGACTAAATCACAGTGAACTACATGGTCTTTTTAGGAAACCAGATATAATAAGAACAGTTAAGTCTCGTAGACTGCGATGGGCGGGACATGTAGCACGAATGGGGAATGAAAGACATGCATGGAAGCTTCTTGTAGGAAAACCAGAGAGAAAACGCCCAGTTGGTAGACCAAAATTTAGGTGGGAGAATAATATTAACTACGATTTGAGAAAAATAGATTATACAGGGAATTATTGAAAAATATTAGCTCAGGATTGATGTATGGAGAGGTTAACCTACGAGTTCGACAGTACCAGTGATTTAGTTATATGATCTCTTAAGATTGTAATTATATATTGTAAGATTCTCTCAAAAAACTTATATAGGCATGTGCTAGAAAAGAAATATATATATATATATATATTTGAATGTTAGGAAGGGAACTACATTTTCTTACAGGCTCAAAGGTAAAAACCTCTATTCGACCAATGAAAATACAGCCATATATCTGCTTTGTTTACAATTCAACTGGAATTTAGCTCGATATTGGTATAGCGAGCACTGTTTAACAGCCCTGGTTTATACCGTTAACGGATTGCCGAGTTAATAATGTTGACTATTTAACTCATGCCCCAAATGGGAGTCAATGACCAATCACGTAACAATGATTTTTGATTTACAACAAATCACAGTCGTGTTTCGCCTAGAATTTACCAACTAAAGTGTATCATAATAAAGAAAGCACCTCCTTTTTAACATTCTGAATAGGTCATAGCATTATTTTGCACTGACTGACTCAACAAGAAATACGGCTACCAGATTGTATATATAGTGAGTGCATGAATGTCAACACATACCGCAAGCGGGAGTTAATATAAAAACATTTGTAGCAATTGATTATACCACCAAAAAAACAGAAACCACTGTTTGCACTTTCTTAAATGTATTTTTCCCAGAAGAATATAATTGTCATATTTACATCATAGGACATCAGAAATTAATTCATATACAGTTTGATGTGTTTCATTTTTTCTCCACTAGAGTGCATGCGTTCCTTTGGCAATAAATAATATGATCTGGTTGCAATGACGAACGAAAGAAGCAAATGAAGCGTATAAATCGTCCCTCATTTGTTTTCAAACATGGCCGTTTATATTAAATATATAAATATTTTAAAATAACTATATTTTAAATAATGATTTGTGAGTAAACAGCTTAATTTTATTTGTTAAATAGTCCTAACAGATGCCATTCTTGATTTCCAAATTATCATAAGTAATGCCACGAGTGATTTCCAAATTCTCTAGATAAATTCACTCCTCACAGGACTATTTAACGAATAAAATTAAGCTGTTTACTCACAAATCATTATTGAACTATAGTTATTTTAAAATATTTATATATTTAATGTAAACGGCGATGTTTGAAAACAAATGAGAAACGATTGGTACGCTTCATCTGCTTCTTTTGTTTATCACTGCAACCAGATCATACTATTTATTGCCAAAGGAACGCAATATTGTAAGAATGCTCTCTAGTGGAGAAAAAATGAAACACATCAAACTGTATATTAATTAATTCATTTCTGATGGCGTATGATGTAAATATGACAATTATATTTTTCTGGATTATTACGTGGGAAAAAATACATTTAAGAAAGTGCAAACGGTGGTTTCTTTTTTTGGTGGTATAATCAATTGCTACAAATGTTTTTAAATTAACTCCTGCAAGCGCTATGTGTTGACATCCATGCACTATATATACAATCTGGTAGCCGTATTTCTTACAGGGTCAGTCACTGCAAAATAATGGTCAAACCTCTTCAGAATATTAAAAAGGAGGAGCTTTCTTTAATATGGTAAATTTAACATTGATAAAATATTTGGTGAAACACGACTGTGATGGTTGTAGAACAGAAATCATTGAAACGTGATTGGTCATTGACTCTCATTTGGGGCATGAGTTAAATAGTCTAGATAAATTGTAAATCACTCGTGGCATCACTTATGATAATTATGTAGTTTATATTTATGTTACTTTTAAATGTTACAAGGTATTTTTTTATCTGCAATGAGTTGTGTCTCAGTAGCATCGTACATAATTATACCGTAAACAATTTTATTTGAATACAGCCAATTACAGCCTTTGTGATTTCACATGAGCAGTCTTTTTTAATAGAAAAGTATGGGTAGTGAGATACATATAAGAATGGAACACGCTGGTGATGAAGAAATCTGCGTAACAGTGAGCTGCATGATGTTTATGGGAAACCAGATGCAGTAATACAAGTTAAGTCTCGTAGACTGCGGTGGGTAGGACATGTATCACGAACGGGTAATGAAAGAGGGACATAATAATAATAATAATAATAATAATAATAATAGCTTTATTTTACCTGGCAGAGTTAAGGCCTTAAGGCCTTGTCTACCACTCAACCAGATTTAAAAAAATACAAAAGAAAAGTCTTAAATCTAAATTACAATATATATATATATATATATATAAATATATATATATATATATATATATATATATATAAACGATTACAAGTTATGAATACAAATACAATTAATATTTATAATGTATTTTGATTTACTCTAAATTTAACGAAATTAAATATATAGGCCTAATATGTACAAGATATATAAAAAAAACGAGGAAAAAATTAATGACATAGTATAAAATTAAATAAATAGAGAAAAATTAATTATTAGACAACAGGTAACTGTATAAGCGTGACTTAAAGGTGCCAAGTGTGCGGCAACCCCTGATATCTTGAGGAAGGAGATTCCAGGAGCGGGCAGAGGCTACTGTGAAGGAAGTAGAATAGGAGGAAGTGCTATGAAGAGGAATTGTTAGCAGACTGCTATCTTGTGACCTAGTGTCAATATTGTGGTAGGAGGATAACTTCTCAAATCTGGACGCCAGGTAAGTAGGAATGTAGGAATTCAGAAGCTTGAAAAGTAGTGAAAGAGAGTGCAATTTACGTCTGTTAGTAAGACGGAGCCAAGAGAGGTTATTAAAGTGTTCGGAAATATGGTCATAAAGGCGGATATTGAAAATGAATCGAACGCAAGCATTATGAACAAAAGGCCTTGTATTTAAACCAGGTAAGTAGGTCAAGAAAGAGGTGGGAGAATAAGATTAACCATATTTGAGCCAGGTAAATTATACAGAGGATGATTGGAAAACATAAACTTAGAATAGTCCACCGCTGTGGTCTCGAGGTAGCGTGCTGCCTTGACACGCAGTGGGCCCGGGTTCGATCTCCGGTCGGGGCAGTTTTTCTGGTTGAGGTTTTATCGGGGTTTTTCCTCACCTGTAAGACAAATGTCAGGAAAACTTTAATGGCCATCATCATCATCGTGCTTATCATTATCATCATCATCATCCTTCACGGTGTGGAAAGCAACGGGAAGCTACCACACCTACAATTCCCTAGTAAAGCTGCAAAGCATAGCATATAAATGCTATGATTGCAGTGAAAGACCTGCCTCGGGCAGAATTATTATGGATGGAGGGATACATGGAGAGTTATGTCCGCGCGATCATGAATCCACAGGTTCGATTGTACCAGTGAATTAAAAAAAAAAGTTTATTTTTAAGGGATATTAAGCCGGAAGTATTGAAAACAGAAAATTTATTCGTAGGGTCTGTTCATTGTCTAATTTTGATGAATTTACATAGGCAGATTATGGGAATGATTATTTATTCCTATCTGAGATTTAAAGGTCTCCACTTGCGGTAATTACAACATTATGTCGCGTATATTTTGGGTGAGGAGCGCGCTGTGGGTTGGGAATATATCAGCTCTCGAAATAGCAGCTAGTCGTCTATATCTGTTCAGTCCGGCCCCTCCCACCCTATTGTTATTATTATTGTTATTATTATTATTATTATTATTATTATTATTATTATTATTACCATTATTACTATTATAATTTATTTATATACAGATATTTTATGTTTACACATTTTTTTGTGCCTAAAGTTTTATTTTCCTTCTCCACTCGTCTGTATCCATCCACTCCATGTCCTCCAGTCCTCTTGTTCTCATGCCAGTTCTTATTTCTTGCATCCACGATTTTTGAGTACTTCATTTCCTTCTTTTTCCAGGTGGACACCATTCCAATGTTTATCATAAGTAATGCCACGAGTGATTTCCAAATTATCGATAAATTCACGACTCACGAAGTGAGGAGTGAATTTATCTAGAGAATTTGGAAATCAAGAGTGGCATTTGTTAGGACTATTTAACGAATAAAATAAAGCTGTTTACTCACAAATCATTATTTAACTACAGTTATTTAAAAATATTTTTATATTTAAAGTAAACGGTGATGTTTGAAAACTAATGAGAAACGATAGGTAGCCTACGCTTCTACTGCTGCTCTTTTGTTTATCACTGCAACCAGATCATACTATTTATTGCCAAAGGAACGCAATATTGTAAGAATGCTCTCTAGTGGAGAAAAAATGAAACACATCAATCTGTATATTAATTCATTTTTGATGTCGTATACATTTAAGAAAGTGCAAACAGTGGTTTCTTTTTTTGGTGGTATAATCAATTGCTACAAATGTTGACATGTAAGCACTATTATATAACAATCTGGTAGCCGTATTTGTTATAGGCTCAGTCACTGCAAAATAACGGTCAGACCTGTTCAGAATATTAAAAAGGAGGAGCTTTGCTTAATATATGATAATCCTAACGTTGATAATTATTTCGTGAAACACGTCTCTGATTGGTTGTAATACAGAAATCATTGAAACGTGATTGGTCATTGACTCCCATTTGGGGCATGAGTTAAATAGTCAGGGTAACCTTTCTTCTTGCATTCGTCGTACATGCCCATACCAATTTAATTGCTTATATATTATATAATCTACTATTGAATATCTAATATTCACTTTTTCTCGTATGACAGTATTTCTTATTTTTTTCTAATTTTGAACACCTTGCTGCTCTCCTTATAAAATCCATTTCCATCGACAAAAGTTTTTGTTCTAAGTTTTCGATGAATTTCCAAACTTCAGCTCCATATGTAACAGCACTTCTCACTATTGAATTCTATACGAATTATATATTTGTAACTTATTTTTTCTGGTTACATGTCTGTTCCATGTTAATTACTTAAAATATTACAATCTTAAAATCTGTACCTGATGCAGCAGTCGTCCTCAACTGTAACGAACATCTGTTTAAAAACCTCTTGAAACAATTTAAACATAATTGTTTGATGAAGTTTTTAAACAGAAGTTTATTGTTGTTGAGGACGACGGTCACATCAGGTACAGATTACAAGATTTTCATATTTTACTTAACCTCAACGGTGGTTTACTATGAATTTTAGGAGTACTGATTATTATTATTATTATTATTATTATTATTATTATTATTATTATTATTATTATTATTATTATTAATCTTTGGGCCGTCCTATGAAACGTTGGAAGTAAAATTGTCTATAGGATCGTAACAGGTCTTGGCCTAATACTTGGAAGGAAGAAGAAGATTATTACTATTATTATTGTTGTTCTTTTCAGGATTGTTTCTGTTATATACACAGGTATCCTCAAATAAATTATACAATTTTATTATTATTAATATTATTATTATTATTATTATTATTATTATTTTATTATTATTTTCAGGATTGTTTCTGTTATACACACAGCTATCCTCAACCAAAATATACAATTTTTTTCTTCCACGCTTCCCGGTCTTGCGTGTCTGCTTCTATCATATTTCTCTTCTTCATGTTGTCTTGAATTCCCTTCATCCACGTTGGCTTTAATCTACCACGTTTCCCTTTTCCAGGAGGTATCCATTTCAATTCTTCTTTTTTTTTTGTTTCTGTGTCCCTTCTTCTCATAATATGCCCATACCATCTTAGTTAGATTTCTTCAATCTCTTGTACATTATCCTTTTTCTACATTCATAATTTCTCTTATTGTATTATTATTATTATTATTATTATTATTATTATTATTATTATTAGCATTATTATCAATCACCCTCATAAATGTAAAACTAAGTTAATTGCAATTGTCAAGAACAGTAACGCATTTTCAATCGTTAGAATAAATTCGTCGGACTACAGCTCCGGAGAAACAAAGCCGATTGATTTGGGTGCTGTTACCGCCAAGCAGATAAACATACAAGAAATCTGGTGTTCAACGCGATGCAATCTATCAACTTTTTTAAAGGAATTTTGATATTTTTCTTGTGAATTACCTATCCGTTCCTGATCCTATGCATGCTGTAACTTGAATAACACCGAACCCTTCGGCTGCTAGTGAGACTTATACATGACATGCTTTATCATAAGTAATGCCACGAGTGATTTCCAAATTATCGATAAATTCACGACTCACGAAGTGAGGAGTGAATTTATCTAGAGAATTTGGATATCAAGAGTGGCATTTGTTAGAACTATTTAACGAATACAATTAACCTGTTTACTCACAAATCATTATTTAACAATAGTTATTTTAAAATATGTATATATTTAATGCAAACGGCGATGTTTGAAAACAAATGTGAAACGATTGGTTCCGCTTCATTTGCTTCTTTTGTTCTCACTGCAACCAGATCTTATTATTTATTGCCATAGGATCGCAATGTTGTAAGAATGCACCCTAGTGTAGAAATTTATAACCAACCTAATAGGTATTAATTAATTTCTGATGTCCTATGATGTAAATATGTCAATTATATTTTTCTGCAACGTCATTTCCTGGAAAGTAATTCTTTTAAGAAAGTGCAAAAAGTGGTTTCTTTTTTTTTTGTAGTATAATAAATTGTTACAAATGTTTTTATATTATCTCTCGCATCGCTTTCTGTTGACATTCATGCACTATATATACAATCTGGTAGCCATATTTCTTAGAGAGTCAGTCACTGCAAAATAATGCTATGACCTATTCAGAATGTTAAAAAGGAGGTGCTTTCTGTATTATGATAAACTATAGTTGGTAAATTTTAGGCGAAACACGACTGTGATTGGTTGTAAATAAAAAAACCATTGAAATGTGATTGGTAATTGACTCCTATTTGGAGCATGAGTTAAATAGTCAAGTGAAAATTAATATTGTGATTTCGTTTAACTAAAGTAACGGAGACGGAGCTCGTATTTAGTCTTTTCTCAGAATATGTTGATTGTTTTCACCATGTTGTCAGATATGTATTACGTTCCTTTGGAGTGTCATGCCGCGGAACTCGCTCTTAAATATATCACACTCCCACATCAATCCGCCGACACTTGAGAGTTCCTAGATCATGTGACAGATAACCACTTCCTCTTATAAATAACACCACGGTACCGCAGATATTCAGGAACAATCAACATGGTGAACAGCTTTAGCAATTTGATATGACTGGTTAAAAGATAATCCCGAAACAATCAACGCTGGAATTCCATCCCTTTGCTGTATTTTATATCTAGAGCACACACACATGTGTACTGTTGGCGTTCCAAACATAATAAAGTTATGAAATGTCACAGCACCTGACGTCATCAAATTTGAGATTACTTCACTAAAATAATGTGCTGTAATGGACTAAAATAATGTGTCAAAATGTAGGATTTTCTCAAGTAAGATAAGTAAACGGTATGTAGTTTTATGTCGTTTTTCATCTCAGTTTTATCGCAAAACACAAATACTGATCTTATTAGTTCTTCTGTAGTTTGGACCAGGATCTGATATAGAAGAATTTGCAGCCAAATTAATATTAAATGTTTAGATTATTCTATTGTATACCGGTATATGAAAGTTTATTCATACCTGTTTTGATACATGTATATGAGACCTCACCAAAAGTGGTGAAAATATAATGCAAATTTTCGAAAGATATTAACGAAGATAATAAGTGCTGTTCATGACCCATTCATTTTAGAATGGAGGCAATAATTCAATTAAAAGATTTGTAATGTAGGCCTATGTAAGGAACCTAATGTTGTGATCATAATTAAAACAAATCAATTAATCAAGCATGTTAAAATAACGTCTGAACAAAGAACAATAGAAACAATATTTCGAGAAAATCTCTCTGGAAAACGAACATTGGAAACACCTAGATTAATATATTTTAGTAAATTAAACTGTGATTTTGAATAGTGAAACATTGATATTAATTGAAAAATAATCATAAGTAATGCTACGAGTGATTTTCAATTTATCTAGAGAATTTGGAAATCAAGAGTGGCATTTGTTAGGACTATTTAACGAATAAAATTAAGACGTTTACTCATAAATCATTGTTTAACTATAGTTATTTTAAAATATTTATATATTTAATGTAAACGGCGATGTTTGAAAACAAATCAGAAATGTGAGGTTATGTTCATTCACTGCTGCTTGGTCATATTATTTATTGCCAAATAAGATTGCAATAAGAGTGCACCCAAGTGGAGAAATAATTAAACACATCAAACTATATATCATAATCAACATTACGGGTTATTCATTTATTTTTTTAGTAAACAACTCAGTAAAATCAAGGAATCTTTTCATTATTTGCTACATTCAATGTATTTGTTGTAGAAAAATAATGCTTTGACCTGTTCAGAACATTAAAAAGGAGGACCTTTCTTTATCACAAAAGCAGGAGCTGATAAGGAGAAATCGATAAAGAGCGAGGTGAAACACGACTGTCATTGGTTGTAAAACAACATTAATTGAAACGTGATTGGTCATTGACTAGCATTTGTGGCATGAGTTAAATAGTCAGTGAAAATAGACACGAGTGGCATTATACTGTCAATTTAGCAAGCTAAGATCTTCCATAAAGTGTAATTATATTCAATAATAATAATAATAATAATAATAATAACAATAATGATAGTAATGATAATATATTACTCAATGCTACTGATGTGATAGCAGTGATCTCTATGGCACAACAAATATTTCATCATCCGTATAAAAAAAGATAAAAACGACTTATTAATGTTTAGTGTGTTTAAGTATTATGGAAGTTCTTAGCTTGCTGAATTCACAATATAGGCCTAATTCCACTAGTGTCTATTTTTATTATTTCTTAATTGTTACTAAAGTTCCACTATTCAAGATCACAGTTCAATATATCCAAATATATTAATCGAAGTCTTCCTAATGATAGTTTTCCTGACAGATTTTCTCGAAATATTTTTTCTATCGTTCTTTATTTGGACGGTCTTCTAACATGCTTTATCAATCGATTTTTTTTTAAATTCTGGTAAAATGTTGTTTAAATATATGAAGGGTCCAGGAGAAAAACGATGAATGTCACAAAATCACAAAAACTGAGGTTTCATATTCTTAGTGTTTGCACTGTTCCCTAGTAACATTTAAAAGGCGAAAACTGTTTAAAGAAGCTATGGGTTATGTTTTATAAGGCTTTGAAAATAATGTGTACAAGGAAATGATATAGCGTTTCAAAACTTAAAATTCATTTATCTCAGTTTGAGTTTAATGTGACATTCATCGTTTTTCCCCTGGACCCATCATATGTTTTAATAATTGTCTCATCTTTGGGTACCAACAAGATATTAAAATTGACATAACCACTTCAGTCCATTTGTACCGTATAAGATACACCAGAAGTTGATTTTTTTCTCTATGCAAAGAAAAATCATGATCGCCATGATTTGTTTTTAATGATGTTAGGCCTATATGAAAGTGTTTCATGCTCATGATTTTACTTTAATCCTGATTGTTATGATTGGGTTGCAGAAATATAAAATTTAACAAAAAACTGCAGTAGGTTCTATCACAAATGATAAACAGTCTTGAGAATGATAGATTCGCTATTGAAACTAGTTGGCTCTTATAAATTTTAATTTGATTTGGGTATTTTATTGACTTCTTATAATATAAATGATAAACACTCAAATCAAATCAAGTTTACCGCTCATTTTTTTAAAATTAAAATGATTTTGCTCTTTGATAACTCATATAAAGAAACGAAACCAAACTCTATAAAATAGTTTACATAAAGATCCCCAAGTGTGGAACCCATGAATAACTTTTCCTTTCAAAATTAATATTAATTTGTGCTCAAAAAGTACATTAAACGTAGGACATATATTGGAAAACATAGATATCACCCTCATAATATTGCACGTGTTACAACTCAATGGTATTAATAAGCTGTTAGTTTATGCTGATGATGTAGTACTATTGGCCGATAGCGAGGAGATACCAAAGGCCAACACACACACACACTATTGAGTAACACTAAGAAATTAGGACTGGAAGTAAACATCAATCAAACTAAATATTTGATCACACGTAGAAATATATTATATAATGGAAATGGACAGCTAATGACAAATGAGGGAAATTTTGAGGAAGTGGCTGAATTCAAATACCTAGGAACAATAATCACAAATAGGAATGATATGCACACAGGAATGGCTCAATTCTGGAAATGCGTGCTATTATGCATTGCAGAGACTCTAGATGTCCCAACTCCTTTCAAAAAACGTTAAACTGAAAATATATAAAACGTTATTCTACCAGTTATATTATATGGATGCGAAACATGGACTCTTACTTTAAGGGAGGAAAGGAGATTACGAGTATTCGAGAATAAGGTACTTAGGAAAATTTTTGGACCAAAGAGAGATGAACAGACAGGTGAATGGAGAAGACTACATAACAATGAACTACATGGTCTTTATAGAAAGCCAGATATAATAAGAACAGTTAAGTCTCGTAGACTGCGATGGGCAGGACATGTTGCACGTATGGGGAATGAAAGACTTGCATGGAAGCTTCTTGTAGGAGAGCCAGAGCGAAAACGCCCAGTTGGTAGACCAAGAATGAGGTGGGAGAATAACATTAACTATGATTTGAGGGAAGTAGATTATACAGGGAATGATTGGAAAGCATTAGCTCAGGATAGGGATGTATGGAGAGCTTATGTCCGCGCGGCCATGGACCTACGTGTTCGATAGTGCCAGTGAGTAAGTAAGTAAGAAAGAAATAGAACAAAGATAAATACCCTATACTGGAGGAAATTTTAAAAGAAATCGGCAATTTTAAACGAGAACTCCCCGAACACCATCTGGCCACCAAAATCATTTAAATCATAATCGCGTTGTTTAGTGTGAATGAATGAGTGAATGGTGCGTGAATGAATGAGTGAATGGTGCGTACTATCTTAAATTTTCGTGTTGCCTCGGAGATGGCTCTGATATTGAACTCATCCAGTGGTCAGAAATATATATGCGCGATCCAAAATAAAAGTCCTCCCCCGACAGGTCGTGTTCATGTAAGGTTATGTAAAAGTATCTACAAGGAAGAGGTTGAAATAAGGTAAAAAGAAAGATTTTGTACTTTCATTATGAAGATCAATAACAAAAAAGAAATCTTATTTTTTTTGTCTCAGAAAGAAAAATATGTGATTATATAGTATTTTCTTCTCCTGAATTCAAATATGATATCTGTTTTTCTCCATCACGCAAGGTTTCCGAGAGACAGGCATTTATAATTTCAAATATTAATATTTTCTACATTCGTAATTACACAGTATTCGAACATTCGGACTCACCTAGAAAGTAAGAAATTACGATATTCTGCAATATTTCGCCTGTAGAGCATCGCTCTTGATGGTCCAACAATAATTGGCCAGCATATTAGGATTCCATTTGCGTTGATATCTCTTTTCCATAGATGAAATCTCCTGAGTTAGCTCATTTTGTTTTATTCTACAATGGACAAATGGACGAAAAAACGTTTATTAAAAAATAATTATTTAAATTCGTTAATTGAAATTGAAATAAAAAAGCTGTGGGTGATGGAGAAATTCCGAATACATATTTGAAAACGCGATAAAAAACTGCATTAAGTACAACTATTGGTACTCATGAGACAAAAATCATGTTGACCACTGTTATCAGCTCTATATTATATATTATTTGTTATTAATCTATTCATAGTTAATTCATAACTGTTAATATCTGCATAATTTATCCGAGGTGAAGTGGAAGACAAGATTTTAAGCCTTAGCTTCATCAGGTAAAATAAATAATAATATAATAATAATAATAGTAATAATAATATTAATAATAATAATAATTAATTATTATTATATTCTTTTATTATTATTATTTATGTTAGTTTTGTTAAGGTACATAATATAGTTCAGTATGAGTGTAAATCTTGTTGGGAGGTTGGTATCTTTACACTTGTTTATGTTGTGGGGTTGTGTTGGGGGGGTTTTTTGTGTGTTTGGGTTGGTGACTCGTAATTTAAAGGGGCTACTGATTACGTTTGTACACGAGAAAGCGGGGTGCCATTTCTTAGGCGAGTAAAAATAAATTCTTATTAACTCACCAGACACATATTTCTCTGTCATCGACAAAGGTAAATTTGTTCAATTAGTAACTGACAGGGAACTAATGAACTAATTTCTCGTCCTGCCATAGCATGTGTTGAAATTTTTCTTCAGAATTAGAAAATTCTTATTGACTGTTAATTGAAAAAAATTCGCAATTTTACCACAAATCTCAAGCGATTTGTTACGTATCTTTACGCGATGTAGCTGTTGCATGATGTTTGGGCTTTATAAGTCCCTCTTTACCTATTGATAAATTAAAATTATATCTTTTTATATTACATGAATATTCTTCAAAGTTATCGTATTATTTTGAACATTTTAACACAGGAATTTTTTGTACTAATGATTATTATTAATTAGATTTACATCTAAAATTATTTCGAGGAACGTAACGAAAATATGTTCCTAGAAAAACTTCACATACCCATAATGAAACCACAAATATATCTTCTCTAATTTACAGTCAAATCTTTCGTAAGTGATCAGTAAAACTCACCCACCTTGTTACAAAAAAAAATTCACTTTATAACCAGGAATTTATAATTAGTAATATAGTGCATTCCAGATACCCTAAGGTAAATCATAGATTTGGGAAATACTAAGGTGACTATGAGAATCCAAATATACCAATTAACATATCTAGAGAGGAAAATTAACATCGAGACAGAATTTGAATTCAAAATATCTCGCTTTAATCACTGACACTTTATCACTGAGCTACTAATCACGGCTCTAAAAGCAAGTACAAATTCCACTTTTTATTTTATTTATTTATTTAGCCTGGTGGAGTTAAGGCAGTATGGCTTTCACTTCCACTCACCAGGACAAACATATGTTAGTCTACATTAGAATATAGCAATCGCCATTAACTCTAATATTAAGTTGGTAGACTGACCTATCTAATGTACATAAAAATAAAAAGATAGAAAAATAATGAGATATAATAATAAACAAATTTTTCGGTTTTAAAATATTTAAAACAATATTTAATATTTTTTATAAAATTAATTAAATTATTATTATTATTATTATTATTATTATTATTATTATTATTATTATTATTATTATTAATTGTTAAAATATTACTATCAGTGAGGTGCATAAGTTAGTTTGTTATTAATTAATTCTTCAGTTTGTTTTTGAACGATGATATAGTTTAACTATCTCTGACTGTGTGGAAAGGAATTCCATGTTCTGGCAAGGGAAACTGTAAAATAATACACAGTGTGATGAGGAGGGATATAAAGGGCAATATGCTGGTGGTATCCCCAAGTTCCCCTTAATAATGGAACTGTGCTATAAGAATAAGTATTGTGTTTCAAATATGTGGTGACATTGTGATGCATATTACAGTTAATTCAGTTTTACTACTTACGAGTGACTAGGACATTATAGAGAGCAATTTGTGCTTGCTGCTAGATTTGTGTGAAAGTAGCGCAATAATAGAGCACCTGAGCGTAAAACTGTCATAGATGTGTTAAAAGCAACCAACTGACGGCTAATCAGGAAGCACTAATTTCCATATCAAAAAAGGATACCAATGCACAGAAAAGCATATACCTGTTTTATGCGCTACAGAATCTTGAACATAGATAGACTGGCCTAATCCATGAACAATCCACACTGTAGGAAGTTGGGTAATAAAGTACAAAGCTGGATAAACGATTAACAGAACTAATCCCTTGGATCAATGTCATTTGGATGCATTACTTGCACCCTTAGGAAGTGAGAGCGGTATAATTGTTACTCCCTCACTAATCGTCACAAAGTATCTTACAAAATATGCATTTCTTGGGCAAACTCATAAATGCTACACAGTAAAACATCAGCATCTAACTTGTGACCAGCCTGGTCACCTCCCTGTGGCTTGAATAAACAACTCGCTAGTTGGTTCAAAGATTTCGTGACGCAAGAAATAGGCCTATGATGTTTCTTGCATTAAAATGCTCAGTTTACAATTATCTGCCATATCCACAGTTTTTACTCAAAAGAAAAATATTCCCTGTTATCTGCATTAAGAAAATTAATGATATGTTCAAAATACACCGTGTCCCATTCAAACCTCCCACATTTAATTAATCATAACTCTCAAAGTATGCGGAATTATGAAATTAGGTTGATATTAAAAGAAATGGAAACTCAAATAATTTTTGTTTTCATTGTTGCAGTTAATTCGTTTGTCGCATGTTGGACAATAATGACATAAAACAAAATGGCGACTCCTCTGCAAACTGTTTTCTGGTATGTAAAAGATCGTGTGTTTGCGACTCCAGTACAAGGTCTTCATGATTTACGAACCCGTATTCTTGACATAATTGCAACAGTACCAATGGGTATGTTGGACAGAACGTGGCACGAAATCGAATACAGACTTGATATTGTTCATGCTACTAATGGTGCACATATAGAGGTGTTTTAGTGTGTGGCAATGTGTGGCAATGAACATTCTTTGAGTTTCTGTTTCGTTTAATATCGGCATCATTTCATAATTCCGCATAATTTCTTACTTATGATTAACTAAAATGTGGGAGGTTTGAATGGGACACCCTGTAGGAACTACATTAAAAGAAAAACTAGTACTGAGAGATCTGTTGTCGAAACGACATTGATTTAGGGACTAACTAACTAACTAACTCATTGGCACTATCGAACCCGTAGGTTCATGGAAGCGCGAGCATATCCTGAGATAATATTTTCCACCTACCTCAAATCATTGTTAATGTTAATCTTCGACCTCATTCTTGGTCTACCAACTGGGCGCTTTCCCTCTGGTTTTCCTATAAGAAGCTTCCATGCACATCTTTCATTCCCCATTCGTGCCACATGTCCTGCCAATCGCAGTCTACGAGACTTAACTTTTCTCATTATATCTGGCTTCCTATTAAGACCATATAGTTCACTGTTATGCAGTCTTCTCCATTCGCCTGTCTGTTCATATCTCTTTGGTCCAAAAATGTTCCTAAGAAATTTATTCTCAAATACTTGTAATCTTCTTTCCTCCCTTATAAAAAGAGTCCTTGTTTCGCATCCATATAATGTAATTGGTAGAATAATAGTTTTATATATTTTCAGTTTAACGTTTTTTGAAACGAGTTGGGACGTCAAGAGTCTCTGTAATGCATAATAGCACGCATTTCCAGAATTGAGCCATGGTAATATGTTATATACGTTAATTATCCCTAAAAATTGTATAAATAGTTGTAAAAATCCCATTCATATCAAATTGTTATCCATAATGGACAGACAGACTCACAGTCATTTATATATATATATATATATATATATATATATATATATATATATATTATATATTGTAGAAGTGTCTACAGGAAACTATAGTCTGATTGAAAATTGTGATTAAGTTTTGAATTCTGCACTGGAGTGAGTATTAGAGTGTGTTGACCGGTGATAATATAAAATGTGCAACAGTACCGCTAATAGATGTGGTGATTGCAAGTAGAGACGTAAGGAAGGAATGTGTGTGGTTTGATTAGAAAATGCGTCAGACATTTAGCAAGTTGCGGCTTATCTTGGTGTTGTGAATGCATTGGAAAAGTGATTCAAGTGTAGGGCCTTGCCGCTATTGGATTTCTATTTGCCGGGAACTGGTGTGAAAAACGCATGGGTAGGTAATATGCGCATTCCACTGGAACATAATACCCTAAATGAGATCGCATAAATCTTCAAAAATAGCCCGAAAATATTGTGTGGTGGTAGTATTCAGTCGCAGCAAAAAGGGTTAAGGAGGGAGCGAGGATTAATCTGACAAAATAAAGAAGAACATCTCTAGCGCAGACTTTGGCACCGGCCCATAGTGGCCTTAACGTCTCTCTCTGTGTTTGTAAATAAATTCCGTATTCTTGTAATACTTATGATTTAGGCTACATATCTTTAATAAACTCTGCAGATACAATTATTATAAATGTAATTGATTTTTGAGTGAAATTTATTTCTACTTGTCAAACGCTATAGATCGTCTCATTTGTGCAACGATTTGTGCTTCATCGGAATCATGAGAGTCCGGGATTGATGCCCGGGAATACCATATACTTTTATTTATTATGGGGTATGTATTGGAGGTCATTTGGTCTCGTGAGAACAATTAAATAACAACTAGATATGGAAAGTAGTAAAATCAGAGTTTTCTGTAAATGTGGTTGAAGCATTATATCATTATAACCACGCCATTCTATGTATTATCACCTGGTAGTCGTGACAGCTACCACTTCAGTGAGTCCTGACTCTTCGGTGTTGTGTTGCCATGGATTTCCTTATTTATTTTATTCAAACATATTCAACAATACTAATTTTATAATTATATAAATAGAAAATTGAGGGCACGCCGTAACGTAGTTAGTTAAGGCAATATGCTAGAAGTCGGAAGGTCGGGGGTTCGAGTTCAGGTGGGGTCAGTAATTTTAAACTGAGCTGAATCTTCTGGTGGCATCATGGCTCTCGGGTCGACTAACGGAAATAAGTACCAGACGCTTGTTCCGTAGTGCGATGACTTTACCTTTACCTTTATAAATACAAAATTATTTATTTATCTCTCTCTCTCACTCCCTGTCTCTCTCTCTCTCTCTCTCTCTCTCTCTGTCTGTATGTCTGTCTGTCTCTCTCTCTTTTCTTTGTATAGTCTCTCCATTTCAAGAGGCTCTTACGTGCTCCTCGCCTCTCGCGACTTACAGCGACTAAACAAGTTGGGATATGACGGAGAGAGGATATGGAGCACTTCGCTCCTAGCCAATGCGAACATTTAAGGCAATATGTACCATGAACAAAGCGAATGCATTATGGGTGATTATGATAGCTAGATGTCATTCGAGGACATTTCGGCCCTAAAGATGCCTGGCATTTCATTTACAGATGAAAAAAGAAATCCCGATGGAATCTCTCCCGACCGTTTATCTATCACGTGCTCGGTGAGTCCTAGACAAAGACGTTAACACCAGACCGCAGCGATGGAAAAATACGAATTGTAAACATTCATATAATATGTAAATTATATTTATTTCTGAATACACAGAGCTTTTATTTATTTTGTACAACTCAAATTGGCTTGGTGTTTGAAGTGACACTGAAAATATGTTTGTAGAATGTAGGTTCACAACAGGACTAGCATAAAAATAGACATTTGGTTAATTTAACTTCGAAAGGAAAATTTGCAATTGCTTGCCTCAATGGAATATTGTGGGATAAAAATATAAGTAATAAAAATAAAATGAATATATACCATACAATTGTTAAAAGCATCATTACTTATGGAGCAGAAATTTGGCCATTAACAACAAAAACAAATAAGTATCTTTTCGCAACGGAAATGGATTTTATACGAAGTGCAGCAAGAATTTCAAGAAGAGAAAAAATTAGGAACTCCGTTATATGCGAGAAAATGAAGATTGAAGACACTATTTTAGATTATATTAAAACTCAGCAATTAAGATGGTACGGACATGTCCATCGAATGGAAGAGGATCGGTTACCAAAATCTGTTTTGGAATGTAAACCTGAGGGAAGACGAGGCAGAGGAAGACCTAAAACCTCCTGGAGTCAGGGAATATATTCATATATGAAGGAGAAACATCTGCAACCAGGAGATTGGATGGGCGACAAAATTGGCTATTAGGAATTGGACAATGTCAAAGACATTAATCAACCGATGATCTATCTATTCTTGTACAAGATAAAAGTAACGCCATAATAAAAAACACATAATTTAACCATGTTGATTAATTACGCTGTATAAACAGAATTAAAATATTATAGTCCAGGACCTTTCTCTATTGAAGGAATAATAACGTACTTCCAAGTGATAATTTTAAATGTACAGGAAGATATATACTTTACTGTAAATTTCCACCATGCATTTATATCGAATCAAATGGCGTTTTACGCAGACAGAAAAGCTGTAATTAGGCCTACCCACTTTTCCTTGTAATTGTTCCAGGTCATTCTAAGAATCTGTACTTACAATATCCACATAAATAAGTTAACTGAAACATGACTCTTCACAACGACATTAACTGATTCTAGAGTCGCACCACTCGTGACATTTCACGTTAACGAGCAAAAAAAAAAGTATTCCCCAAAATCCTGCATTCGTGCCTGAATTTTGTTCCCAATAAATTGAAGGAAAAACGTGCATTAAGGGTTCCTGTATACCTCAGTTTATTGTGGGGATGTTCTAGTACACAGTCCTTTAGATTTCTCCAGAAGAAAAGTCTAACGACGAAAGATAAGGAGAAAATGCATACCTCTGTTCAGATACAAATAATAAATTTACCGATCAGAAATGTTTCTGTAGAGAAAGTCACGCACTCTACCTGAATAACGTTTAGCCTTTCTGTTGGTAGCACAATGACAATTATATAATATACAAGTGTATATATAAAAAACAAGTTCTATTTATTTATTGCTATTTTAATTATCTTCGTTAATGTATTGCCCAAGAATGCTGATACTAACAATATCTCACCGGAAAATTACCTTCCACTTGGCAGAATTTTCATGCGTATAGCCCATTAGTTTATGTTTCTAATGTTCGCATGTCTCTATAATTTGTAAACATATATGGTATGGTTGATTTTGTGCTGTTAAAATACCCTATTTTAATATGCTAGATTGAAGTCCAGTACCTCTAGTAAGTTACTCAGATATGCGTTATCTGCCAAATACTATTATTTCTGCTTCTTAACCAGTGCGAGTTCTGAGGTGAAAAGTGTTCCGGAAAATAAATTGTTCATTTTTTAATGAGGTTCAAATAAAAGTCGAGTTAACGTAATTCGAGGTAGATGGCTTCACGTAGAATATATCCTCATGCAAAGCTATTTTTCTCTCATTGCGTATCTTTGACATTCTCTATAAATGAAGGGCATGTCAACCTTCTCATCATAAGAATAGATCCTGGAACACTATACAGTTACTGTTAACAGACCACATGAACCTAAGGAAAGCAGCTGAATGTTGATTGTTGTTAAACTTGCTTTGTTTACATGTCGTTTAGTACTTGCAGAACGTTTACCTGGGAGATACAAATAAAGTATTGATGCAATTCATCCTTCACTGAGTTATGGTTTTGGATGGTAGAATTATGATTCGTTTTTAAGGCTCAGTTTCACCAACATAGGTAACTGTATTACGCCAGTTTAACCTATACAAAATACAGGAGAAAACTGGAGTAAAACAGTTACCTCTGTTGGTGAAAAATCGACCCTAAATTAGTATTAGACCTATATACCATAATTCACTGAATATGGTTAAATTATATATCGCGTTTAGAAAACCTGGGAAGTAACTTGTATCTTGTAGAAAAATATGGTTATATGAATTTCCATACGTATATTATCCCCAAATGGGGGCACGCCGTAGCGTAGTGGTTAAGGCACTGAGCTACAAGCCGGAGGGTCGAGGGTTCAAGTCCCGTTGGGGTCAGGATTTTTAAACTGACCCAAACCCTCTGGCGGCACTATGGCCCTGGGGTCGACTCAGCCTCTAACGGAAATGAGTACCAGACGCTTGTTCTGGGGGTAAAGGCGGCCGTCACGCAGGGCTGAAAACCCGGCTGCCGATTGTCTAGAAAAAGTGGGAGCCCTAACCTCCTACTACCCCAAGGGTCTCCGGGTCTGTTGTGGGATCACTTTACTTTACTTTACTTATATTATCCCCAAATTTCTAATGAAGAAACAAACAAATTTATTAATAAATATGTATTACAATTACAATACCTTAATTAAATTATATAATTATCCGTTACAGAAAGAAATAGAATAAACACTTTCAATACCTGCCACTTTTACAAGTCATTTGAGGTCACAAGATAAACGGGACGTTCTTTATGCAGTGTAACGTCGTTATTTAATCGAAATTGCAACAAATCTAATATTATTTGGTCAGTACATTTCATTTTACGACCTTCTTTGAATCTTAAATAATTAGCATGGTAGTTAAAGTCTCCATGTGAAATGAACATATATTTTCCTTGTAGACATATATTTTGAGGATTGAGTTTTTATGATGCCCTGTATTGAGTTGAACACTCTTTCGAGGAGGCTCTTCTTGTTCTCGTGTGGTCAAAAATGTATGAGTGTGATTCAAAGATTAAAATTCTTTTCTCGAGATGTCCTGGCACTGTAAGGGTCATGCAGCTTGGGGCACCTTTAAGGTGAGAGGTTAAACAATGAAGAAGAAGCAGAGGATATGCCGTAAATCTACGAGCTGGAACCCAAAATATTACATGTCTTCTAAGGGAAATCATATTCAGGAATTTACGTTCCGAAGAACATTGTTTTGAATGATCTCATTAATTCTGAAATTATGAGAAGAAACTTGCAAAAGTACTGACAACCTGAGTAGTTTTATTTTTGAACACTTAAAAATAATCTACCAAGTGAGTTTGTTCAAGAGGTAACGTTTGAAACTCGTATTCGGGATTGATACCCGTGCGCCTACCAACTGGACTGTTATTTTGCTTCGTTTTTTTCAATCGTCAATATAAATATTGGCTTGGAATTTTATTACCAGAATTAATTTTGCCATATTCGCAATTTAATTTTATCAAAAGTAATGCCATGAATGATTTCCAATTTATCTAGAGAATTTGAAAATCAAGAGTGGCATTTGATAGGACTATGTAAAAAGTGATCCCACAACAGGCCCGGAGGCCCTTGGGGTAGTAGGAGGTTAAGGCTCCCACTTTTTCTAGACAATCGGCACTTTATGTCAGCCGGGTTGTAACGAATAAAATTAAGCTGTTTACTCACAAATCATTATTTAAATATAGTTATCTTAAAATATGTATATATTTAATGTAAACGCGATGTTTGAAAACAAATGAGAAACATTATGTTTCATTTGTTCATCACTGCAACCAGATCATATTTATTGTCAAATAGAATCGCAATATTATAATAATGCACCCTAGTGGAGAAAAAATTAATCACATCATAACAGGTTATTAATTAATTTCTGATGTCCTATGATGTAAATATGTCAATTATATTTTTCTGTAACATTAATTCCTGGGAAATAATACGTATAAGAAAGTGCAAACAGTGTTTTTTATGGTATAATAAATTGCTACGAATGTTTTTCTATCTCGCAAACAGAATCTGGTTGCATTCGTGAACTATATATACAATCTGAGAGCCACTTGATAAAATGAAAGCGATAAAATGAAAGTGATAAAATCTAGGTGAAAAAGACTGTGATTGGTTGTAAATCAAAATTCATTGAAATGGGATTGGTCATTGATTGCCATTTGGGGCATGAGTTATATAGTCATTAAAAGTAAATAGGTGTGATATGACCTTAAATTTTAAATCATATATAAGTAACAAGAAGATAAAAACAATAAACGTTCAAGATAATAGAAGGTCATCTGGATATAATAAATACTCATTCAGTAAAATTATTTATTTCCATTTAAATGTCTAATCATTTATGTACAACATTACATTGTATTAATATCTTTGAATAGTAACTTACTTTTACTATATTTCTAAATGGAAAAGTAATAACTGCAATCTGTATGCTCGCTCACCCTCTATCGTTTCTGTGCAGTACTCATGTATTTTACGAGTATTCACTTGGTGTCATTTAACAATTAATTGAATGGATAGGGCACACCCGACTTGATATTTATCTTCTACGAAAACGGACCACAGATTTTCTTCCTTTTGTGAATTAGGTCGATTACATCTAAGCAATTTTCTAGACGTCATATTCATGTTTCTTTAACTAAAGAATTTTAGAGTGTAACTTACATTCGCCAACCAATATTTATTGAAAGGTAAAAACTGTCGTAAAAGTAATTCAAGAGTGTACATACAAGATATACAATAGACGATAACGCCAGAAGCTAAATTCCGCGACTGAGACTTCGAAACAATCATAGGGAACGAGTTTTCCTTAATTAAGTGGTTTCCGAGCCTCCCCTTGCGTTGTGCTTACAGTGCTATTCTGCCAGTTTGCCGACGCCAGATTAGCCCACTTTTTATATCCCTCTGCACAGGGATGTCCAACATGTCACGCCAGAAGTGGCCCCATATGACGCTATTACATTTTAAAAATAGGAACTTCTTTCCTCTGCCCGAGATATTTGGAATTAAGATTTGTGTTAATTGATCTTATGAAAAATAGTTCCGTGTTGATGTAATCTCCGAACATGTACGAACTGAAAATGAGTTATCCAGTATTTACATTGCCTCGGAACACCGTAGGCCTGTTTTCCATTTACATGAATGCCATATTAATAATATAGTCTCTTAAAGAAAACAAAATATATAAACGAAACATTGTCATCGCTGTTGCTTGGTTGATATTGTCATATTGAATATAGTTTATTGAAAATATTTGCATTTGGATGTAACACTGCTTGGCTATTACATTTAAAATGTCTTAAGTTAATATTAGGTTTGTTAAATAATTCTGGACATATATTGGCAATCGTGGAAAGCAGCGGGAAGCTACCACACCTATAAATCCCTAGTAAAGCTGCAAAGCATAGCATGAAAATACTATGATTGCAGTGAAAGACCTGCCCTCGGGCAGAATAACTATTGGTGGATGGATATTGACAATAAACATGCTATGTGCTTTACATTTTTAAAATTGATTTGGATTTATGCACGATTTATGTAAGAAACTATCATCAGTTCATGAGATCGTTGCCAACAGAAGGTTGTATAGGGTGTGTTAAAAATGATACACCAAAATATAGGGATGATAAGTATAAATAAAGGGAAGTAGAAAATGTCTTGTAAATATTAACCGCTTACAAGATGATGCCATTTTTTTGCTGAATGGGACTCGCTGATTACTAACAAAAGTAGCGGCAAGAGGGGAGGGACAGTTCGTGCACACGGGTAAAGAAATCAGAAATCAGTCCCAAAACCAATGTACGTTAGGCACTTGTAAATTTCGTGTGGTTCTTTCTGTTTGCACGTTTTATACTTCTCTCGTAATTAGCAAATTAAATTAAATTATCGCCGTTTTAAATGTTAAATTGAAATGAATGTACTGAGGCTTGCTGCTTTACGTGTTGGCGTACTATCTTAGGCAATCCACGAGTAAAACAAATCTTTCTCTGTTTGAAGTCACTATAGGCTATACCCCTGTCGTGAACTTCTATTCACACCACAACAGTGTACCTTCTACTAAGAAGGCATTTTTCTCTCTGGTTATATTATCTATTGCATGAGAACGGCAAGCCTGAGTACATTAATTTCAACAACACATTTAATATACTCCACGTATTTTCATAGTAAAATCAAGGTCACATTGGAGTGTCAATCTCAGTGGCGTGCGGTGGTCAGAGCAATTACCCCAGCTGCATGACGAAAATGTGACCTATAGTTTATAAAAACTTTTATTCCGAATTATCCAGTTTACAAATATTATATATGATACTAAAATGCGTGTTATTTTTATTGTTAGATCCGGTAAATCTGGAGTTGGCCTACCTTATTGTACGAGGTCATTTTCTCATTGAAAGGTCTGCACGAAAATGGTCTCGTTTGTAAATTATGCAGTTACTTACATTCATTTTTTACTAAATTGACAAATCACATTTGTCAGTAACATTTTAAAACTCGTATAAACGTATTATTAATGCTTTTAAACGAACTAATTGTCGATATTAAATTCAACCGTTGCTTTCAACAAATAATATATAGGCCTACATGTTAATAATAATTCAATTGTTGTTATTCAGTTATATAATATAAAAGCTTCTTAAATTAACAGCTTGTTACAGCTGACAAAACGTACCGCATTTTTTATTTTGTAAACATAGGCCTATAACTAGCATAGGCCTAAATTAAATATAGGCCTAGGCCTAATACATTAAAAAAAGTTATTTCGAAAAATTCTATTAGTGAGGAATTGACACATCCCAAATCAGCCAATGACGTTTCTTCGTGAAATGAATGTTTCGTGAATCGATAAGTCGAAATGTCATTCGACCTTGTGTAAACTAATCCGAGTTGTGACCTTACTGGGTCCAGATAGCTGGTAGGCCCTATTTATTAAAAAATCGATAGAATAAGACACAAGCTTCGTCTAGTGGATTATCGCTGGTCAAATGTGGCTTATCGCTGGACGTAGCCGGCAGTGAAGTAATTCGCTTGCGCGGATTCACCTGTACATCAATAGCTGGTGTTGATGGGGGTAACATAGAGGTAACACACTATGTGTTTGTCTATGGAGATAATATAAATACGCAGAAGGCTCCGTCAAACCGAATGCGATACATGTTTGGGAATTTTTAATTTTTATGTTCACGCGTAATTGATTTGAATGGAATTTGACAAATATATTATTTTATTTTAATTCAGTATTATTAATAGGCTATATCAATTACCTCAGCAGTGCTGGGGTTGAATGCACGCCACTGGTCAATCCCTTTTCCCTTCATGCCTTAAAACTCAGTGCAGGGTTGCATGATGCAATGCGAGAAAACCTTAACCCACGCAACTCCTTATACCATACAACTTATCACTGGATTCAATGTGGAAGCTAATCACTGACCTTGACCTTACAAATGAAAATACGTGGAGTATAGTTGACATGGTACTGAATGAATCCCATTATAATGACTTATTTTTATTAAACCTATGGTTATATTTGGAAGTGAGATCTGAACCCTACCTGAACGAGCAATAATTATTTTAAGCATTTGGGAAAGTAAAATATTTTAAAAAATGGTCCTGTTTATGATAAGGGAATCAGGACCAATTCTGAATTGCAAGTATTATAAAAGGACGCAAATATTGTCACTGATATAAAAATCATAACTGTTGGATTCGCTGGGCCACATCATCACGATGGATAATAATAGAATTCCTAAAATATTCTTAGATGCCAAATTAAGTGGTAAAAGAAGAGTTGGAAGACCCAAATTACCGTGGTTTAGATGATATCCTGGATTATCTTGTGAAGAATTAAGATATGGAGACAGAGCTTTGGAGTGAGAGGATTGGACGGCAATTCTTAAGTATGTCAAGGCTAAACTAAAAGGGCTGTTAGACTACAGATGATGATAATTACTTATTTGCATTTAAAAGGACTTTTGCACTATTTTTCTATTAGTCAACAAATGATGGGAAAGGATAGGCGATATTAAAAACTAACGCGTACTATTTCAATTTCAATTTGACGCGCGATTTATCAGCGCCATCTCTCGGAGTTTGGTTGACTAATACGTTATTAACACTATTACCATGATTTATTATTCCGTTTATATTTTTCACTTTATTTATAAATTTAATAATTTAATAAAATCTATATTTATTATTATTATTATTATTATTATTTCTCATTCGCAATGTTTAAGTATGAATGTGGGTCTGAATGGTGTGTTTAGTCTTAATGTTGTATTTCCTCGGAGGAGGCCCTGACATTGAGCTGATCACTCATTCGGTGATACTCATCATGTCCTTGTGTAGTCAAAATTTATGTACCGGTATGTGTTCCCTAGTTAAAATCCTTCTCCCGACAGGTGGTGTCACTGTAAGGCCCAGATGGCGTTTGGGACGTAAAAGGAGTAGTAATAGGACTTCATTTACTTTAAGGGAGGAAAGAAGATTACAAGTATTTGAGAATAAAGTACATAGGAAAATTTTTGGACCAAAGAGAGATGAACAGACAGGTGAATGGAGAAGACTACATAACAATGAACTACATGGTCTTTATAGGAAGCCAGATATAATAAGAACAGTTAAGTCTCGTAGACTGCGTTGGGCAGGACATGTTGCACGTATGGGGAATGAAAGACGTGCATGGAAGCTTCTTGTAGGAAAACCAGAGGGAAAACGCCCAGTTGGTAGACCAAGAATGAGGTGGGAGAATAACATTAACTATGATTTGAGGGAAGTAGATTATACAGGGAATGATTGGAAAACATTAGCTCAGGATAGGGATGTATGGAGAGCTTATGTCCGCGCGGCCATGAACCTACGGGTTCGATAGCGCCAGTGAGTAAGTAAGTAAGTAATAGGACTTCATTAGACTAAACGTTAGATATATACAATGTTATTTACAAATATGGGTCGCACGGGCAGTAAGCCGTACGTGCTGTTGACACTCCGTTACAATAAAGTAATAGTATAAAGAAAAACAAAAGAAAACAATAATATTACAATTACCTAAAGAAAACACAATAATATTACAATTACAGACTAATACAATAATATTATACAGGGTGATTCAAAATTGGCTTTACAAATTTACAAGATTATAGAAATTTATTTAGAAGACCTACTGAATTGGTTTTAATGTCATATGATAGCACAACTCATCAAGTTTTCACCGACATAGTTTTATAGCACCTAGTTCTCTCACCACGTGCTAATGTAGTTCATATCAAAATGGCTGCTTTCACAGGTGCCGAGCGTGCTCGTTGTGTGTTTTTGTTCGAAGAAACTAAATCTGCGACAATTGTTCAGCGTAGATTTCGTACCCAGTATGGTAAGGATCCTCCTAGCAGGCCAACATTTATTCTTGGCACCAAACATTTGTTAGGACTGGCTGTTCTGTTAGTCATTCCAAGCATACTGGCCGTCCACGTACGGCTGAAGCTGTGGTTGAACAAGTGAGGGATAGCTTTGCTCGGAGCCCTAGGATATGACATTTAAACCAATTCTGTAGGTCTTCAAAACTTGATGAATTGTGCTATCATATGACAATTAAACCAATTCTGTAGGTCTTCTAAATAAATTTCTATAAGCTTGTAAATTTGTAAAGTCAATTTTGAATCACGGTGTACATTAATTAAGTTATGCAGACTTATTAGGAATTAATAGTATTGCATTTCGATAACATGTATTTACTCATGAATGAGTATTGTTCTGATTTTCCGCGTTTTCTCCAGAAATTTACCCAAGTTTATCCGATTTTCTGGATTTAAGATTAACTCGTAGCATGCCAATCTCTCACGATTTGAACGTAAAAGTAACTATAAAGTGAGAGGTTAAAATGCTTCAGTTGAATGTATTTCGTATTTTCATTATCAGCTGATCTATTATGCATTACTAAGTTAAATTCACAGTTGTTGATACATGTGTAATAAAATCCTCGTGAAGTAAAAGGAAATATCTTGCGGTCTTAACTCCATCAGGTAAAATAAATTATATTATTATTATTTTATTATTATTATTATTATTATGATTATTAGAAATAGTAGTATCATCATCATAATCTTTATTACTATTATATATATATATATATATATATATATATATATTATGTTGCTGGAACAAAACATATAAATTTGGAAGAAGAATATCAGAAAATAGAAAATTAAACACCCTATTGTTTGCAGATGACCAAATAATAATAGCAAATTCCGAAGATAATCTACAGAAAGGTCTGTATGAACTTAACAAAATTACAGAAGAATATGGATTAAAGATATCTACAGAAAAAACAAAAATTATGGCATTTCAAGGTGTAGATCCTGTCAGAAGTAAAATTGTACTGGACAATAAAATTTTGGAGGCAGGTGAATAATTTTACATATCTAGGATGCAATATCTCATATGAAGAAGAAAAGGATGTAAATGCAAAAATATCTAAATTTTTAAGAATTTTACGGTTAATAAATTCTATCTTCCAAGCCACAGTTAGTCCAAAAGCATTCAAGACTGAAAGTGTATAAAACACTGGCTCTTCCAACTCTTTTGTATGGTAGCGAAGTATGGACGTTGAAACAGAAGGATATACAGAGACTTAGATCTGCTGAAATGAGATATCTTCGGAGGACTGCAGGATACACACTACTAGATCACAAAAAAGTGAAGACATCTTAGAAGAATTACACATGGAATCTTTAGAAAACAAAATTTCTGATTATAAGTCAAGATGGATACAACATGTTCATCGAATGGAAGATCACAGAATACCCAAACTAATGTTAAGATATCAACTTGCAGGAAGAAGAAGACCGGACGTCCACTCAAAAGACTTCTGGATGGTGTTTCTCTTGAGGCCGAAACAGGTCAACAAATGGCCTACATTCGTGAATGTACTATGATGATGATGATGATGATATATATATATATATATATATATATATAATATATATATATCATCGTCCAAAAGCTGGTGAACGCCTTCATATCTAAACCCAGATTGTTCTCAATAATATTCCTAACACCATATTCAAGGCGAAATTCAATTGCAGGGCTAAGAACACTTTCTCGATTCAATCCATGTTGGATGGAGAAGCAGGCTGTAGGCTAGAATGATTACCTATACAAACTTTCCTCTGGGTTCCATGGAAGGATATTAATCTAACTAGGTTTTTAAGTAGGCCTATACCTAAGCCAACCAAAATTTATTAAAGACCATATTTTCTACCCGATTCACTGGTGTACTTCATTTCCTCTATAGGCCTATCTATTTCTATAGTGCTACATTATGGAATATCTGGATCCACTGTCTGTGTTTTGCTTTCTGAAAAAAATAATCGATGCACATTTAGTAAATAATTTAAAAAGTCATGCAGGCCTACTTACATTATTATTATTATTATTATTATTATTATTATTATTATTATTATTATTATTATTATTATCAATATTGTATTTTTATTACCGCCAACAATGTCTATTAGTCTATTATTTTAGAATATTGGTAATAACTTTTTTACTTCCAGAAACTGTCATTAACAATATTAAACAAATGAATTCTATACGGTACTACAAGCATTTAACATAAATAATTACTTTTAATACAATATTCATGTAATATCTTCTTATTCTCATTCCGTGCGTCTACTAAAAACTTGGAAATATAGGCCTATAGTTTTATGAGTTGTGCTGCACAAATCTATGTGCATAATTTACATGGAGATTTTTTATCTAAGCACTGATTATTATTATTATTATTATTATTATTATTATTATTATTATTATTATTATTATACTTACTTACTTACTTACTTACTCACTGGCACTATCGAACCCGTAGGTTCATGGCCGCGCGGACATAAGCTCTCCATAAATCCGTATCCTGAGCTAATGCTTTCCAATCATTCCCTGTATAATCTACTTCCCTCAAATCATAGTTAATGTTGTTCTCCCACCTCATTCTTGGTCTACCAACTGGGCGTTTTCCCTCATTATTATTATTATTATTATTATTATTATTACTCAGCCTCTAACGGAAATGAGTACCAGACGCTTGTTCTGGGGGTAAAGGCGGCCGTCACGCAGGGCTGACAACCCGGCTGACATAAAGTGCCGATTGTCTAGAAAAAGTGGGAGCCTTAACCTCCTACTACCCCAAGGGCCTCCGGGTCTGTTGTGGGATCACTTTACTTTACTTATTATTATTATTATTATTATTATTATTATTTTATTATTATTATTATTATTATTATTATTATTATTATTATTATTATTATTGGATTTATATATAAAATTACATTGAAAATACAGAAAACATTTCTATTGCTAAAATTCATATTTACGTAAAGCGATGGAGTAAGAAAATTAGCTGATTTAAATATTATAATCAGAACTGTTTTACAAATGACCGATGAATATTCTACTCTCATGATATGAATAGATCGTGCACTTTGCAGGTTGTGTTTAACGTTGTAGTCCAAGTATTTTCATTAGTCAGTTCAAGGTTAGTGCTTGGTTGCCACATTGAATCGAGTGATAAGTTGTATGGTATCAGGAGTTGCATGGGTTGAAATTGTCTCACATTGTATCATACATCCATGCACTGACTTTTAAGACATGAGGGAAAATAGGATTGACACTCCAGTCTTGCCCTTGATCTGACTAATGAAAATAAGTGGATGTAGAGTCACAGGACAGTTGGTTCCTCTTAAGACGAAATCCTGAGCCTTATCTTACTTGAATGAGCACAAGTAGTGGCTGAATATAAAAAAAACGTAGGAAGAAAAACTTCAGAAAGTAGATTGCTCCAATGTAAATATTTAAAATGTCATATAAATATGAGTTGAGAAATACTCTCTGTGTTGTTAGTGTTACACTTTACTCCTTAACGTTTGTTTGATGCAGTTAAATGCGAGAATTTTTAAAATATCTTATGAAATGTGTAATGCGGTAACAAAATATTTTCAAATGTCCTATAATGTTAAGACAATTCTCGAAGAAATACTACATGTTAACTTTATCTAGTCTACTCTGCCATCCTAGTCGTGTAGAATCCAAGTAACTTATTTTCGGACATTTGTTGCTATATAACATATTTTATATCTACATATGAACAATTCGTAGCCAACCTGGCGTTTTATCCACATCCTGTATGCTAAATACAAATAAATTACAGACATACAAATTACCTTGAGTTATATCAAATAAAACAAAACTAGTCCTATGTTACAAGCCATTTACTTAATCTAATTATAGGTTACTATTTGTGTTGTTATTATTATTATTATTAATATTGTTATTATTATTATTATTATTATTATTATTATTATTATTATTATTATTATTATTATTATTATTATTATTATTTATATATGTCTTATTATTATTATATTATTATTATTATTATGATTACTATATTCTTGTTATATTATAATTTAGAAAAAACATTTTATATGGGATGTGGAGCCGAAACCGAACATTTGATATTAGAAGATGAAAAGAGGTATATTAGAGGATGTGAAGAATTTGAGTATCTGGGAGTAAAATTAGATAAAGAGGATAAACAAGAAAGTGATATTAAGAACAGAATAAATAAAGGTAGAGCAATAACAGCAATGAAGAATTGAGTCTTATGGAACAGACAATTAACCAGGAAAAATAAGTTACAAATATATAATTCAATAGTGAGAAGTACTGTCACATATGGAACTGAATTTTGGAAAATCAACAAAAATTTATGTTGATGGAAATGGATTTCTTGAGGAGAGCAGCAAGATGTTCAAAATCAGACAAAATAAAAAGCTGTCATAAGTAGATTATATGCGGTATAAGCAATTAAATTGGTATGGGCACGTACGACGAATGCAAGAAGAAAGATTACCAAGGGAAACATTGGAATGGTGTCCACCTGGAAGAAGGAGGAGAGGAAGACTTCGAAACTCATGGATGCAGGAAATAAGAACTGGAATGAGAGCAAGGGGACAGGAGGACATGGATTGGATGGAGAGAGACGAGTGGAGAAGAAAAATAAAACTTTAGACACAGAAAGATGTGTAAACATTAAAATTCTGTATATAAATAAAAAACTATTTTTCTTTCTTACCCTTGTCAAATTTATATTGTGCAGTCTATACCTATTACGTATCAATCATAATTAATTTTGTATGTATAATTTAACCCTGGTGAAGTGGAAGAGAAGACCTTACAGTCTTAACTCCATCAGGTAAAATAAATAAATAAATAAATAAAAGAAAGGTCCATCGCGCAGGAACTGCGTTAACTAAGTGAATTCCTCAGCAAGTCGAATTTAAGGTCCGATTTTGCTGGTTTAAGAAACATATATTTATTTCGTTAACCCTTAAATTGGAAATAAAACTCAATTTCTTATGCCAGGTTTATTTAAAATTTTTCAACATTACCTATTGGCATATTGTGTTTATAAGCTAATTTGACACAAATAAAAACTATTTATTATTCTTATTCAATTTTTCTATTGTTTTTATATTACAATTGTTAAGGTAAATAAACCAATGTATCCAGAATCAACATTGTCAATTTAAGGGTTGTTAAAATTGGTGTGAATGGGCCTAATATAAATTGCGACAAAGAAAACGTAGTCTGATGCTAGCACGATTTTTATAATTTCGTGTATGGTAAACCCCTACTTTCAGTCGGTCCGGGTTTCGCTGATTTCTGGGAAAATGCATTCCTCGTTTTACTTCACTAGCAAAAATGCTGAATTTTCTGGTAGAGCCAAAAATTGAAATTTCCTACACTTCCCGACCCCTAGATATTTTATTAAAATTTTCGGTTTCAGATGATCTACTCGGTCTGCTTTTGCTGGTTAATCTAAATCGACTGTTCACTTAACTTGATTTAATTGATTGCTTTAAAATCACAAGCCGAGTTTGGTTCCAAAAAACAAAAATACCGGCCGCTAAAACGTGATCAGACACACGCACACACACACACCACACTCACACACACACACACACACACTATACATTGGTCATGGTCCTTTTCGGTGTCTACTACGTAGGATTAATGTAGTTGTGTGGAAAGTTTTAAAAAAAACTTATCTACACTTTTAATATCCATCACTTTTTTTATTCACGCCGTTGAGTTTATAATTACACTGAGCAACAAAAAATATTTTTTTTTGTCTCAGAAAGAAAAATATATTCTGAATTCAAATATGATATCGGTTTTTCTCCATCATGCAAGGTTTCCGAGAGACTAGGAATTTATAATTTCAAACACATTAATATTTTCAGTACCGTTCGTAACTGCACAATATTCGGAACATTCGGACTCACCTAGAAAGTAAGAAATTAAAACGATTTTCTTCTGCTATATTATCTGCCTATAGAAATCATCCCTCTGGATGGTCCAACAAATAATCGGCCCGCATTTTAGGATTCCATTTCCCTTGATATCTCTTGTTCCATAGCTGAAATCTCCTGAGTTTAGGCTCGTTTGGTTTTATTTTACAAACGGAAAAATGGACGAAAAAAACTTTTATTAAAAATATTATTTAAAATAAATAAAAATCCATTAATTGAAATTGAAATAAAAAAATTGTGGGTGATGGAGAAATTTCCGAATACTAATTTGAAAACACGATAAAAAAACTGCATTAAGTACAACTATTGGTACTCATGAGACAAAATCATGTTGACCAGTGTTATTATAATTATAAAAAAATTATACTTTTTTATATAGCACCGTCGTCCTCAACTTCAATAATTCATTTATAATTTTCGTAAATCTTTTCGAAGTCTTAGCTTCATCTTCACGACTTTTTCTGTTATTGAATTTATTTATAAATTTTATATAGGGGTCTTTGGTTGCTAGGCATATTTTCATTCAATAATTTTTTATTTTCTGCCTCCATGACGATATCCACTTCTTCCAAAATATTAATTTTTTAACACATTTAAAAAACCAACCATCAATTTGGCAAAATAGAAGAAACACTAACAATAATACACAAAGAAAGCAAACAAAAAATTTATATTTTGGAAGAAATGGAAATCGTCAAGGAGGCAGAAAATAAAAAAAAAAATTGAATGAAAATATGCCTAGTAACCAAAGCCCCCTATATAAAATTCATAAATACATTCAATGACAAGAAAAGTCATGAATATGAATCTAAGATTTCGAAATGCTTTACGAGGATTATAAATGAATTATTGAAATTGAGGTCGATGGTATACAAAAAAAAAGTATAAAGGTTTTGCAATTATAATATTTAAAAAAACTTGTTCATGAGAACAGTCTTGATAGCTTCATTGTTTCGAAATTCGCTGAAAGTTCTTACTTGGCAGCAATTGTACACATATGGAAGTCTACTCAAGAAATGTATTTATTTCTTGTTAAATTTGTAATTAAATCTAAATAAGTTATTATGTAAGTACTGTTGGTGCTATGAGACGTACGATCAACAGTTTAGACTTTCTTCTTTTTTAAATTGAGCAGTAATATTTTCTTTATCATGTAATACACAATAACATTAAGTTTAACATTTGCATAATTGAAGAGATTTTCCTATATTTAATGTGTGACACAAAATAAAAGCTTGCTTTCTACGTCACATAAATTATTAGTTAGTTACATGAAACGTAAAAATAATTTATTTACCTTACCAACTCCAATATATCTTACATAAATCTACTTGAGACAATTTATGTAATTTATTATTATTATTATTACTATTAATATTATTATTATTATTATTATTATTATTATTATTATTATTATTATTATTATTACTATTATTGTCCACCGCTGTGGTCTCGAGGTAGCGTGCTGCCTTGTCACGCAGCGGGCCCGGGTTCGATCCCCGGTCGGGGCAGTTTTTCTGGGTGAGGTTTTTATCGGGGTTTTTCCTCACCTTTAAGACAAATGTCAGGAAAACTTTATGGCCCAAAAACGGTCCCCGAAATCATATGGCCATCATCCTTATCATTATCATCCTTATCATTATCATCATCATCCTTCACCGGTGTGGAAAGCAACGGGAAGCTACCACACCTACACAATTCCCTAGTAAAGCTGCAAGCATAGCATGAAAATGCTATGATTGCAGTGAAGGATGTACAGATAACTCTCAAGACAGTTCAATCCAAAGTTAAATCAAATATGAATTTAGATTTATTTAAAATCATTGAGACGTTCTTCAGGGAATTCCAATTGGAAATAGTGTGGAGACCCTCTGGCGGCACTATGGCCCTGGGGTCGACTCAGCCTCTAACGGAAATGAGTACCAGACGCTTGTTCTGGGGGTAAAGGCGGCCGTCACGCAGGGCTGACAACCCGGCTGACATAAAGTGCCGATTGTCTAGAAAAAAGTGGGAGCCTTAACCTCCTACTACCCCAAGGGCCTCCGGGTCTGTTGTGGGATCACTTTACTTTAATAGTGTGGAGAAGTTAAAATGTGTTAATATGTTTATTGTTCGAGGAAAAAAGGAAAATTTGATCATGTTTTTAAATTATTGTTGGAAAGTCAAAGGAAAATGAGATCTTGTTTTGAATGTTGGAGAAAAAACGGATACGAGAAACTACATAACATCAGGATGATTTGACTCGAAGTTCGTGGTTTCGATCCCCATAGTATTTTTCGTGTGACGTAAATTAGAGTACCTATTCCTAACAGAAGAAAGCTAACGTAGGTCGTGAGCCTTTTATAAAATATCTTAGTAATTCTGATATAGAAACGATACTCCCCTTTCAGAACCTTTTTTTTTTTCCTTTTTTTTTTTTCGGAAAGCTGACCACAAATTTTCGAAAGGAGACTGTGTTACAACCGTGAGGAAAAGAGGACGGGTGCACTTGCCTTTTTCAGATGACATATTATCTGGCTCTCTACCGATACCATTTAAATCCACCCCCTTTGGAAATTGCATTTTAATTACAGATTTAATGCGTCCCCCCTTCATCTTTCCCTCGTTTCTTTTCACACTTTTGTGTCCCCACTCCCATGTGTGTATCTTCACCCCTTCTCACTCCTTACGCCGTTCGAATTTGAATGCAAATGGGTAAGGAAGCCGTTCCATTTCAGCTCTATTAAATTCATGCACCATTTTTCTTTCGCTGTGTGAGGGGGCGGGTTGCCGTCTTTATAGCCCCCAACCACTTCATCCCTGCAGAAACTGCCTTTGACAGCGGGGGGAAAAAAAGCGCGATTCCCGGCGCCCGCCTGGATGATAGTGACCCCGTCACATCAATGTCATTCCCAAAACAACTTCTTGTCAATTGTTGGGAATTTCCAGCTATTTAAGTACTCGTCCTTCGTGGAACTCCACAAGAAACACTTTCGTATAGCTAAATGTTATACTCAGGATGTTCGTGCAACTGTTAGCAAGCTTGTCTAGTCTATAAGGGGTACGGGTTCCACTCCCGGCTATAACCTGTAAATTTCTTCTTTCCGTGTAAGGTCTTGAATGAGATCTACTTAGTCCCCACGAGGACAAAATTAATGGCTATTGAATTTAGAAGTAGCAAGATCTGGTTAATAAAACTGGAGCTTCTTCTTCTTCTTCTTCATAATCATAATTTGTAGGATTTTCATCCTGTTTATTTCCAAAATCACTCCTCGGAGGAAGACATATTGGATGTGAATTCACTGTCTATTCATCTCTTGGCTGGTCTTCCTCTTGTTCTTCTCCCGTCCATTGGTCTATCTTCTTTAGCTCTTTTTACAAGTCGGTTGTCTTCCATTCTTTCTATATGACCCTTCCAATATTTTCGTCCATCTATAATAAATTTGGTTATGTCTTGAATATGACATTTGTCCCTAATTTCTGTGTTGTGTATTTTATCAACTGAAGCTAAGGTTAAGCAATTTACGAGCTAATCATATTACCCCCTGTACAGTAATGTGCTAGTGATAGCAACCATTTCAGTCGGTCTTGATTCTTCGGAGCTGTCGTGTCACGTATTTAATTCTTAATTATTTTTTAAAAAATTTTAACGATTTGCGTATAATATGTAGCCCAATAGGAGCACGCCGTAGCGTAGTGGTTAAGGCACTGAGCTACAAGCCGGAGGGTCGAGGGTTCAAGTCCCGTCGGGGTCAGGATTTTTAAACTGACCCAAACCTTCTGGCGGCACTATGGCCCTGGGGTCGACTCAGCCTCTAACGGAAATGAGTACCAGACGCTTGTTCTGGGGGTAAAGGCGGCCGTCACGCAGGGCTGACAACCCGGCTGACATAAAAGTGCCGATTGTCTAGAAAAAGTGGGAGCCTTAACCTCCTACTACCCCAAGGACCTCCGGGTCTGTTGTGGGATCACTTAAAATGTAGCACAATGACATTCAGACAGGACTGGTTCATAAAGCATGGGAATTAAATACACGGAGAAATAATATTGTCATCTTGGCAACGTATCTCTTGGAAACCAGTAATTTTAAAACATTAATTCAATTGTTCTGCTGTAATTATTATTCCCGATTTACTGATGTTTGATCCTAAATTTAATATTAGCGAATTTCAAATTAATGTACCAATTGAGGTTTTTCTCGTGAAATTAATTTTTAAAAATGTTCAACGATCTTACTTAGGCCTAGTAGAAAACGATAATAATAATAATAATAATAATAATAATAATAATAATAATAATGATTTATTTTAGCTGGCAGAGTTAAGGCCATAAGGCCTTCTCTTCCACTCAACCAGCGATGGTCGTGACCAGTATAGGCCTACGTATCATCACCATTATCATCATAATAGTCCATTCACAAATTTAGGCCATTTGTCGAACTGTTTCGGTCTGAATAGAAACACCGTCCAAAAGTCTTTTGAGTGGTCGTCCTGGTCGACTACTTCCTGCAGGTTGATAGCATAACATTTGCCTGGGTGTCCTGTGATACTCCATTCGTTGAACGTGTTGCATCCATCATGACTTATAATCAGAAATTTTGTTTTCTTATGGTTCCATGTGTAATTCTTCTAAGATGTATTCATTTTTTAATGATCCAGTAGTGTGTCTCCTGCAGTCCCTTGGAATATATCTCATATCGGCAGACCTCATCACTATATGTCCTTCTGTTTCAATATCCATACTTCGCTACCAAACAAGAGTTGGAATAGCCAGTGTTTTATACACATTTAGTCTTGAATGTTTTTTAAGTAACTGTGGCTTGAATATACTCGTAGAATTCATTGACCCCAAAATCCTTAATCAAACTTATATATTTGCATTTATTTCCATTTCATCTTCATATGAGATATTCTATACTAGATATGTAAAATTATTCACCTGCTCCAAAATAGTATTGACAAGTAAAATTTTATTTCTGACAGGTTCTACACCTTGATGTGCCATAATTTTGTTTTCTCTGTAGATATTTTCAATACATATTCTACTGTACTTTTTTTGTGTGTGTATATTATATATATATATATATATATATATATATATATAATATATATATATGTGTTGTGTGTGTGTGTGTGTGTGTGTGTGAAAATAATAATTAACACCTGATCCGGGATTTCAACCCGAGGCCTTCAATTTTGTATGTTCATCTTCGCCACTCTGGTTCCCAGTGCAAACATTTTTTTCTTTCCTTGTATACTGGTCCCATATATATACATAATCTCGTTCAGGCATTTATTTTTCTTATCATTTCATATAAGCTTGCATTGCTCAATGTCATAAATTTAATTGTAACATCGATAAAGCGTCACTGCTATAAAGTAAAAATATTCTCTTTAATTTGCTTACTTGTTATAGTAACTACCAGGTGGCTACATCTCGTAATAATGGAGAATATATATACATTTATTTATTGATTTATATAAGACAAATAAATGTTTGTATTAGATTTGCATGGTGGTGTAATGGATAACACGCTGGATTATCAAACCAGAGGTCCAGGTTCAAATCCCGTCCAGGCATTTATTTTTCTTATCATGTCATATATATATATATATATATTAACCAGCATAATCGTACCTCTAAGAGTGACAGTTCACTTGAAAAACGAATCTTTAAAAATCTCTCTAGCGGCCCCAATTTTAATGATTAGCAACGAAACAAAAAGAAATGAGCGAGTTCCGACCATTAGGATGATTTACCAGAAATTCTTAATTTAAAAACAACTTTATCGACCGCCAATTGTATTTGCTCGTTACGAGACGTCTCATAACGATTACATTTGATGATTTAATTGATAAAAACATATTCCTCGAAACAAGAGGATTCGGGCCATTAATTCTACTTGCTGAGGAATTAGCTTAGTTTACGCAATTCCTGCGTGATAGAGCTATAATAATAATAATAATAATAATAATAATAATATTATTATTATTATTATTATTATTATTATTATACTTACTTACTCACTGGCACTATCGAACCCGTAGGTTCATGGCCGCGCGGACATAAGCTCTCCATACATCCCTATCCTGAGCTAATGCTTTCCAATCATTTCCTGTATAATCTACTTCCCTCAAATCATAGTTAATGTTGTTCTCCCACCTCATTCTTGGTCTACCAACTGGGCGTTTACCTTCTGGCTTTCCTACAAGAAGTTTCCATGCACGTCTTTCATTCCCCATACGCGCAACATGTCCTGCCCATCGCAGTCTACGGGACTTAACTGTTCTTATTATATCTGGCTTCCTATAAAGACCATGTAGTTCATTGTTATGTAGTCTTCTCCATTCACCTGTCTGTTCATCTCTCTTTGGTCCAAAAATTTTCCTAAGAACTTTATTCTCAAATACTCGTAATCTCCTTTCCTCCCTTAAAGTAAGAGTCCATGTTTCGCACCCATATAATATAACTGGTAGAATAATAGTTTATATATTTTCAGCTTAACGTTTTTTGAAAGGAGTTGGGACATCAAAAGTCTCTGCAATGCATAATAGCACGCATTTCCAGAATTGAGCCTATGTTTAATTTCTTTGTGCATCTCATTCCTATTTGTGATTATTGTTCCTAGGTATTTGAATTCAGCCAATTCCTCAAAATTTCCCTCATTATTATTATTATTATTATTATTATTATTATTATTATTATTATTATTATATATTATTATTATTTATTATATTATTATTTATTATTATACTATTATCATTGTCGTAATCATCATCATCATCATCTTTATTCAGAAGGCTGTATACGTGTGGAGGGAATGGTGTTGCATTAGCAGTGTGAATACATTGTAATTACTCATGTTTTCGAGAGTTAATGCAAGCCTTGGCGACATTCGTACTCGAGTTGGGTAAATAGAGCACGGCCCATTCTGCTGTCTGGAAGTAATGTGAGAGTCTTGCTTAAAGACCCCTTATCGAAAAATGCATTTCTTTATCACTTGCAGTTTAATGCGGTTATTTAATTAAAGACGTCTGTGAACAGGAGTAAAAAGTAACTTTTAATAAAAAAATATCTGATATTAATTACCTGACATAATTCTCTGAGTCAAATACGGATACAAGTAGCTTTAAAAATATACATGTAATTCTAGACATCTTAAACCATATAGTCTGAATTAATTTATAAATAATTCCTGAAAAATTGCCGTTTTGGAATAATTTTCTCAACAACTACTCGAGATGGAGTTAGGAATTTTCAGGACACAAAATCCATATATTCTTCACTAATTTTTGTGGAAAGTCGGCAGCAATGGCCTTGTGGTTAAGTTCCTTGCCTTTAGTCCAGAAGGCCGCGGGTCGATAAGTTTTTTAAGAATGGAAAAATCGAAGGAGCGAGTTTCCCGGAAGGTCTTTAAGCTACGAGTCCTGCGTCTGGATATTTTCAGGCTCGTAAGAGAACCTTAAGCATGGTAAAAGAGACCTCTAAGCAAAGTTTTCCAACCTTCATCTTCTAACTAATATTTTAGTTGGCTACTAGATGTCTCATTGGTTCTGTATGCTAACCACGTGTCATTCATGATATATGTAGGGAAATAAGCGTAACTAAATTTGTCTGGTTAAGAATCTTCTCACAAGGGAATGACTCATGTCTCTACAGTGGGACGAATGGGATGGTAGTAGTAGTTCTTATGGAAAACATATAATTCGTTTTAAAATTCAATCATATCCTACAATCAATATATTACAGGTACAACATTGTAACAACTAGGGCTGATTTTGACATATAACTAGCTAATACCCGGCGTGCACTGTTACTCCTATATTAATGTTAATGTGTTTTTACCACCAGCCGTGCGCTCTTGTGCTTGCCCGGGAATCTGCTTATCCCAATTTTCTAATCGTTATTGTGAGTTATCCGTAGAAGATAAACATATGCTGTCACGGACCTTTGTAGAGTTTTTTGTGATATTCAATTCTGGGTAATTAATTTCGTGTATTTGTTATGGTTTAGGCAGCGTAAGCCATTTAAGCGTCAAACTAGGGACTTTATTTCACGTTTTTCACTACAAAGGGTGATTTTTAGGGACGAAGGGGTTGGGTATTACAACTCTCTTATAGCCTATTTTCATCCCCGGAATCTCTTGAACACTTTTTCAAAAAGCCCCATCTCAATCGGATGAACGGTATGGCAGAGCACGCGTGCCCGGGAATCTACTTATCCCGATCTTCTTGGCTTCAATGAAAGACAAAAATGGTTATTGTGAATTATCCGTAAAAGATAAACATATGCTATCGCGGAATTTTTTTAGAGTTTTTTTGAGATATTCAATTCTGTGTACATTAATTTTGTGTATTTTTAATGGTTTAGGCAGCGTAAGCCATTTAAGCGTCAAAATAGGGACTTTATTTCACGTTTTTTCACTAAAAAGGGTGACTTTTAGGGGTGAAGAGGTTGAGTATCACGACTCTCTTATAGCCTATGTTCATCCCGGGAATCGTCTGAACATTTTGAAAAAAAAAAAATCAAAATCGGATCAAGGGTATGACCGCGCATAAAGTACGATCGAACAAACAGACAAACAAACAAACATTCATTTTTGTATAATAGATAGGCTATATGATTCGTTTTAAAATTCAATCATATTTACCTACAATCAATGTATTACAGGTAAACATTATAACAGCTAGGGCTGATTTTTATATAGGCCCTATAATGATTACTTATGGTTAAAATTGTACCTTATTATTGATAGACGATGAGGAAACCATACCTCAATATAGGTATGGGATGAAAAATCTTGAACTAATTAAAAATTAATTTAGTCTGAATGGTTTAAGATATCTAAGAAATAAAGGGTATATTGTTAGACTTTCATCCATCCATAGTAATTCTGCCCGAAGGCAGGTCCTTCACTGCAATCATAGCATTTTCATGCTATGCTTGCAGCTTTACTAGGGAATTGTGTAGGTGTGGTAGCTTCCCGTTGCTCTCCACACCGGTGAAGGTGATGATGATAATGATAAGGATGATGATGATGATGAAGATGATGGCCATATGATTTCGGGGACCGTTTGGGCCATAAAGTTTTCCTGACATTTGTCTTGCAGGTGAGGAAAAACCCCGATAAAAACCTCACCCAGAAAAACTGCCCCGACCGGGGATCGAACCCGGGCCCTCTGCGTGACAAGTCAGCACGCTACCTCGAGACCACAGCGGTGGACATTGTTAGACTTATGTATCCTTAATTAACACTTTTTCTTTAAATTGTCATGTAATTAGAAACAAAGACAGTTAATAATGTTTTGATTGTGTGTTTCTTATTAGCCCTATTCATAACTGACTCTCATAAAATAATTGAGCTTTTCTCAAATTTTATTTATTAACGTGAACATTTTTATAAGTACGTAAATCGATTAAATATACAAGAAGATCGAATTAATTGATCATAAGAGAATGACTCGAGAAACATTAAAGAGAACAGAACATTTAATAAACTTTACTTGTCAGAAAAAAAACACATTGCAGTGGCAAACAAGGAAAGATATTTACATCAACAATCGTAGTAGTAATAATAATAATAATAATAATAATAATAACAATAATAATAATAATAATAATAATAATAATAGCAGTAGCAGAGACTATATAATAGTGAGCTACATGATCTTCATAGGAAGTCAGATATAAGAACATTTAAGAGTTGTAGACTCCAATGGGCAGGGCATGTGGCATGAATGGTAAATGAAAAACAGAAGCTTGGAAGCTTTAGTAGGAAAACCAGAGGGAAAACGACTAGTTGGTAGATCAAGAGTGAGTGGGAGAATAACATTAACCATGATTTGAGGGAGGTAGATTATACAGGGATTGATTGGAACATATTAGCTCAGGAAAGGGATTTGCGGAGAGCTTATGTATGCGCGGCCATGAACCTACGGGTAGCAGTAGTAGTAAATAGTTACTACTTAATTTTTAATTGGCTTTCTTTCCTTTCATTGTGGTTCAGGCAAATTTGACATTAATATATTAATATTAGGCCTAATAATATTAATAATAGCATTAATAATAATAATAATAATACCAATAAAATTATAATCATGGACCACACCGTATTTTGTTAAAAGGACAAACGAATCATCCGTTCATTGACACAACCGTGATCTTTTTGTAGTCCAGAAAATACGTTTTTAGTCTAAAAAGTGTATTTAGGTATCTAAAATAGGCTTTAGAAACGGTAAAATAGGTCTAAAGTACTAAATTATGCAATGCAACGTAATATCACTATCATTAACAGCAAAATAAATATAATTATTAAGAAATAAAAAAGTATAGGCATATAGGCCCTCTAGTTAATTTTCATAAGTAATGCCACGAGTGATTTCCAATTTATGTAGAAGATTTAGAAATCAAGAGTGGCAATTGTTAGGAATATTTAACGAATAAAATTAAGCTTTATACTCAAAAGTCATTGTTTGTTTTAAAACAAATCAGAAATGTGAGGTTATGTATATTCACTGCAACTTGATCATACTAATTATTGACAAATAGGATCACAATATTTTAACAATGCACCCTAGTGGAGAAATAATGAAACACGTCAACTGCATATTATAATCAACATTATAGGTTATTAATTTATTTTCTTAGTAAACAACTTAGTAAAATCAAGGAATCTGTTCATTATTTGCTATATTCAACGTATTTTTGGATTAAAATAACGCTCTCAGCTGTTCAGAATATTAAAAAGGAGGAGCTGTATTTATCACAAAAGCAGGGGGCACGCCGTAGCGTAGTGGTTAAGGCACTGCGCTACAAGCCGGAAGGTCGAGGGTACAAGTCCCGGTGGGGTGAGGATTTTTAAACTGACCCAAACTTTCTGGCGGCACTATGGCCCTGAGGTCGACTCAGCCTCCAACGGAAATGCGTACCAGACGCTTGTTCTGGGGTAAAGGCGGCCGTCACGCAGGGCTGACAACCCGACTGACATCTAGTGCCGATTGTCTAGAAATAGTGGGAGCCTTAACCTCCCACTACCCCAAAGGCCTCCTGAGGCCTGTAGTGGGAATATTTTACTTTACTTTACTTTTAACGTATTTTTGGATTAAAATAATGCTCTCAGCTGTTCAGAATATTAAAAAGGAGGAGCTGTATTTATCACAAAAGCAGGAGCTGATAAAGAGAAATCAATAAAGAGCGAGGTGAAACATGACTGTCATTGGTTGTAAAACAAAATTCATGGTAACGTGATTGGTCATTCACTACCATTTGGGGCATGAGTTAAATAGTCTATATTGAATACATGTATTAACAACAGACCCTCCTCTTGATCAGATGACTTATTTTCTAAGCGTTACGTAGGCCTATATTTAAGTAAACTTTAAAAGTCAACGGTTATTAAAAAAAGTGTTGACATAATAAACATTACCGGTATCAAGTACGTCTACTAAGTTAATACATGTCAGATTAGTTTTGTTTAAAGAACTGATTTAATAAGTTATGTTTTTAAAAATTCCAAAATTACAAATATAGGTCTATTTAATTTTTTTCAGGGAAGCTAAATAGTTCCCAAGGTCATCAGAAATTTCCGGAGACTCGAAAATGCTGAACTGAGACATATTGTGCTAATTACACTGGTCAACATGATTTTTGTCTCATGAATTTCTCCATCACCCACAGCTTTTTTATTTCAATTTCAATTAACGGATTAAATAATTATTTTTTTAAATTGTCCATTTAACGATGAGCACGGGGAACACTTTCATCAGGAGATTTTCAGCTATGGAAAAGAGATATCAAGGCAAATGGAATCCTAATATGCTGGCCGATTATTGTTGGACCATCAAGAGGGATGTTCCACAGGCGAAATATAGCAGAAAATCGTCATTTCTTACTTTCTAGATGAGTCCGAATGTTCGAATATTGTGCAGTTAGGAATGTAGAAAATATTAATGTGTTTTAAATTAAAAATTCCGGTCTCTCAGAAACCTTGCGTGATGGAGAAAAAATACTATTAGAATCACATATTTTTCTTTCTGAGACAAAAAAAAAAATATTTTTTGTTGTTCACTGTTACATTTACCATTCCATTGCATCAACTCTGTTTAACGCCTCACCTTATAGGTACTTTTTACATGCTACCCGCCACAGTGGCGCTACCTGTCGGAAGAGAGATTATTTTTTTTTGTTCACTGTTACATTTACCATTCCATTGCATCAACTCTGTTTAACGCCTCACCTTATAGGTACTTTTTACATGCTACCCGCCACAGTGGCGCTACCTGTCGGAAGAGAGATTATTTTTTTTGTTCACTGTTACATTTACCATTCCATTGCATCAACTCTGTTTAACGCCTCACCTTATAGGTACTTTTTTACATGCTACCCGCCACAGTGGCGCTACCTGTCGGAAGAGAGATTTTGAACTATGGACAACACGTACACGGAGTAATTATTTGATCGCACAAGGGCAGGGAGTACCTCCCCCAAATGAGTGACCAGTTCAAAGTCAGTGCCTCCTTCGAAACATTAAGGCGAAACACTATTCACACACACATTTGTACTAAACTTGGCTAATATGATAATGATGATTACAATGGCTAGATAATTTTCAGGGACCGTTTGGGCCTTAATGTTTCCTGATATTTGTCCCCGTAAAAGCCATCACCCAGGAAACTTGTCCCGACTGGGGATCGAACTCCGGTCCCCTGAGTACGAGGCAGCGCCATTACCCACAGATCACAGCGGTGGTTATTGTAAATTTTTTTTACGCATCACACCCTCAGGGGTCCTCATCTAGAGGATATGTGGATGGCGACCACAAGGTGCCCAAGCTGAGTAAAACATTTCTTCCACTTACTTGTGTTTTGCACTCTTTTAACTTTACTATCTAACCTCCCTTGATTAACTCTTGTTTTTTCGACCCCGATGCTATTAGGGCATCCGAGGGCTAGGGAGTCTTTCCTTTCTTCCATTTCTTCTTTCCTTTATTTTCTTTTCTTCTCCAGAAAAGCCTGACCAGAGGCTATAAGATGGCAGCCCCATCACTGGTCTTGCCTTCCTTTGGCCAGCAACAAATCGAAGGGACTATTATTATGCTTTCAAATCTTATATGAGAATTTTCCGCAAGGATCAAACTATTTACGCTGGAGGGAAAAATTTCTATAGGATCGTAACAGGCCTTGGACTAATACTTGGAAGGAAGAAGAAGAAGAAGATTTACGCATCACTTCGACAGACTATTTTACGTAGACGTTGTATTATTTATCTTGTACAGAGAAGAGTTTGGGCTGAGTGCATGTTTATATGTTTGTTTAGTGTATAGTGTGTTGTATGAGGGATGATGGAGAAAAGGGAGAAGATCAAATACGATGCCGGCTTATAACCTACTTCGGCCGAAAAACACCAAGGGGGTCGCCAGGTTTTACATCCCCATCCGACGGACGAATCGCTATCGGTAGTACATCATGTCCTCTCAACATATGTATTGCTGAGGGATTTACAATTTAATGCAGGATTCTGGTGCACAATCTATCTATTAAAATTGTACACCCCACCACCACTCTTGACAGGATGATTCACATACATTACTTACTTACTTACTTACTTACTTACTCACTGGCACTATCTAACCCGTAGGTTCATGGCCGCACGGACATAAGCTCTCCATACATCCCTATCCTGAGCTAATGCTTTCCAATCATTCCCTGTATAATCTACTTCCCTCAAATCATAGTTAATGTTATTCTCCCACCTCATTCTTGGTCTACGAACTGGGCGCTTTCTCTCTGGTTTTCCTACAAGAAGCTTCCATGCAAGTCTTTCATTTCCCATACGTGCAACATGTCCTGCCCATCGCAGTCTACGAGACTTAACTGTTCTTATTATATCTGGCTTCCTATAAAGACTACGTAGTTCATTGTTATGTAGTCTTCTCCATTCACCTGTCTGTTCATCTCTCTTTGGTCCAAAAATTTTCCTAAGTACTTTATTCTCAAATACTTGTAATCTCCTTTCCTCTCTTAAAGAAGAGTCCATGTTTCGCACCCATATAATATAACTGGTAGAATAATAGTTTTATATATTTTCAGTTTAACGTTTTTTGAAAGGAGTTGGGACATCAAGAGTCTCTGCAATGCATAAAAGCATGCATTTCCAGAATTGAGCCTATGTTTAATTTCTTTGTGCATCTCATTCCTATGTGTGATCATTGTTCCTAGGTATTTGAATTCAGCCACTTCCTCAAAATTTCCCTCATTTGTCATTAGCTGTCCATTTCCATTATATAATGAATTTCTACGTGTGACCATATATTTAGTTTTATTGATATCTACTTCCAGTCCCAATTTCTTAGTATTACTCAATAGTGTGTGCGTGTTGTTCTTTAGTATCTCCTCGCTATCGGCCAATAATACTATATATTTTACTAACGTTACAATATATTTAATTTTACAATTACAATTTTCAACCCCGCCGGGTATCGAACTCAGGCCCACTAGTCAGAAATCAACCACCTGAGCCAATTCAGCGGACTCTTGTATATAATGTTGAGATTAAAATTTTCATTCCGAGTGTAGTTCCTGAACACCAAATCTTAAGCTGTAATATAATGGCACAGTGTGCATCAATCAATGAAGTGTCGTTGTTTTTGGTGACTCATGCCCCAAATGGATGTCAATGACCAATCACATTTCAATGATTTTTTATTTACAACCAATCACAGTCTTGTTTCGCCTCGAATTTATCAACCGAAATTTATCATGTTAAAGAAAGCTCCTCCTTTTTAACATTCTGAATAGGTCATAGCATTATTATGCAGTTACTGACTCTCTAAAAAATACGGCTACCAGATTGTATATATAGTGCATGAATGTCAGCAGATAGCGCACGCGGGAGATAATATAAAAAAATTTGTAGCAATTGATTGTACAAAAAAAGAAATCACTGTTTGCACATTCTTAAGCGAATTATTTTCCAAGAAATGACGTTGCAGAAAAATATCATCATCATCATCATCTGCCTTTCAAGTATTAGGCCCAGTGGCCCGTTACGGTCTCCCGCCATCTCCGAAAAGATCGACCCACAGATCTTCTGCCTCGAGGAATGTAGTGAAGAATTTGATTTGGTATTCTGTGACGATCCATGCGCTGAATATGGGCTAGCCAATTGTTTCTATATTCTTGGAGGTATTCAGATATAGGTACGATGTTTAACTCTCTGCAATTGTTGAATTTCTTTGGTGGTCTAGAAGGCTATAACCTGCAGTTCGTCGCAGAAATTTCATCTCCGTGGCTGTAATATGACGATCATCCTGAGTTCTGATGGTCCAAGCTTCACTGCCATAACAGATTATGGGTCTAGCGAGAACTTCATAGATTTTTCATTCTTGTGTGTCTCTGCACTTTTGATGGTTTAAAAACTTGGTTGCAGAAAAATATAATTGACATTTTTACATCATAGGACATCAGAAATTAATTAATACCTATAATGTTGGTTATAAATTTCTCCACTAGGGTGCATTCTTACAATATTGCGATCCTTTGGCAAAAAATAATATGATCTGGCTGCAGTGATGAACAAAAGAAGCAAATGAAGCATACCAATCGTTTCTCATTTGTTTTCAAACATCGCCGTTTACATTAAATATATAAATATTTTAAAATAACTATAGTTAAATAATGATTTGTGAGTAAACAGCTTAATTTTATTCGCTTAATTGTCCTAACAAATGCCACTCTTGATTTCCAAATTCTCTGGATAAATTCACTCCTAACATTTCTCCACTGGGGTGCATTCTTACAATATTGCGATCCTTTGGCAATAAATAATATGAACTGGTTGGAGTGATGAACAAAAGAAGCAAATGAAGCATACCAATCGTTTCTCATTTGTTTTCAAACACCGCCGTTTATATTAAATATATAAATATTTTAAAATAAAAAGTAAAGTAAAGTGATCCCACAACAGGCCCGGGGGCCCTTGGGGTAGTAGGAGGTTAAGTCTCCCACTTTTTTCCAGACAATCAACACTTTATGTCAGCCGGGTTGTCAGCCCTGCGTGACGGCCGCATTTACCCCCAGAACAAGCGTCTGGTACTCATTTCCGTTAGAGGCTGAGTCGACCCCAGGGCCATAGTGCCGCCAGAGGGTTTGGGTCAGTTTAAAAATCCTGATCCCAACGGGACTTGAACCCTCGACCCTCCGGCTTGGAGCTCAATGCCTTAACCACTACGCTACGGCGTGCCATTTTAAAATAACTATAGTTAAATAATGATTTATGAGTAAACAGCTTAATTTTATTCGTTAAATTGTCCTAACAACTGCCACTCTTGATTTCCAATTTCTCTGGAAAAATTCACTCCTCACTTCGTGAGTCGTGAATTTATCGATAATTTTGAAATCACTCGTGGCATTACTTATGACTATTTCACTCATCTCAAATAGTAGTCAATGACCAATCACGTTTCAATGAATTTTGTTTTACAACCAATGACAATCGTGTTTCTCCTCGCTCTTTATCGATTTCTCTTTATCGGCTCCTGCTTTTGTGACAAAGAAAGCTCCTCGCTTTTAATATTCTGAACAGGTCAGAGCATTATTTTGCAGTAACTGACTCTCCAACAAATACGTTGAATATAGCAAAAAATGAACAGATTTTTTGATTTTACTGAGTTATTTGCCAAAAAATTAATTAATAACCTGTATGATAAACAGTTTGATGTGCTTCATTATTTCACCACTAGGGTGCATTCTTATTATATTGCAATTCTATTTGACAATAAATAATATGATCAATTTGAAGTGAATGGGCATAACCTCACATTTCTGATTTGTTTTCAAACATCGCCGTTTACATTAAATTTGTAAGTATTTTAAAATACCGGTAACTATATTTAATCAACTTTCATAAAATTCATGATGTGTTCCGTTGAGGTTTATTCAAAATTAATATAAAAATTATGGAATAAACGAAAACGAACCCAATACATGCAACCCCCTCTACCAGATCTTCAGTGAAACACCAGTTTTTGAATCCTGCCGATGATGGGACAAGTCCTGAAAGCGCTACAGTTAAATGATTAATTAAGTTGAGGAGACGGACCTTTCAGGTGAATATTCCATAATTTTATATTAACTATATTTAAATAATGATTTTTGAGTAAACAACTTAATTTTATTCGTTAAATTGTCCTAACAAAAGCCAGTCTTGATTTCAAAATCCTCTAGATAAATTCTCTCGCCACTTCGTGACATCTTGAATTTATCGATGATTTCCTCTCGTGACATTACTTATGAAAAACAAGTTTTTTAGTATAGAGTTTCTCCACAAGATGGTGAATCCATTTACTTCATGTGTACAACTACATGGTGTAAACAATTTAACCATTTGACTAAAAAATATTAGAGTACTTTTTTTAGTAGGCCTACATTTTGTTAGTAGGCCTATAGTAAATATCGATAAATATGCCAATCTGAATTCATAACGTGGGGCTGAAAAGTTTAAGGCTATTAAATCTAAAATAAAATTAAAAGTAATACATCAAAACATGTGCCAACAAAATGTAAGTCATTCTATAAATTCGCAGTTAAAAATGTGTGGTCAGCCATTTGCAATATTAGTTGCAACAAAGAAACAACTGAAATTGATTGAATTAATACAGATCAGTACTGTCAACTGACAAAATGATATACAAATTGTATCATACTGTTAAAAATGCATTTTTGTATCTGAAATGGCTTATTTTTAGTTATTATTTTAATGAAATAGGTATTGATTATATATAAACTTGTTATTTACGCTCATATAATTTATACTGATTTCCTTTACTTTATTACTTCTAAAATGTATTGATTAGGTTTGCCATAGCTTATTCATATGTTGATGAAATTTTCCCGAATGTCGTCCATCATTACCATATTCGCCATGTTTAGTATGAATGTATTCATTTTAATGTTGTTTTGTCTCTGAGGAGGCCCTGACATTGAGCGGATCACTCATTTGGGGAGGCCTTCCATGTACTTGTGTGGTCAAAAAAGTATGTGTGTGATCCATAGTTAAAATTCCTCTTCCGACAAGGTCGTGTCATTAAGGCCCGGCTGGCGCGTGTCACGTAAAAGTTGTCCCGATAAGGCGAGAGGTTAAACTGCGTTAGTGGAATGGAACAGTACATCGTATGAAATAAATTACTATTTTGTTAGTATAGCTTAATTTAATTATTTGTTCCATAAATAGTTTTACTTAGTAATCTTTGTAATTCCATTTGATTAATCCGCTGATCCAATGTAAACTTAAAATTTAATTTATACTATCCCCTACTAGTTAAAGATTTTAGAGACATTATTCCCAATACCGTTGTTCTCAATTAACATTATTCCCAAAGCAATTCCTCCAAACAGTGTATGTTCTCAAAGATAAAAACCTGAAAATTATAAATTTTACGAATCATTATAGGTTACTCCCAATTATCATAATTAAAAAACGAATATTAACAATTTCAGATACCAACGGTCACAATTCATAAACAACAACAAAATTACCAGATTAAATATCTTACAAAGTTGGCCTATCATATATTACAAATAACAATATATTTAGAACGTCAGATTGTAGCCAATAGCTTCATCATATTTTCGTTTCTCACATTCTGTAATTTAACATTTTACAATACTCTTATTTTAACACAGTTCCAATAATGAATCATATTATAATATTATAATGATATTGTGAAAAGAAAAATTAATATCTGAACCTGGAATCGAACCGTGGACCTCTCCTTCTCCGTAGGAGTGTGCAGCCCACTACACCATTCTAGAATTGGTACAAACACTAAACGAAGCCGGCCGTTGGCGATGGTAGTGACACATACTTGGCAGCGGACGAAACGAGAATTATAGATTTGTATATGTGGAAAGAATTGTTAGTGTTTTTTTTACCAAGTCTAGAATGGTGTAGTGGGCTGCACACTCATACGGAGAAGGAGAGGTCCACCGTTCGATTCCTGGTTCAGACATTAATTTTTCTTTTCACAATATCATTATAATCTCACATTCTGGTCATAAAAAATTCGAACATATGTTAAATATCCGTTTCTCTTCCTGGTCCTTAATACGGCCTTTGTATATTCTAGTCGATTGGCCCATTTCTGATTCCGCCCTTTGTTGGAAAAATACTTTGGAAATACAATGAAACACAATGCATTTGGAAAATAAAGTGTTTGGGAAACTACATTGAAAATAGTGGATTGTAAAGAAAGTTCCTTGATACCTAAGTCATTTCGGAATTAAAAATTAGTGTAATATTAGATTGGGAAAAATGTCTATAGTTCAGTTGAAGAACGAACACATTTTTTTATGTGCCCAACGCTGTGGGAGAGCTGCCCTTTGTCTTCTTGTGGTCTTATTCCGTTTTCGACGGTGGACTTGACATAGTTCTAACACAGACCCAAGGACGCTTAGCAGCATGTTGAGCCTACATGTCCAGAATATGGTTTAGAATTTTCGTTCTATATCTATATGCTACCGACAATGAGAATTGGCCTATGGAGTCCACATGAATGTTTTTCCTTACAAAAGGAGAATAAATAAAACTAATGTGTTATATATTGATTATTATTATTATTATTATTAGTATTATTATTATTATTATTATTATTATTATTATTATTATTATTATTATTATTATTATTATGGTTATTGGAAATATTCGTTTTAATTGAAATGTATAACGCTAATTATAAGGATCGGGTTAGAGATGTATGGAGAGCTTATGTCCATGCGGTCATTAACTTCCGGGTTCGATAGTGCCAGTGAGTTGGTTAGTTAACTGTATCTAATATTTTGTTTTGACGTATCTCATGTTTATCAGCACTATTTAAGCTACGTTTTTTCCTCTCTATATAAGAACATCATCATCACAGTCCATTCACGGTTTTAGGCCATTTCTTGACCTCTTTTGGCCTCAGTAGAAATACCATCTAAAAGTATTTTGAGTGGACGTCCTGGTCTTCTTCTTCCTGGAAGTTGATAGCTTAACATCTGCTTGAATATCCTGAGATCTTGTGATATATATATGGTATGATAAGAAAAATAAATGCCTGGACGGGATTCGAACCCGGATCTCTGAGTCTGTACCTCAGTGTGATATCCATTACACTACCAGGCGAATCCAATTCAAATACTTATTTTTCTTATATATGTCTGACCCAAACCCTCTGGCGGCACTATGGCCCTGGGGTCGACTCAGCCTCTAACGGAAATGAGTACCAGACGCTTGTTCTGGGGGCAAAGGCGGCCGTCACGCAGGGCTGACAACCCGGCTGACATAAAGTGCCGATTGTCTAGAAAAAGTGGGAGCCTTAACGTCCCACTACCCCAAGGGCCTCCGGGCCTGTTGTGGGATCACTTTACTTCTTATATATGTATTATATTCTCCATTATTACTAGATGTCGCGAGAACTCGGTCTTCACTGCCATCTAGTAGCTGACTATAACAAGTAAGCAAATTAAAGAGAATATTTATTTTACTTTATAGCAGTGACGCTTTATCGATGTTATCGATGATTTAATTATAACATCGATAAAGCGTCACTGCTATAAAGTAAAATAAATATTCTCTTTAATTTGCTTACTTGTTATAGTCAGCTACTAGATGGCAGTGAAGACCGAGTTCTCGCAACATCTAGTAATAATGGAGAATATAATACATATATAAGAAAAATATGTGTTTGAATTGGATTCGCGTGGTAGTGTAATGGATATCGCGCTGAGGTACAGACTCAGAGTTCCGGGTTCGAATCCCTTCCAGGCATTTATTTTTCTTATCATACCATATTAAGTTTGCGTTGCTCAATGTTAAAAATTTAAATATAACATATATATATATATATATATATATATATATATATATATATATATATATATAATTACAAAATTATGTAGCTTACCTTGTAAGTCCGTATCATTATACTGGTAGAAGTATTAATTCACTGTAGACTCTTCGGGACTATTCATATTATCAGCAAAAGGTCGGTGTGTTGTTACTGACCATACCGAAGGGCCTACAGTGTATTAATGCTTTTATCAGTTGAGGAGACAGACTTACAAGGTACATAATTTTGTAATAATATATTATATTTTTTTTATTGTGACTAAAACCTCAACGGAATTTTAACATGAATTTTATTAATGTTTACTCTCTTTACAGTTTGAAATTTTCTATGCATGACTATTTAAATCATACCCCAAATGGGAGTCAATGACCAATCACGTTTCAATGAATTTTGTTTTACGAATAATGACAGCCGTGTTTCACCTCGATATTTATCGAATTCTGTTTACCAAAATAAAGAAAGCTCCTCCTTTTTAATAATCTGAACAGGCCAGTGACTGACTCTCCAACAAATACGTTGAATATAGCAAATAATGAACAGATTCCTTCGAACTACACATTTGATAATTGTGTGTTCAATAATTGTGTTTTTAAATAATTATTTACTGATTTGTTTCCAAAAAAAAATTAATAACCTATAATATTGGTTATACTAAAGTTTGACGTGTTCATATTTTCCCCACTAGGGTGCATTCTTACAATATTGCGATCCTTTTGGCAATAAATAATATGATCAAGTTCCAGTGCATGAACAAATGAAACAACCTAACATTTCTCATTTAATTTCAAACATTGCCGTTTACATTAAACATATACATATTTTAATATAACTATAATTAAATAATTATGAGTAAACAGCTTAATTTTATTCGTAAAATAGCCCTAACAAATGCCACTCTTGATTTCCAAAAATCTAGATAAATTTACTCATCACTTATATTAATTATGCTGCTGTAGATTATTAATATTTTACAAGAATTGTATTTTCTATTTTTTTCTCCTAGATATACGTATCCATGCACATTTAGAGCACCGTAAAAAGGACAAGAAAATACAGTGTATTTGTAATCGAGGCGTACGTATGTCAATAATAATAATAATAATAATAATAATAATAATAATAATAATAAAGTTACTTTATAAAAATAATATTTTTATAAAAATAATAATAAAGTTTTTATAAAATAATATTTTTTATAAAAAATATAATCACAAACCATTTCAATATCAAACAATGAATATTAAAATAAAGCGACGTGTTCGATCTTCGGGTGAAAGGGTGTACTAAAAATAGTATTTAAATTTTACGTTAGGAAAATACATCAATCACATAGAGTATAAAAAAATTCAAGTCTCAAATGAATGTTTGTAAGCAATTTTTTTTTTCCACTCTTTTACACCGAGTTAAGAATTCTGACGTTAATGACCTGAATTGTTAAAGAGCGTCGTTGAATAAACAAATGCTACTGCGATATGTGCTATCTTGCAAATAGAATTTATTGAATTACTGTTCTTATAATTTCTTACCTCTCGATTTCTTTTTATCTCTTAGTTCGACCTTCTTCGATTTTCCATCAATTTGACTGAAGTGAGACGTTAATCCTTTAAAAATTTTCAATACATTAAATAAAATTGCAGCACAGTGCAGTTTTTTTTTAATATCCTCTTGAAACTGGAAGTTATATATAATGCTATTTTTTAATATGGTGCCGTTAATACAAAACATCACATTATTATTATTATTATTATTATTATTATTATTATTATTATTATTATTATTATTATTATTATTATTATTATTATTATTATTATTAGACTATTATAAAAATGACGATAGAAGAAGAAGAATCTCTTCCATTATTCCAGCAAGATATTACTATCGGTTATTCTATGCAAGGATATTACATACCACATGTGAATATTCGGTCGGAGAACAAGTGACTGCTAGCGTCATGTTGGCCAACATCATGACACACGTTCCCGCTAGAGCCAATTGCCAACACATTTATTCACGTGGAAGGGGATTCTATCTCAGGAGTCCACCTACATTAGTAGGCAAATTAGTGTACATCAGATTTGTTTGGGCTAGTTAGGGTGAGAAAATGGGCGAGTTACTGTACACCGGATTAGTTTAGCGTTCACATTTTTTCAGCGTGTTTTTATGATAAGTTGGCTACACTATTTGAGCAATGACTAATACATATTTTACATTGAAAAAAATTGGTGATTTAGGTTATCTTCAGCTCAAATTCTCACTCCATTTTAAGGCATTTCTCAAATTATGAAAAAATCAGCAATAATAATTTCTCTCAGGATTTTCACTGCAACAGTAAATTGTGGTTTTTCCGTTTTTATTTGAATTTTTGTAGGAGGTGCCATGGTTTAGAATCCCCGTACTAATTGTTATTGGACGATACTTTCTTTATATATTTCTCTATCTATCTTCGGGTTTTTACAGCTGCTGCCGTCTTCCCGTGCCAATCCTCCAAAGCCTACGGTCTTGGGCATCTTCGATGCTTAGCCCTCTAGCTTGCATTACTGTCTTCATGTTTTCCTTCCATGTTAACCTTGGTCTTCCTCTTTTCTTCTTTCTGTTAGGATGCCATTCATATAGTTGCTTCGGCCATCGCTCATCTTCCATTCTTAAAACATGTCCTAACCACTTTAATTCCTTTTCCTCAATTGTTTCAATTATGCTTTCTTCTGCTTCCATTTTGTTTCTAATTTCCTTATTTGTGACACGTTCTAATTTAGACTTTCTGGCACTTCTTCGTAAATAATCCATTTCTAGAGCTATTAGTCTATTCTTGTAGTACTTATTGATTGTCCATACCTCACTTCCGTACATTGCAACAGATTCCACCAATGTTTTACCAATATATTTTTTGTGTCTTTCCAAATATGCTTATCCCACCATATGGAATTTAATGATGATATTATTTTGCTACTCAATTCAATTCTATGTTTTATGTTCTCTTTGCCTATACCTTCGATGTATCCATAATCATTCCCAAATATTTAGTTTGTTTCACTTGCTTTATTTGGATTCCATCTTCCAATACTAAGTTTTCTCTTTCATTGCTATTTATTGCCAGATATTCTGTTTTTTGTAAATTTACTGTGAGACCCCATGATTCATATGTGCTTTTCAACCTTTTTATCATGAATTCCATATCAAAATTGTCTTGCGCTAAAATCTTTATATATTTACCTCAGGTAATCATCTCCTGCCATATGTACTATGTAGGTATATGATGGCCAGATGGTGATAGAGGACTACTTTAACCTTAAAGTTTCTTGAGAAAAATGTAAAATAGGATTTTTTTCTCAATTGTGGTTCGAACCTAGATACACTGTGTCCGAGACAAATATGTTATCGTTAGCCATAGCGATAAACCGACGTATTACATTCCCTTATGATTAAGCTTATTCAATAGTTAAAAATTATTAAAAAATAAACACTGCGTACCTTCCTTTTCTCTCTCTACTCTTACTCATTTTGGGTACCAGTCACGCCTCCATACAATTTAATGTAATGTATGAGGTCTGAATCCATTTACAACTTTAGGTAATTATTGGCAATTAACTGAGGATGATTTTCCTCTTTCCGGTTATGTTAATCAATTGAGAAGAAGAGACAAGCTTCTGTTATGCTTTGCACTATTTTCTACGTCCCTTGTCAGCCTTCTGTTAGCATTTAAAACCAGAAGTGCTCTTGAGCATCTGTTTTTTTTTTCGTTTCATCACTTTCGTTCATTTTAGTTCTGTAAAAAAGACAAAATTCAGCATAGGCTTCCTTCTCAAATTTCTAGAAGAGCCAACAAATGTAATACGTAATCAGATTGTTCAATTTTGAGAATTCCTGAATGTTATTGTCCACATGTATGGTCTATGGCGACGTACTTGGTTCAAAAACTGTAACCTGGGTCCCATTCCCTATCGTGAAAGTTTTCCTGGATGAAATTATTTCAATTTTTTCCTCGCCTTAAGACAAATGACGAGAAATTTTAAGCCCCAAATAGTCCCCGAACAACACCTGGCCTTCATTATCACCATATGATTTTTGCATTATTCAGTATATATATATATATATATATATATATGCATGTGATTTTGCGGTGTGTAATGAAATGTTACGGTCTTGGAGATTGCTCCGCATTGTGCCGATCACTCATCCTGGTTGGTTCTCTATGTTTTGTGTGGTCAAAAAAATTTATCTGGTGTAGAATGACTTCTCCTGACAGGTCGTGTCCTTGTAAGGCCCGGAAGGAGTGGGACACGTAAAGGTACCTACGAAGGAGGAGGTTAAGCTAAGGAAATTAAATAAAGAAAAACATATTATTAGAGGGGGGAAAATAAAACTTGATTATATATATATATATATATATATATATATGACATGAAAAGAAAATAAGTGCCTGAGTCGGGACTTGAACACGAGTAGCTAGATTCCTGAGTAGCTCAGATAGTTAGAGCGCTAAACGTACAGAGTTTAGAAACTCGGGTTAAAATCCTGACTTCTGCATTTATTTTTCTTTTGTGTCATATGTGCCTTCATTGCCAAATGTCAAAAATATAGTTATAATATATATAATATCCATCCATAGTAATTCTGCCCGAGGGCAGGTCTTTCACTGCAATCATAGCATTTTCATGCTATGCTTTGCAGCTTTACTAGGGAATTACATATGTTGTAGCTTCCCGTTGTTTTCCACACCTGTGAAGGCTGATGATGAAGGCCGGATGATTGAGACCGTTGGGCCCTAAGCTTCCTGACATTTGTCTTACAGGTGATGAAAAACTCCGAAAAAACCTCACCTGTCCCGACTGGGAATCGAACCCGGGCCCGCTGAGTGACAAGGCAGGCACGCTACCTCGAAGACCACAGCAGTGGACACACACACACACACACACATATATATATATATATATATATTCCTATATATATATTGTAAGACAGAATAAAACACTTGCTTTCTGTACACATGAGCATATTGAGGAATAGAATGTTTGTGATAGTTTGTCTAATAGATATTAAGTGCCACAGTATAAAGCTGTCAATGTCGCGCGGGTTCATGAAGGACGTCTTGAGCACGATTCTGAGGCGCCAAACAGAGCTATAGGTAGCTCCTTACTAATCGGGTTCCAATCCCGTTCCGGCGATGCTTATCTCTTTGTGATTTACCTTAATGCCATAGGTGAGTTAAGACGGCTCCGTGTTGCAAATTGTTTGACTCTCGCCCTTAAACTCTGGGTCCCTATTTCGCATCTCAGTCGCTCCATGTGGGGTTCGTGGTGGACAAATTGGAACGACGCTCGACATTATCGGAGTTTATCCCGTTTTTCCCTGCCAAAAACTTTATTTCACCACTCATTTCCATACTCAGGTCTTCTATTTTGTTATATTAAATTTAGTTGTATTTTACTGTTTAGACAAACATCCTTGAATATCACAACCATCAGTAATGTGGGATCATCTCATTCCTTTGCTGGACAATAGTAGAAGGATTGTATTTACATAAGACTATTTAACTCATGGCCCAAATAGGAGTCAATGACCAATCACGTTTCAATGAATTTTGTTCTACAACCAATCACAGTCGTGTTTCACTTCGATCATTATCGAATTTTGATTACCAAAATAAAGAAAGCTCCTCCTTTTCATTATTCTGAACAGATCAGAACATTATTTTGCAGTGACTGACTCTCTAATAAGTACGTTGAATATGGCAAATAATGAACAGAATCCTTCGACCAACACATTTGATAATTGTGTGTTCAATAATTGTGTTTTTAAATACTGATTTTACTAAGTTGTTTCCGAAAAATGAATTAATAACCTATAATATTGGTTATAATATACATTTTCGCTCCACTAGGGTACAATATTGCGATCCTATTTGGAAGTGATCCAATTGCAGGCGTTAGGAGGCCCTTGGGATAGTAGGAGATTAAGGTTCTCAGCTTTATAGACGATCAGCACGAGATGTCAGTCGGGGTGTTAGCCGTGAAAAAATGTCTGGTATTCATTTAAGCTAGAAGCTGAGTCACCAGTCATGGTGTCGCCACAAGGTTTAGGCCAATTAAATACCCTGACCCATCGGGACTTGAAATCCGACCTTTCTAGCTTCCAGTATACGAAGGCTGATCCCTATGCTGTAGCCCTTACCTATTTCTAGTTGAACAAAAATATTGATTTATTGGCACACAAGTCTTTGACATGTGTCATGGCAATATGCCAAGTTGGAAGCCTGGTGGATGTTTGTGTTCGATCGTAACAAGTGTTTGAAAGACATAAGGTGTAGTGTTAGTACAGGCAGGAGACGATTGAGCAAAGAGCTGTTATTAAATACCTTCAGGGGATGTCTCCTTCTCAAATTCATGAAGATATGACAGTAACTTTGGGGCAATCTGCTATGTCTAACGGCACAGTCAAAAGATGGTTTCGTGCATTTAAATGTGGAAGCTCGTCATGTGAAGATGAACATGGTGGTGGCCCTCCAAGAACTGTCACAACTCCAGAAAACATCAACAAAATGCATGATATAGCACTGCAAGATTGACGAATCACAATCAGAGACATAGTAGAGGAAACAGGCTTCTCATATCACAGTGTGCACAATATTTTGGAAAAGGAATTGGGCATGAAAAAATTGACTGCAAGATGGGTGCCTCGAATGTTGACGCTGGCTCAGAAATGACAAAGAACAGTACTTTGTGAGCAACATTTAACTAATTTTAGAGCAGATAAAAAATTATTTATTGAGAGGTATGTGACTATGGATGAGACATGGGTCCACCACTATGATCCTGAAACCAAAATTCAAAGTATGCAGTGGAAACATAAGGGTTCACCGACCCCGAAGAAATTCAAGGTGCTCCCATCAGCAGGCAAGGTGCTGCTCTCTGTCTTTTGGGATGCCCAAGGTGTTATTATGGTAGACTATTTGCAGAGAGGAGCCACAATAACAGGCCTTTATTATGCAGATTTAATTGATAAATTGTGAGATGCTATCAAAGAGAAATGCTGTGGCAAATTAAGTCAGAAAGGTCCTTCTTCATCAAGACAACGCCCCAAGTCACAAATCCTTAGTTGCAATGGCTGCGATTTCAACAGCAGGCTTTGAATTGCTGGACCATCCACCGATCTGGCCCCCAGCGACTACAGGCCATTCCCAAAACTCAAGGAGCACCTGCATGGGAAGAAATTTTCATCCGATAATGAGGTAATTCTGTCCGTAAACCAGTGGTTTGCAGAGGTTGGACAACCCTTCTTCCAGGAAGCTGTAGAAATGTTGGAGCACCGCTGGGAGAAGTGCTTCAATCTCCTAGGGGACTATGTGGAAAAAATTAGGTAAAAATATTTTTTCCCCACAATCCCAAGTGGGTCAGGGCTACAGCATAAGGATCACCCATCGTGTTACTTTAAACACAATTTGAGCAGTAATCAAAACATTTAGCCTAATATATGTGCAATGAGAATGATTAAAGTTTATTGAAGTATCTTTAGTATCATGTAGGATCCGCGATAAGGAATATAAACTAAAATATTTACATGTATTTTGGTCAGACGTAAGATATCATCAAATATTACATCTTCCTGACAGCCAAAATATAACCAAATAACATGTGCATATATATTAAAAATTAGAGTACAACAACAAACATTTCACATATTACACCGCACTAAAATATATATATTTATATAGAAGCTTAGAATGCAGAACTGTAAAATGCGAAGTTAATTGTTTTCCACAAGAACATAGATTAGATTAAATAAATTTATACGCCAACAAGAGTTAATGGCAATAATCTTTCTATTCTTCTGTACACGGTTAAAAAGACAATGCAAAAAACATAAAGTGAGTACAATTTCATTAAAGTACAAAAATACAAAATTAAATTGTAGCATTAAAATAGTATGCTTAAGTATTAATTACTGAAATGCAAAATAAATGTATTAGGATATCTGCAAATATCATGCGCTATTTAATGTTCAAATCGTAACAAAAAAAACGATGAAACAGATAAATAAACTAATAAAAAATAAATTGGTGTAAATGGAAATACGTTTAAACAGCAGGTCTATAAACAAGTATAATACTATTCATATAAAAAATACATATTATAGGCATACAAATAAAGTGAAATGCAAATAAGCAGCAGTTTCTAGATCAATATTTATATAAGCGACTTTCAAACATATTTAATGCTTCACAGTCTCTGGTGTTAGTTTACAATGAGTTCCAAAGACGAGCACCAGCTAATGTGAAAGAATGATAATGATATATCATGATGAAGTAGTCCACCGCTGTGGTCTCGAGGTAGCGTGCTGCCTTCTCATGCAGCGGGCCCGAGTTCGATTCCCGGTCGGGACATGCTCCAGGGTGAGGTTTTTTTTCGGGGTGTTTCCTCACCTGTAAGATAAATGCCAGGAAGCTTAGGGCCCAACGGTCCCCGAAAATCATCCGGCCATCATCATCCTTATCATTGTCATCACCATCCTTCACCGGTGTGGAAAGCAACGGGAAGCTACCACACCTATAATTCTCTAGTACAGCAGCATAGCATAGCATAGCATGAAAATGCTATGATTGCAGTAAATGACCAGCCCTCGGGCAGAATTACTATGGATGGATGGATAGATGATGTACTAATAGCATAGAATAGTAGGCCTATATTAGTTTAGATTAATATGATGCAGATTTTTGTTAATCGTGCTGTGAGCATATAATTAAGAAAAAATGTAAAAAAAGTATTATTATTTTTATTATTATTATTAATATTATTATTATTATTATTATCATCATCATCATCATTATAGCTATAGACAGGCATATACTTTCTTCTTAGAATATAAAGTCTTAGCCACATCCTTTTCGAGAGCAGAAGAGTGCTAAATGTGCATTTGTATTGTCCCTGTATTTTTCCAGCAAGTCTTATCACATGAAACGTTCTAAACTATCTGAATACTCAAATATCAAAGGAAGTTACAATATCTCTAAATCGTTTAAATATTTACAAATCATCAATAATTTGTCACTTTTCTATTTTTTGCATATTTTATATAATGCAAAATATATCGCATTATTATTATTTTTCAAAGCCTGAGAATAAAATTACTGCTTAATTTAGTTGCCAGAGGAATATTTTGCTGCAATTATATGTATTGAATACATGCATGTTACCAATATTCTTTAGAAAACCACTATTTAAGTAAGAGAAAATAGTATATGTAAATGCTGTTTAGTATAGCCCCAAGAGGTTTTATCTACTTGTGACGCGAGTGTTTGATGTTACACTATATATTCAACTCAGAGGAACCTTCTGTTATGTTAGTGTATAGGCGTTCCATCTTCTTAGCACTTAAAAAAACCTGGGTGTCGAGTCTAATGAAATATTTCGTTCATCTTACAAACTTGTAGAATTATTTATAACCAGCGAGGTGTTAAAATGAGCAACTTTGTCCGGTGTGGACAGAATGGCGTGTAACACAATAAATTAGGTTTAGATCTTTAATAAGCACATTTAGCGTACTATAATTATGTGTTAGATGTTGTATTTTACTGGATAACTGGGCCCTGCTTGATGAATAGCTTGATGGGACGTGACAGAGTTCGATGTCCTGCACATTTTGATATTCTACCACGTCTTTATAGCAGGTTCGCCTCCTGGGCTTACTTAATGTATCTTTAACACAACTCATGCACCCCTACCTTGTTCAGTTCACCTATATACTAACAATCTTCCATCTGTTGTTTTTTTCTTAATTCCAATTAATGAATCCAAATTTACTGCGTATTTTTTTCATAGAATTAGTCACATTTCAAGTCAGCATTACTTACTTACTACTCACTGGCACTGTCGAACCCGTAGGATCATGGCCGCGCGGACATACGCTCTCCATACATCCCTATCCTGAGCTAATGCTTTCCAATCATTCCCTGTATAATCTACTTCCCTCAAATCATAGTTAATGTTATTCTCCCACCTCATTCTTGGTCTACCAAGTGGGCGTTTTCCTTCTGGCTTTCCTACAAGAAGCTTCCATGCAAGTATTTCATTCCCCATACGTGCAACATGTCCTGCCCATCGGAGTCTACGAGACTTAACTGTTCTTATTATATCTGGCTTCCTATAAAGACCATGTAGTTCATTGTTATGTAGTATTCTCCATTCACCTGTCTGTTCATCTCTCTTTGGTCCAAAAATTTCCTAAGTACTTTATTCTCAAATACTTGTAATCTCCTTTCCTCCCTTAAAGTAAGAGTCCATGTTTCGCACCCATATAATATAACTGGTAGAATAATAGTTTTATATATTTTCAGTTTAACGTTTTTTGAAAGGAGTTGGGATATCAAGAGTCTCTGCAATGCATAATAGCACGCATTTCCAGAATTAAGCCTATGCTTAATTTCTTTCTGCATCTCATTCCTATTTGTGATTATTGTTCCCAGGTATTTGAATTCAGCCACTTCCTCAAAATTTCCCTCATTTGCCATTAGCTGTCCATTTCCATTATGTAATGAATTCCTACATGTGACCATATATTTAGTTTTATTGATATTTACTTCCAGTCCTAATTTCTTAGTGTTACTCAATAGTGTGTGCGTGTTGTCCTTTAGTATCTCCTCGCTATCGGCCAATAATAGTACATCATCAGTTTCAAGTCAGCATTGTTATTATTATTATTATTATTATTATTATTATTATTATTATTATTATTATTATCATCATCATCAACATTATTACGTATAGGATAGTGTCATTGCTTCGGAGGCAGCAAGCCTGAGCTTGATTCCTGGTAGGAACAAGTTTTCTGGGTTAGTTTTTCTTATGTTCTTTTTTTTCACCTGTAAGACGAATATGAGGGAATTTTAAATCCCAAATGCGTAGTTCCCAAACACCATATAGCCATCATAATCACCGATATTACTTTTGTTTTACATGCATGAGAGAATTATGTGTGTTGAAACTTAAATATTGGTGTTGTCCAGATACTGGCCCCGACATTGAGCTCATTACATATACGATGAGGTCATCCATATCCTTATGTATCAAAATAGTAAAAAAAAAATAACTAAAAAATCCTCTTCCGGCATTCCTTGTCCCAGTTCGGCTCGGGAGTCGTGGGGCACGTAAAAGTACTTGCAGAGGAAGAATTTACTGATATTATTCTACCAGTTATATTATATGGATGCGAAACATGGACTCTTACTTTAAGAGAGGAAAGGAGATTACAAGTATTTGAGAATAAAGTACTTAGGAAATTTTTTGGACCAAAGAGAGATGAACAGACAGGTGAATGGAGAAGACTACATAACAATGAACTACATGATCTTTACAGGAAGCCAGATATAATAAGAACAGTTAAGTCTCGCAGTGGTTAAGGCACTAAGCTACAAGCCGGAGGGTCGAGGGTTCAAGTCCCGTTGGGGTCAGGATTTTTAAACTGACCCAAACCCTCTGGCGGCACCATGGCCCTGGGGTGGACTCAGTCTCTAACGGAAATGAGTTCCAGACGCTTGTTCTGGGGGTAAAGGCGGCCGTCACGCAGGGCTGACAACCCGGCTGACATAAATTGCCGATTGTCTAGAAAAAGTGGGAGCCTTAACCTCCTACTACCCCAAGGGCCTCCGGGCCTGTTGTGGGATCACTTTACTTTACTTTACTTAGACTGCGATGGGCAGGAATGTTGCACGTATGGGGAATGAAAGACTTGCATGGAAAGTTCTTGTAGGAAAGCCAGAGGGAAAACGCCCAGTTGGTAGACCAAGAGTGAGGTGGGAGAATAGCATTAACTATGATTTGAGGTAAGTTGATTATTACAGGGAATGATTGGAAAGCATAAGCTCAGGATAGGGTTGTATGGAGAGCTTATGTCCGTGCGGCCATGAACCTACGGGTTCGATAGTGCCAGTGAGTAAGTAAGTATATTATCAAATAATAATTAAGCATTACGAGCTTTCAAAGGTTTAGCTGGCGAATTGACTATTTTACAATAATTATGTATGCCTTGATTGATGATATCCAAATTATTGTTAATAAGATTTGACACATTAAAAACCATCCTTGAAGTCGTCCAGGTACTTTATGTAGGTTTTCGTAAAAGGTGTTTTCCTTACAGATATTCACGAAATATTGTTTCTCTTCCTATTTCTACAGATACTGTCACAACATACCCAAACCATTTTATCTTTTTTTTTAATTCTGGCAACATCATTTTCAAGATAATCATTATTATTGCACTAATGTCATTAGGACCCAGCATTAAATTTGTAACATGTAAATACTCGTAGATCAATGTCATCACATTCTTTGTTGAATTATAACAACATTTCTACATGAATGTTCAGAAAAATCACACAGAGACTTCAATAAACAAGGCAACATTTCTACATGAATGTTTATTCACTCTTTTTTTTATTTTAAAATAATAAAGGAGAAATGCGCACAAACCGTGTAGATATTACATATAATGCGCTTAATTGTCTTTGCTATAAGCGCTGATTGATTTAAGTCTTTTTTACAATTTATAATATGATGCTTTTCGCATTTTTCTGAACACAAAACATATATACACTTGTCATTAGGTTCATGAAATGTCTTGTTGTCCCCACACCCTCAATCGACCATCACAACGTGTAAGACGATACCTGGATTCGTCAGAGAAGAGCACAGACTCCCACTGGTTCAGGTTCAAATCACCATGGTTTTCAGCATACGTACGTCTTGCTGCCTTATGCCCATTTGTTAAGCGTGGTTTTTTAACGGGCCTTTTTGGTCGAATATTCTCTTTCCTTAATCTGTTCCTTATGGTTTGGTCTGAAACCCGGATTCCGGAAGCTATATGAAGGCAATTCTGCAGGTCTTTTGCAGTTTTTGTACGCTGTCGAAGAGCAGAAAGAACAACGTATCTGTCATCCTGGGGGCATGTTTTAAATTTACGGCCCTGGCCATGTCTTCTACAATATTGACCTGTCTCTCTGTGCCTGTTGCGTAACCTGGACACCACGGAAGGAGAAACCCCAAGCTCTCTAGCCACTTGTCGCAGAGATTGACCTTGTCGTAAAAGATGTAGAGCATGATACACTTCAAACTCATTTAAATGCCTCATTTTGTCAGAGACTTCAATAAACAAGGCAACATTTCTACATGAATGTTTATTCACTCTTTTTTTTATTTTAAAATAATAAAGGAGAAATGCGCACAAACCGTGCAGATATTAGGCCTACATGTAATGCGCTTAATTGTCTTTACTATAAGCGCTGATTGATTTAAGTCATTTTTACAATTTATAATATGGTGTTTTTCGCATTTTTCTGAACACAAAACATATATACACTTGTCATTAGGTTCATGAAATGTCTTGTTGCAGCATATCTAGTGATGGAAGCCATGGACTGCCAGTCTGGTAGCGACATGACGCATTTCACGGTTCGATTCTGTCCATCGTCTGTTTTGCATCGCACAGGTTGCATATAATTCCGATAATATGTCCTTCCTCTTCTCTTGTAGGTCTTGTAAGAGTACAATGTAGGCCTTACTTGATGGCAATAGTAGTGTTGTCCGCATATCTTATATTAAAAATGTCTCTCTGCTTAGTTCATAAACCAGCCTCGATCTCGTACTCGGTGATACTCCTAAGAATCTCTCGAGGTATCTGGACTTTACTTTCTCCACATCTTCCAGTAGTTTATATGTGACGTATTCCCATATCAGGTCGAGTTCATACATAAGTTTTTTTTTTAATTTTTCGTTCTAAGTAGTTTGCGTACTAGCATAGCCTATCGTTATTTTAAAAAATTGACATAACTCAACTAAAATGCTTTAGAATTGACTGGAAGGCGCTGTAAACATTGGATTCTTGTATTTCAGAAAATAGTGTCCACATTGTTTTCACTGTCATAACTTTTGTGATTGATCTTGATTATAAAAGAATATTAACGGTATAGATACAAACTTATCGAAGATTTTTATATATCGCGGGTGTCTAGAAATAAGTCTCATAGAGTTCATTGAATCAAAATAGTTTCTCCACAATTAACGATAATACCCTATTTTACTATCCGACACAGCGGAACATTGACCTACTTCGTATGTGGATGATTTGCGAACTAATGCCGTGTCATCCCGCTTACACTAGCGTCACGTCAGTCTGTGGCATCGAGATGCAGCTATTGCTGAGTACGTGCTACATTTGCTATATGTTCCTGACTATATCTAAGACCGTCCGACGCAGCAACAGTGCTGCTATGACTGCAGGTAAAGGTTCAGCTGTGTCGTATAATAATAAAAATGGATTTGCTTTTAAATAACTTAAAATATATTTGAGCATTGAAACGAATAACCTTTATAGGTTGATCTGTGAATTTGAAGTAAAATGCCATCCGTTACATTTGAAATTGCTTCTAATAGTGGGCTGTGTTCTGGAAAAATTTGTAGAAAATTTCTTCCACATATTGAATTTCCTGCTTCATAAAATGTGAGTGAATGTTTAGAAATAAATCTGAGAAATTAAAATAGAATAGTAATAATAAGCATAAATAAAATATCAATCTACTAAGAAATAAGTTAATCATACACCAAGAAATAATATTAATTTAAATTTGAAAGATATTAATGATAATAACAATAATAATAATAATAATAATAATAATAATAATAATAATAATAGATCAGCTGGAAAATCTAGAATGGATAGAATACGAAATAAAGAAATAAGGGAAATTATGGGTGTACAAGAGGAGCCGGACATCATAGACATCACAGAAAAGAAAAGATTGCAGTGGTATGGTCATGTCAAACGAATGCCAGAGCAAAGATTGCCAAAAATTGTTATGGAATGGATCCCAATGGAAAGGAGGAAGAGAAGAAGACCGAAGAAAACTTGGATAGAAGGGGTACAAGCAGCTATGAATATCAGAGGAATGGAGGAAGATCAATGGATGGATAGAGAGGATGACGTTTGGTTTCCGGAAGACGGCGGCTGCTGCCATGATACCGGATGATGATGAATTATTATTATTAATATTATTATTATTATTATTATTATTATTATTATTATTATTATTATTATTATTATAACAGTAAATCTGAGAATACAAATTTGAATAAACTACATCCAAGAAGCTTAAATAAGGAGAATAAAATAATATAAAACGTTAAAAATGAAAACAAAGATAATTTATGTAACCAGAATTTCAGCGCAGATCAATTATAGTTCCTTAACCTAGGCCTTAAAACTTGCGTTGATTTCTGTTCTGATTTAAAATAATACGTAAATAATATTGATATATAGGCCTATTATAACCCCAGCTGGTTTTCTTAGGCTTAAAGGACTTTCGGGACTTGGAAAATCTGGTAGCGTGTTTATCTATCCGAGCGTTAGTATGAGGATGTACAGTTATACATGTTTTGAAATAAACAAAAGGAGTCTTATTTTAAACTATTTTATTACTAAAGTATAAATAATTAGAATCCCTAGGTATTCTAGCCCTAAATAACTAATCTAAGCCTATATTAAAAACTACAGTACTTTCTGTGGGTTGAGAGAGAGGGGGTTGTGGAAGTTATAAATCTATCCTAATCTACATGTTTAAAAATGTTATATCCCTTTTGAAAATTTAATATCAAAATAGTTAATTGTACTTGATTAGATTTCTAAAGTCCAGAATACATATTAAGAAAAATGGTCGGTGACTTACCCTTCAGCAGTTTACACGCACACACACAGACACGAGACCCTCATTTCTCAAGTGTTATATACTCAATGTGACCTCTAGTTACCCTAACTGTACTCACTAACATTCCAATAAACTAAATGTAGGGATGTTTACAGTTATCTAAGCAAAACTTTGCTCTGAACTATATCATGTCTAAACTCTATTTCAACAGACTTTGCATGTCTAAACTCTATTTCAAAAGACTTTGCTTGAATAATTAAAATAATCTATAAAACAATTAAAAATCTATATAAAAGACTATGTATTCATAACAATATAACTATTCACAATTTAAAATAAGTAGAAAAAGAACTGTTAGAAATAACTGCATATATATATATATATATATATATATATATATATATATAGACCTATAGGGTAAATTTAAGGGAAATTTTTGTAAAAATAATTCATTTTCGTATAGAAAAATTAGCCAAATTACCTAATTTAAACCATTTTGAATTGAGAAAGCAGACAATCATAATAAGATAGTGGTTTTGAATAAAGATGATCATAATAATAGAATACCAGTTTATTAAACTCAGAATAATTTTTCAATCAATAAAATTAAAGTTATAACCTACAAATATAATAAACAAGTTGTTAATACAGTTACGAAAATGAAAGGATCTTTAATAAAAAATGAAAAAAAAATATTAGCCTACTTCTAATAACCCTACTACACCAGAAATGCGCGGATTGCCAAAATACGGAAACCGGTCTAAGTTAGGACTGAGACCAATTAGTAATATTGAGGACCCAATTATAATTTGTCAAATTTGCTCAATATAATATTGCAGAATTACCACAATTTAATTTTATTAAGTGCCAGTAATTTCTTATATTTAATTGAGAAATTAAAAAAATATGTACAATATCTCGAAAATTAAAGCTTCACGACTGCGGTTACATGTTTTCTATTCCCGACCATAGCCAAAGATTAACTTTTAGGTGCTCTAAAAAATTAACTTTAAGATAGATTACGAAATGGAGATATTTAAGAATACTTGGAATTGGCAAAAGTATGTATTCGTCAAAATTATCTCAGATTTGGTAAAACTATTTTTAACAGAAAGCAGATACTAGCTTAGGGATATCCTATTTCGCCATTCCTAGCATACTTAAATATACGCAATTTTTAAATTTTAATAACAGAACTTAAGGACGTGTTTTAAATGTCGATTCAGGTATGGGGAGAATATTTTCTGTATTATGTAATTAATGGTTATTTTCCATTCTCGGACTTATTTTTTTTTATTTCAACAGCAAGCTAGAATTTGAAATATTTAGAAAAACACTCATTCGGATAAATTCATTAAAGAGCATTGATATAATCCGCTCTAACACTAATAAACACTCATTCGGATAAATTCATTAAAGAGCATTGATATAATCCGCTCTAACACTAATAAACACTCATTCGGATAAATTCATTAAAGAGCATTGATATAATCCGCTCTAACACTAATAGTTAATAATCGGCCACATGGGTTAGTGAATGAGTTGGAATTTAAAAATTAATACATTCACTAGTACTTAGAGCAAAATTGAATGGTTCTAACAAACAATTGGAACAAAAATGCTAAGTTTAAGAGAATACAAGCCATAAAAAGTGCAAGTAAATTGTAACCTTTTAAAGAAAGCAAGGCATACAAAAAATCACGTGTCCAAATTCCATGCACTTATTTAAGTGAAATAAAATCAAATTCAAAATCACTCCGGCTGTTAAAAGTTAATAGTTTAAAAAAAGTATCATCCCAGGAAAATTTTCGAACCAAAGTGAGGTGAGCATACAGGTGAATGGAGAAGACTTAATAACAGTGAGCTACGTGGTCTTTATAGAAAGTCAGATGTAATAAGAACAGTTAAGTATCATAGACTACTTTGGCCAGGACATGTGACACGAATGGGGAATGAAAGAGTTGCATGGAAAGCTTCTTGTAGAAAAACCATAGGGAAATCGCCCAGTTGGTAGACCATGAAAGAGGTGGGAGAATAACATTAACCATGATTTGATGAAGGTAGATTAAACAGGGGTTGATTGGAAAACATTAGCACAGGATAGGGTTGCATGGAGAGCTTGTGTCCGCGCGGCCAAGAACCTACGTGTTCGATAGTGTCAGTTAGATAGTTATCCCAGTCAACATAAAGGACATAGATCCTCCTGGTAAAAAAAATCTGGTATCTATCACAATTCGTTCTTTCTTTGTTTATTTCAGTTTAACCTGTCGCCTTAAAGGTACTTTTTACATGCTACACACCACCCAGGATTGGAGTGGCACTAAGTTCACAATTAAGTGTAAAAAATGTTACATCGGACAAATTATAACAAATCTTGATGTAAGAATGAATGAACACTTAGAAACATTAAATCTTATCAAGTAATGAACACGGGCATTAGAAGGGCATTGGGTGGATTGAACAACACAAAATTGAACATAAAGTAATTTTAATTAAACATATAATTAATCATGGCGAACTAACATTTAAGAAGAAAGTATTACCGATAATTAAATAAACATTAATATGAATTTCGAGATCCCATCCGAGAATACCGCACTTCTTTAGGCCTACTGAGTGCATTAAACCAACGATAGGCCTACATTGAGTTGAAACCGTAACGCCTCGAGGATCGAAAGACGAGTCTGAAAGAGTTGAAGATGGGAGGAAGGTCTCCCGAAACATGTTCTAAGTAAAATAACTACAAATTGGATTTTTAATACATGTCGAACTATTGGACTTTATCATTAACTCTACTGATTTGTTACTCAGTGTTTATTAATACAGGCCCTATTAAAAAATAAATATGAAATTATTGTATTGTCACGGGTCTTCTACAAGTATACAAAGTTTCAAGTCGATCCAATGATTTTAAGTGGGTGAAAATCGCATTGAAAGATTCCGTTACATAGATAGATAGATACGGGTCAAGCTAATATAAAGCGTGTAAAAAGACAATTGATTTTCAATAACAAATTAATTATGAGATATTCTGCTTTCTTAGTGATTTAAATTTATGGTTTGGCTTTTATTTTACGAGAAATTGTATTAGATGTTTTCATTTTTAAACACTCTTACTATGGACGTTCTTTATGCTTACAGGAATGTACCTTATAAAATATAATGGTTAAATTCATCAAAAGTATGTATTTATCGAATTAAAATTAGTATATAAACACTATATCGTATATATTATCAGTCATTCCCGGTTAACTAGTATTTCCGATTCTCGCGCCTGGCTCAACAGTTCTCTACTTCAAATACGGACGGAAGATTTTTAAGTGCGTAAGTATCCATGACATATTTGACCTCTTTCAGAAGGAAAGCAAATCAGTCCCATATCATATATTCACGGTACGTAGAAGAACATGATGGCTGAAATAAGAAGCCTCTGCGCGAAAATTTTGGGTTCTTTCACCCCCAGATATTAATGACAATGCAAACGACCTAAGTTGTTAAAGAGCACCGTTAAACAAAAATACAACCTACTAAATAATTTTCACTAAGCACTTATGATATGGAAAAAGAATTATTTGTGTACCATTTACGTAACCCGAGTGGGTTAAGGAAAATATATCAGTTTTTGTTGACTTTAATGTTCATCCTAATTTATTGCTGTATTTCGCAACAGTTTGCTGAAGAACAATGGGGAGGCTCTTCTTAAGGTCTTGTGCACTTTTAAATCAAATTCACTTATATGCATAGCTTGGTGTTAGTTACTTCATCATTCAGATGTCCAGAACCAACTCTCCATTCAATTTCATTGCACATTTGCGAAATTCATCACAAGAGCCCGTATTTTTATTCGTGACTGTCAGAAATGTTTTACATTCACAGACATATTCATTACATAAGGCATGTAAAAGTATTCTGTTTGCCATTTTTTACCATTATATATATATATATATCGCTCATTTGCTACAACAATGTCATAACTAAAAAATCACGACGTTTTAGTTAATATCACAGGGAGACTTGGAATGACACTAATTAAAACTTCAAATGATTCTCCTGAAAATCGTGATTTTCGAGTTATGACGTTGTTGCAGCAAATGAGCGATATGTTATATATTTCTAGACATAAAACCAAATTACATGCTGCAAAGATTTTTACGTCCTCTTTTAAGTCTAAGAGGTTGGTTTAAAAAAATGCTGACATTCATGATCGGTTAAAAGCTCGAAACATAGTGGAAGATATCCAAACATATCAAAATAACTAGTTGAATCCCCTCTACGAGCTGGATTAAAATCGTTTACTATAGAAGGTATTCCAGTATCAACTAAAAGGACACTGGGTCAGAAGAAGACGTAAATAATGTCGGAGAAATCAGGAACACCTTGATGCATATGAACAGGTTCAACTAAACCTTAACCGAAATTGTTAACGATGAATGTTTTGTAATTATTTCAATTTTCCATATCATTTTTCGTTATTGTTATTTAGTGTCTGATTTAGAATTAATGTATATTATACTAAAGGTGCTGTTGTAAAGGATGTCTTTCGTCGGAATTCATTTTATGAAGAAAATTCCAGTCTTGATAAACTAAAACTACGCCTGGTATTAATTAACTATATAACTCGCTGGCACTATCGAACCAATAGGTTCATGGCCGCGCGGAAATAAGTTCTCCACACATCCTTATCCCGAGCTAATTTTTTTTACAATCATCCTCTGTATAATATACTTCCCTCAATCATTGTTAAAGTTATTCTCCCTCCTCATTTTTGGGCTGCCTACAGGACGTTTTCCTCTGGTTTTCCTGTGAGTAGTTTCCATGTCCTTTTTTCATTCCCCATTTATGCCACATATCCTGCCCATCACAGCCTACAAGACTTAACTCTTCTTATTATATCTGGTTTCCTATAAAGATCTTGTAGTTCACTGTTATTTAGTCTCCTCAATTCGCATGTCTGTTCATCTTTCTTTGGTCCAAATTTGTTCCTATAAACTTTATTCCCAAATATTCGCAATCTTTTCTCCTCCCTTAAAGTAAGAGTCCATGTTTCGCTTCCATATAATACAACTGGGGAATGACAGTATATATATATATATATATATATATATATATATATATATATATTTGAGTTTAATGTTTTTTAGGAGAAGTTGGGAAGAAAATAATCCCTATAATACATATTAACATGCAGTATCCAGAATTGAGGTTATGTTCAATTTCTTTTTGCACCTCATTCTTGTTTGTAATTATTTTAAAAGGACCAGTGTAGTATTTATCTGACTTTCTTTGTAAATCGTGTTGCTGTTTAAAAATATAAATGTTTTTTTACTGCCTACGTTACATATATTACATGCCTTAAACTATTTTTAAAGTCTAACATGCTGTCTCTGTACTAACATATTAAATAGTTTGATTTTGTGAAGTAGAGGATAATTTGTTAGTATTCAAAGTGCAATTATCTGATTGTGATTGCAACTGGTGGAGAACTAGCTGTTGACAATTACGATGTAGATGAGATGGGATTCCAGAGTTGGGACCACACCCTGCTTAACAGAACGTGACCATCTTGCGCTGCACAACAACTAATGGCAAATCAATTCAAATTAACAAAAATTTCTGTTATGAGAAATGGTTTTTCCTTGTCGCGCCAACAGCAAATAAATGTCTGATTCTTAACAACCCGGATTAATTGTTAACCAAATAGATTTAGACCATATGTTCGTTCTGAAATTCGACATTGTACAATTTATTTTGTTAGTCTTATCTCAGTATCCATCCATCTTTCCTATGGCTCTACATTCTAAGTCGCCCCAGACTTTCCCAATCTTCCTCCTCCATCCTTCCTTGTCCTTGCCTGCCGTCTAACAATTCCTTACTAATAAAATTGTAATGGAATCTGCTCATAGGACCTACTGTTTCCTCCCATGGTTCTCGTATTCGTCCCACTGCACTGTCCTTCTTCTTCCAAATAAGAGGTCACCAAACGTTTTTGTCTCATAGACCACGTGCCATTTTATTCTATTTTGGGTAGACCCCTGCATTTCTAATATTACATGTTTACAAATTTATCATCATCAAATGAGATTTGATAGCTGACAGTGCTACTCACTTTGACCTCGCTGGTCAGAGTCGACCTCTGGGGGTCGATATGGACAACTTTGGGAATGACTGATCTAAATTGCACATTTAGGTATTTTCTTGGTCTTCGCTATTCATCCATTCTTACTACTTGACAAACCCATTAACATTTTCAGTCTAGTAACGTCTGAGATTTGAGGTTCTTTTCATAGCTATCTTAATGTTTTATTTCTTCAAATTCGTCATTTCCTTGATCCTTAATTGGTCTGTAGATTTTCCCAAGTATTTTGCTTTTGAATACATTAATTTTTTGTAGCATCTTATGAAAGAATCCAGTTTTCACTTCCATGTATTAGTAGGCCTCTATGTCGTATTACTTTTATATATAACATAATTATCGTCTTTGCATTTTAAAAACGGAAGTCATCATCAACATCATAGTACATTCACGAATTTAGGCCATTTTTTGACCTGTTTCGGCCTCAAGATAAACACCATCCAGAAGTTTTTTGAGTGGACATCCTGGTCTTCTTCTTCCTGCAGGTTGATATCTTAACATTTGTTTGGGTATCCTGTGATCTTCTATTCGATGAATATTTTGCATCCATCTTGACTTATAATCAGAAATAACGGAAGTACCTATCTTTACTGTAATATAACTCAATGCAATTTACACTGCATATTAATCGAATGGTTGAGATATCCCGTCACATAAAAATATGTTTTTTCAATGAAGCCTGAACCGGTAGAGTGCAGTTGACAGTTAATTGGTTTCTGGCAAACGCGGTTCGTCCAAGGTTCTAAATCCTATCCGGTTAAAAATCATATATATATATATATATATACTTACTCACTGGCAGTATCGAACTATTATATATATATATATATAATATATATATATATATATACATAATTAAAAATTGGCGTATAAAATAATAAAAAAAGGGAAACAAATAGAGTTATTTCATTATAAGACCAGAAAGCCTTTTTTCTTTTACTTTCTTGCAAAAAAACGAATGACCACTCACACGGAGAATATAGATTTAATATAGGGTACTTATTTCTTTTTCGTCTATAATTTCGCATTCCATGGTTTTTTAACCAATTCTTTAATAATTGTGGTATTAAATTTGTCCTATATATTAACATTAGATTCTTACATAAATAACAATATAAAAATAATAATCCTTTAATGCAATATATATATATATAGTCCGCCGCTGTGGTCTCGAGGTAGCGTGCTGCCTTGTCACGCAGCGGGCCCGGGTTCAATCCCTGGTCGGGGCAGTTTTTCTGGGTGAGGTTTTTATCGGGGTTTTTCCTCACCTGTAAGACAATGTCAGGAAAAACTTAAAGGCCCAAACGGTCCACGAAATCATATGGCCATCATCATCATCATCATCACCATCATAATTATCATTCATCATCATCATCATCACCATCATCCTTCACCGGTGTGGAAAGCAACGGGAAGCTACCACACCTACAATTCCCTAGCATGAAAATGCTATGATTGCAGTTAAGCATCTGCCTTCGGACAGAATTACTATATATATATATATATATATATATGTGTGTGTGTGTGTGTGTGTGTATGTGTGTATACATATCCCTATTAATTAATATCAACTACTGGCAGAATTGGCTTTTACATGTCAATATATTGGTTGGGTTCGTTCCAAATTGCCTAGACAAATCCTCAAATATGTACTTTAAGGAAAAATATTTTTGTGCTCGCCCTTTATAAAATATGCTATACAGGCATATATATATATATATATATATATATATATATATATATATATAAAGATTCAGATGGGATACCAGCAGAACTGATAAAATCAGGGAGAGAAAAATTGATGGACAAGGTACATTGGTTCCTTAGTATGATTTGGGAAAATGAGGCTCTTCCAAATGAATGGAAATAATCGATTATCGTGCCAATGTATAAGAAAGAAGATAAAACTAAAACAACTATTGGTACTCTTAATCATTTTCAACTTCTTACAAAAATCCTAATAAATACAGGGTGTAACAGGACCTCACCGACAAAATGATATAGGGGTGATAGGTCATGCAGAGAGGATCACTTTTTGTGGAGGAACATATAGTCGCAAACACGTAATTTATGAGTTATGTGCAGATGAAGGTGTTCAACCGTAAGGGTTTGAATTGAATACAAACAATTTTACACATTTAATTTTATTGAAAAAGACATGTTTTTACAATAAGTGTTCAAACAGTCGACCCAGTTCCTCATTGCATGTTTGATATCGTCGCAGCAACGATTGGCCAGCACGGCCGAACATGGCAGGATTATGTGAGATGTCGTCAAATTCAGCATTTATTCTGTCTATCAGTTGAGCTCTGGTGGCCACTGGAGTTACGTAGTCCGTACTCTTGGCATGCCCCCAAAGAAAAAATAAAGGGGCATTAAATCAGGCGAACGCGCTGGCCACACAATAGATCCTCCTTGTCCAATCCAACGGTCCCCATAATCGACGGTCAGTTGTGAAGTGTTACTGGGATTCCATCATGCTGGAACCTGAGATTGCGGCGCATAGCAAGCGGTCAGGAAGGGTGGCCTGCATGAACTGAAGATAAAGCTGCCCCAGTTAACCTTGCTGGCAGAATTACAGGTCCAAGCAGATGAGTACCAACAATTCCAGTCCAAATGTTGACGGAAAACCTCTGCTGGTGATTGCGAATAGCAATTTCATGTGGGTTAATGTAATCCCACATGTGACTATTCCTACTATTGTAGTATCAAACACACATAAAATGGGCTTCATCTGAGAATAACTCCTGTGTAGCAAAGGCAGCATCGTGAACAGTGTGATGTAGAAACCACTGTGCAAAGTTCGTACGAGGTACAACATCTTTCGGTCCTATTGCCTGCACCTTTTGGAGATTATATGCGTGTAGGTTGTACTCTTTCAATACCCTCCAAATAGACTGGTGTCTTACATTTATAGCACGAGCCACAGCACGCAGGTTCGACAGTAATTCGCTTGACCATAGCGTCCTCAAAATGTGGTGTCTTCACTTCACGCTTCCCTCCGCCAATGGTCCGGGGACGAAGATTCCTCATTCCTCCAAGGAGTCAATGAATTGCAGCAAATGTAGTATGGTGTGGATGTCGCTGCTCACTCATGCGACGAGCCTCTATTCCATTTCCTCTCGTCTAACCGCAACACTTAATCATGTCTCTGAGTTCAGACAACTCGCACTGCATGCTGATTAAATTCTCAAAAAACAACAAACCAAACCTATAGGTAGCCTACAAACTGCTACGACAGAGTGAGGGCTGACGGCACAGATAAACAACAAACGGGTTGGTTCCAGAGCATGGCGCGCGCACCTTGTTACATTCGCATAACTCTTAAACGACATGTTTAGGAATACGGTAAATGTTCCTTCACAAAATACGATCCTCTCTTCATGACCTATCATCCCTATTATTTTGTCGGTGAGGTCCTGTTACATCCAGTATGTTAGTATTCAGACTGACTCCTCGACGAAATAGGTGATCATGAATATGGACTTAGAGGAAATAGATCTGCAATATATCAGATTTTTAGTGTAGGCCTAAGACAGATTTTAGAAAAGAAATAAGAATACGACGGCACCGTACATAACTGTATGTAGACAAAAATACCTAATGTTCAATTGAGAAAGGGAAGTTGTATAGAACTCTGCTGATATTCGGAATTCCTAATAAGTTATACTTGATAAAATTTGTCTAAATGTCATAAAAAACTGGGTGCGGGTAGTCAAACATTTTCAAAAACTTCTGAAATTCACAATGGGTTAAACAATAATATAACATATGTACTATCTCTCCTGCTATTCAATTTTGTACTAGAGCTTGCCTTCAAATTTTTAAGTGGTAAAGAATACTTACACCCTTAGACAAAAAAATGAGTCATCTCTTGATTCTATCAAACGATCGGGGAACTTCGTGAGCACTCGCAGAAGCCTTATTCACATTAACACGTTTTCAGTAATTTTACTGTGTTGTTTGCTAGTTAACGCAGTGCACACTCAAGTAACATACAAGAGAGAGCTTGCTTTTGTGTGTTTCCGTGGTCGAGAGGTTTAACACACAACATCTGCGTTCGTAACCTCACGGGTTCGATTCCCGTTCTACTGTTTTTTTTACTGAATGTTAGGACAGCATTTCGCCTGTAATATAGTTTCATATTTAATTTTATATTCGAGTTTTATGGTTTTAATGCACACACAAAACACATAAATGAAAACCTTCTAATAATTAAATGAAGAAAGAAAATAATATCTTCTAAAATGAAAACTTTAACAAAATTAATATCGGGTGTATGAACTCTCAGCATCTATTACAGCCCTCAATCCTCGGGGCATTGATGCAATCAAATTTCTACAGGCACGTGGACAATCGTCTAGAGCATCCCAGGCATCTTGAATTTGTGCCATAAGCGATCTTTCGTCTTTCGTGCATCTGCAGGCCAATTAGAGTTCATCTCTATTTTCATCTTAGCTCACACATTTTCGATTGGATTCAAATCAGGTGAACAGCGAAATTTGATTTACCTTCTCCTTTAGCAATCAAAATCAAATTTAGCTAAACACATTTCAGAAAGCGGCCACAGTTTCAACAATGTCGAAAATACAATGTCAATTATACACAGGGAAAACAACAGACACAAAATTAACATTTTAAAAGAAATCAAAATTATCAAGAAGCCTAAAAATACAAACATTCTCAACGAAAATATGCCTAATAAGCAAAACCCTCTACTAGACATACAGTTAATTCAATACTACTACAATAACTCCAGAAGATGAAGCATGCATCGAAAGGCCTAAAGTGAAATCAACGAAAATTGTAAATAGTTGAGGAAGACGGTAGTATACAAGGTAAAAATAAATAACAATTTTAAAAAACTAAAACAACACGCTTTATTAGAAAACCGAACTCAAAATGAAAAATAGTTTTAATTTCCAACACGCTTGGGATAAAATTAAAGTTGTCAACAAAAAATAATCTCCAACATATCTAGAATAAAACTAGAGTTATCTACAAAAAAAATAATTTTACCATCAAAAGCGTGGGGTGCCCTATATCAATTAATATACAGGGTGGACCGCTCGAATGGACCTAATTTCAATTGCTTGTTACTGGCAAACGGTTGAAGATAGAAACTTAAAACAACGTTCATAGTACAGAAAAACTCACCAAGTTTCGAATCCTGTCGGTAGATGGCACAAAGATACGTTTCTCGTTCTTAGATTTAATTGTTTGTGAAAATGGCGACTCCGCAGATGAAAGCGCAAGCTGTTTTGTGGTATGCGGAGTTTAAATCAATCATTAGAGTTCAAAGGGGAGTTCCGGTGTGTGTTTAACCGTGATGCTCCAACTGCTAGAAGCATAAAGAAGTGGCGTGATACATTATTAGCTACAGGATCTGTGTTGAAGAAGCATGGTGGTGGTCGCAGAGCATCCGATGAAATGGTAGCAAATGTTCAAGCCGCATTTGAGCGAAGCCCCCGGAAGTCATTAAGAAGAGCTTCGCGGGAACTTCAAATACCAAAATCGACATTACAACGGATTGTCCACAAACGCCTCAAACTGCACGCATATAAAGTGCAGTTAGTGCAACGTCTGGAGCCGAATGACATGCCGAAACGAGTGGAATTCGCCAATACGATGCTGGACCGTCTCGGCGCTGATCCTGACTTCATGACCAAGATTTTCTTCTCGGACGAAGCCACTTTCCATTTGACAGGCAAGGTAAACCGGCATAATGTGCGGATCTGGGGATCGGAGAATCCTCATGCTATTCAAGAGCATGTTCGTGATAGTCCGAAGATGAATGTTTGGTGCAGTTTGTCACATAATAAGGTCATTGGACCGTTTTTCTCTCGGAGAAAACTGTTCGTGGGTACCACATATCTTGACATGCTGGAGCAGTTCTTCTTTCCACAAATTGAACAACTGCAGCCTAACATCGTTTTCCAGCAAGATGGTGCTCCTCCCCACTGGTCCAATGAAGTTCGTACGACTTTGGACAACATTTTCCCTGGCCGTTGGATTGGTAGGGGAGGACCAATCGCGTGGCCCCCGAGATCTCCCGATTTAACACCACTGGATTTCTTTCTCTGGGGCTATGTCAAAGATAAAGTTTACACCACCCCAGTCAAAGACCTTCGTGATCTTCGTGAGCGCATCATAGAGGCTATTGAGAACATTCCAGAAGACATACTCCAACGTACTTGGCAAGAAATTGTTCATCGCTTTGATATCGTCACAGTGACTGCTGGGGCTCATATAGAGATGTGGTGATCTGGATATCAAAACTTGGTGAGTTTTTCTGTAATATGAACGTTGTTTTAAGTTTCTATCTTCAACCGTTTGCCAGTAACAAGCAATTGAAATTAGGTCCATTCGAGCGGTCCACCCTGTACTTCATATAAACAGGTATTGGTAAAATTGAAGTCTCTAAGAAGAAAACGTAAAAACCGTAAAAAGCACCCCACGCCTTTGATGGTAATTTTTTTTGTAGATAACTCTAGTTTTATCCTAGATGTGTTGGAGATGATTTTTTTTGTTGACCACTTTAATTTTATCCCAAGCGTGTCGGAAATTAAAATTATTTTTCATTTTTTAGTTCGGTTTTCCAATAAAGCGTGTTGTTTTAGTTTTTTTAACTATTATTATTTTTTAATTTTTTAGTATGGTTTTCTAATAAAGCGCGTTGTTTCAGTTTTTTTAAACTTTTTTTTTTATTTTTAGTTTAATTCATTGTCATAAACTGGAATCCCATGAAAATTTAATTACTTAATACTCTTCTAAAACAAAATCCTCCGACCTGGATTTGAACCAGCGGCCTATGGATTACTGAAATTATATACCACTACAGTCCACCGCTCTACCAACTGAGCTCTTACAACGATTGACTAAAAAGTCGATAAGTCCGCAACCTATTACACCGGGTTTTATTATTTTTTTTTATTTTCTGATGATTCTGGCCAGGATTTAAAAAAAAATGAAATTATTGTATTGTCGTGAGTCCTTTACAAGTATACGAAGTTTCAAGTCGATCTAATATTTTTAAGTGGGTGAAAATCGTGTTCAAAGATTCCGTTACATAGATACAGGTCAAGTTTATATAAAGCGTATAAAAATATGTAATTTAACATTGTTATAACCTCAACGGTATAAAAAGCAATTATGAACTTAAAAGGTATAGAATAATTCAAATGTCGAAATAAAATGTATTTAATTCATAAAACTTTTAATACAAATATCACGAAAAAAAATTGCGTAATTGAATACGCGAAGCTGCGATGTTCACTAACAGAAACAGTAACAGCATGCTTTACCGCTGACCTATCAGGACACGTAGGAGAGTCTTCAGTTCATGCCACATAACACAGTAGCTCAGGGACTGCACAATTATGACTAGTTTCCTAGTTTGAACCCAGCGCTGTGCCGAGTATGACTTAGAAGAAATGTGCGTTTAAGAGATGACTCATTTTTTTTTGTCGAAGGCTGTACAACTCAATGGTATTAATAAGCAGTTGGTATTTGCTGATGATGTAGTACTGTTAGGCGATAGTGAGGTAAAACTAAAATGCAATACACGTATTCTATCAAACAATACTAGGAAACTGGGTATGGAAATAACCTAAATACCAATAAATCTAAATACATATATGCATATACAATATCGATTCAGATGACGGGTTTCAAATTTTGCCTGGACATTATTTTCATTCTCAGTTTTATCTCGCCTTGAGGGACATACAAGGCAATGTCCTTGGGAGAAATATTTTTTTCAGGAATTATTAATTTGACCTGTTAAATTATGAAACTGTAATGAGGTAATTGCAACAAAATTAAAATAGTGGGCTTTTTGCGAAAATATTTTGAATATAGGCACATTCCTAAGATCATAATAATGTTTAATTACAATAATAACTAGGGCAAAGGCTAACGGAGATTTTGTTTCTGACCTAATTAAAAATCCTTATGGAAGGATGGGTATTTCTTGTGTTAGTTTCGGTAACGTCAAGAAGTATCCATGTAGCAAAATCCACTCTCTCCACATCCAAATATGGTCCTCTGATGTGAAAGAAAGAGAGAGAGAGAGGGGGGGAGAGAGTGATGTAAGGAAAGCAATGGGAAACTACCATATGTATACATATCCTTAGTAAAACTATATACATGACATGATGTTGAATTTGCAGTGAAGGACCTGCAATTGTGCAGAAACTGTGACGAGCACGAAGGTTATAACATAATCGCATATTGATTAATTGAACCAGACAGGGTATACAAATAGTAATAATGCTAATGTTTTATTTATTTATTCTTCCACGGTTCAAACCAAAAAACCTCTTCCACTCAACCAGTACAGATATTCGAAATAATAATTACTAATGACAAATAAATAACTAAATAACTCACTGGCACTATCGAATCCGAAGTTTTATGGCTGCGCGGACATAAGCTCTCCATATACCCCTTTCCTAAGTTAATGTTTTCCAATTATCTTTTGTATACTTACTTGTAATTTGTAAGCCCATGTTTTCCCTTATCAGAGATTTAGGCGCTCTCCTCCTACAGGGAAGAATTTAAACCATTCTAATTTAGTTACACTTGTTTTCGTATAGATGTCATTTGAGTGGTCCGTGGTCAGCGTTCCGCGTCATACTGACATCTAGGAAACCAAGGTAGTACTAGGACGGGAAAATTCGGTAAATTTTGCTTAGAGGCCTTTTCATTCAGACTTAAGGATCTTTTACGAGCCTGAAAATCTTCAGACTCGGGACTCACGGCTTAAAGTCCCTCCCGGGAGGACTTGCTCCTTGGATTTTTCCATCCTAAAAAAATCCATCGACCCCGGCCGAGTTTGATCCGCGACCCTCGGGAAGGAGCATAACCACTACTCCACCGCGGCCGATCTTCATAATTGTTATTATATGTATAATTTAACCCTGGTGAAGTGGAAGAGAAGACCTTACTGCCTTAATTCTGTCAGGTAAAATAAATAAATAAATAAATAAATAATCACTTCCCTCTTGGAGATATAGGTTCCCCCTAGCGGGCAGTTTCTTGACGAAGGCTAATTTTAGTTATGTGTATTTCCCTATAAATCTCAGTTATAACATAATGTCAGCACATCGTCTCAATGAAACATTTATTAGGCAATCAAGATATTTCTTGGTTGGGGAAGGTCGGTTAAATTTTGCTCAGAGACACTAATTTAGACTTGAAGTTCTTTTACAATCCCGAAAATCTTCAGAATCGGGACGTACGGTTTAAAGTCTCCCCCTCCCGGAGGTCTTGCCCCTTGGATTTTTGTATCCTAAAAATCAATCAACCCCGGCCGGTTTTGAACTCTTGGGACTAGAGGCAAGGAACATAACCTTTACACCACCGTGGCCGACTCTGCACAAGTTACCTTCCTCAAACCATAGTTAATGTTATTCTTCACCTCATTTGTTGCCTACGTACTGGCGCTTTCCCTCTGGTGATCCTACAAGGACTTACCATGCCCCTATTTGATTCCTCATTTGTCTCACATGTCTTACTCATTTGCGGTCTACAAGACCTAACTGTTCTTATTTGATAATATGTGTATGAAATTCATATTTAATATTAGTCATTCAAAATATCTCTGCAGGCGGAAGAATTACGAAACTCTGTTCGTTGCTTCACGTGACGTCATATAAGGCAGTGTACACTATCAGCGTCCCCCGTCCCATTCCCCTCTGCCATCATAGAAAGCAGTGTCACGTGTTCTATTCCTGCATAAACACGACTGCACTGCCCTCCGTCAACAACTGCGCTTACTCCTTAAACGGGCCGAAAATATGACAACATTTCTCCATTTTTTCAGGAATTGTTATGGCTCCGTCTTCAAGTTGGGAGAAAATTACATTGTCTAGTTTTCTTATTTTAAGATTGTACATACTTCGACTCTTAATTATTCAACATCATGTTTCCAGTGTCCGTCCTCCAACCATAATTTAAATACACAATCACATCCTATTATGCCGCTACATGGGACATCTCATTACTCCACATCATGTACTGTCTCCAATTCCCGCAACTGGAATTCCCTACCACAATAAATCAGGACTGCCGGACGTTAGAATCATTTAAAATAAATATACAATTTATATTTTCCATTCCTTCTGGGTTGTTTTGTGGTTGAGACTTGAAAGTAGTTTTGAAGTTCATTAGGAAAGGCTTTACTGGCCCGCGGCTAAGTAGGTACAGTGGTTGGGCCTTTCTACCTTTTAGTCCTCTGGAAGGACAGACATTAGGGATTACCGCATTTATCAGTACTGATGGAAATGAAAATGGAAACGGTTGATACCGCCGTGACTCGGTCCTCAGAGCCTCGTTTGTGAAAACGGGTTGTACCACGAGAAGGTGAGGATGAGAATTGGGTAGGAGAGGTTATACACACGTCACTACCGATATCTTCGGAGGACTGCAGGATACACACTACTAGATCACAAAAAAAATTAAGACATCTTAGAAGAATTACACATGGAATCTTTAGAAAACAAAATTTCTGATTATAAGTCAAGATGGATACAACATGTTCATCGAATGGAAGATCACAGAATACCCAAACTAATGTTAAGATATCAACCTGCAGGGAGAAGAAGACCAGGACGTCCACTCAAAAGACTTCTGGATGGTGTTTCTCTTGAGGCCGAAACAGGTCAACAAATGGCCTAAATTCGTGAATGTACTATGATGATGATGATGATAAATTTATATTTGATTTAACGTGTTCCTTCACATGTAATGTCATCATCATCATCCTTCCATGTATTCGGCCTGGTGACCCGTCACACTCTCTATTGAGTGGTCTTCTCAAAGATAATAATAATAATAATAATAATAATAATAATAATAATAATAATAATAATAATAATAATAAAATAATAATAATAATTTATTTTAGCTGGCATAATCTCCTTCCTTGGGGATGATAATTCAAAATCAGAAGAAGGATGCGAGATCGATCCATACGCTTAAGGTCCTGTAATGTAATTTACTTATATTAATTGGCGTTTTCTGTTTAATTTATTATAGGCCTATATTTTTAAGTGACCAGCTTCTTGGGCCAGTGATTACAGTTTCTGAATACAATTCATGGGATCTTGGGTTCGATTCCCGGTCAGACCATAGAACTTTTTTCTTAAAGGGAATATTCCTATGGTCGCCCATGGTCTGGATTTAGGCTAAGTTTAGGTTTAAGGACTCTTCTGGTGCTTCAATATCATTCATCACTTATCTATCATATCATCGGGGTAACGTAACTCCGCCTTCCACGCGCCCCAACATATGAAATGGGTTACAATTCCACCTTGCCTGGATAGAATACCAGAAATGTCATAAAGACGACCTGGTGGCATTGGTAAAACAATATTGTTATGACTCATGATTATGATGGTTAGCATGTAATAATATACGTACACTCGAATTTTTAATGCTTTTTTTAATTTATTATAATTTTATATATTGTATATACAATTTTATTGCGTATTTTGTTGGTTGAGGAAGATTATGCTTTACGGCCTTAACTATAAATATAATAATATCCTCAACTCGTGTCCAACTCAGGATCGGGTAGAGGGATAAGCTGAGATGAAGCCCCTAATATAAAGGTCTCTGAATGGTAAGGGTGCCGGCCGGCCGACCACACCTGACGCACCATCAAAAGGGCAGATGAATGAAATGAAACGAAATGGATGAGATGAGTGTGGAGAAATGGTGGAATGAAATTGTGGCAGGGGAAAACGGGAGAAACCCTCGAGAAAAATTTGTCCAAGCTCCATTTCGTTCACCACGAAACCCACATGAAGTGATCGAGACTCGATCTCGAAACTCCAGCGCGAGCGGTGAGAGGCAAGAGTCTAACCGCTTGCGCCACGGAGCCGCCCTCGGCCTTAACTCTGCCAGAATAAATAAAACATTGTATTATTATATTAGCTCACTATTAATTAATCTTCTCCATTCACCAATTAAAAAGCAATACAAAATTTAAATTAGACCACAAGAAAATTAAGCTATTAGACCTATAAGCATTGACTTACTTACTTACTCACTCACTGGCACTATCGTACTCGTGGTCCACGGCCACTTGGACATAAGCTCTCCATTGCAACCCTATCCTGAGCTAATATTTTCCAATCATTCTCTGTATAATCTACTTCCCTCATATCATAGTTAATGTTATTCTCCCACCTCATTCTTGGCCTACCAACTGGGCGTTTTCCCTCTGGTTTTCCTGCAAGAAACTTCCATGCATGTCTTTCATTCCCCATTCGTGTCACATGACCTGCCGATCGTAGTTACAAGACTTAGCTGTTTTTATTATATCTGGGTTCCTATAAAACCATGTAGTTCACTGTTATGTAGTCTTCTCCATTCACCTGTCTGTTCATCTCTCTTTGGTCTAAAAATTGTCCTAAGAACTTTATTCTCAAATATTCGTAATCTTCCTTCCTCCCTTAAAGTAAGAGTCTGTTTCGCATCCAAGTAATATAACTGGTAGAATAATAGTTTTATATATTTTCAGCTTAACGTTTCTTTAAAGGAGTTGAGACGTTAAGAGTCTCTGTAATCCATAATAGCACGCATTTCAAGAATTGAGCCTACGTTTAATTTCTTTGTCCAATTTATTCCTGTTTGTGATTATTGTTCCTAGGTATTTGAATTCAGCCACTTCCTCAAAATTTCCTTAATTTGTCATTGTATAATGTATTTCTTTGTGTGACCATATATTTAATTTGATATTTACTTCCAGTCCCAATTTCTTAGTGTTACTCAATAGTGGGTGCGTGTTAGCCTTTAGTACCTGTTCGCTATCGCCCAATAGTTATACATCATCAGCATAAACAAGAATGTATGCCTACACGACTTAGGAAAACTATTAATTATAACTTTAAGTTTTCTGTAATATAGACAGTAATGGAAATTTGCACAGGAATTCTGGTAAAATATTAAACGGTTTCTGAGATTATGGAGCTGTCTTAGACACACATCATGGAGTAACAGAGATTCCTTTTGTCCTTTTGTTTGTGTGTGGATTTTGGCACGGCTGTACCTCCCCCCACCACCCACAAATTTAACGTGGTACAAGCCATTTTCTTCTTCATGTCTTTACACAGGCCAACAACTCGACCGTGAAAAATGCTGAATATAATTCGTGAATGCCAAAAAATACAGTATCTCCCTGCACCTCTTTCTGTCTGTCTGTATGCACGTGAGCATAGCTTAAATTCTGAACTAGTAACAACCAAATGTTAAATACAACACATTAAACCTTTTATTATAGTGTTTTTATTTAATATGTTTTAAACTTTTATTTAAAACGTTACTATTCACATATTTTTACTCACTAGGTAAATTCTAAATTGTACTTTATACAGTATAATAAATGTTTAGTGTATAAAAAAGATGGGCTAGGTACATATTTTATATATTAATTTTTAATGTGTTATAATTTAACGTAACGCACATTTTTCTACTATTTATATCTCTATTTTGTATGTATTTCCGGTTGAGTGGAAAAAAATGTTATGGGCTTAACTCTGTCATAATAGTTAAGTAAAAATATAACAGTAAGATTATCATAATTATCGTTATCATCATTGCAAATAATTATTATCTTAGATATTATAAGCATATTATTATTATAATAATTACTTTATATAATAATAGTATTACAATTATTATTATTATTATTATTATTATTATTATTATTATTATTATTATTATTATTATTATTATTTTATTATTATTACATCGGCCGCGGTGGACTAGTGGTTATGCTCCTTGCCTCTGGTTCCGAGGGTCGCGGGTTCAAACCCGGCCGGGGTCGATGGATTTTTTAGGATGGAAAAATCCAAGGAGCAAGTCCTCCGGGAGGGACTTTAAGCCGTGGGTCCCGAGTCTGAAGATTTTCAGACTCGTAAAAGATCCTTAAGCCTGAATGAAAAAGCCTCTAAGCAAAATTTGCCGAATTTTCTCGTCCTAGCACTACCTTGTTTTCCTAGATGTCAGTATGAGGCGGAACGCTGACCACGGACCACTCAAATGACATCTATACGAAAACAAGTGTAACTAAATTAGTATGGTTCAAATTCTTCCCTGAAGGGGGAGGCGCCTAAATATCTGTTAAGGGAAACATGGGCTTACAAGATACAAGAAGATTATTATTGCTATTAATATTATTGTTAATGGCATTATTATTATTATTATTGTTGATATTATTATTATTATTATTATTATTATTATTATTATTATTATTATTATTATTATTATTATTATTAGTCATATGTAGGGAAACAAGCATTACTAAATTTGACTGGTTAAGAAACTTCCCAATTGTGAAACACACGTGTCCCCGTTGTGGGACGAACGTGGATCAATTATTATTAATTTATTATTATTATTATTATTATTATTATTATTATTATTATTATTATTATTATTATTATTATTATTATTATTATTATTATTATTATTATGCAACTCGATAACGTAAAGTACAACATTTGTTACACGTACGTGTAGTATATCCTCTTGTTCCATTAGGAATATAGGGCATTTGTAAAATATTTCCATCTGACTCTGTTTCTGCCTTCATCTTCATTTCCATGTTTACTTCTTGTATATCTGTTATATATGATTGATATGAGGTGGCCTAATATAAGATATTGCTATGTATTATTGGACGTGTAAGGGAACAAACCAATTTTAGATGCAAATTTGGAGGTGGATAGGTCACATTTTGAGGAATGATTGTACATTAATCGAGAAATAATAATTGGATTGAAACCCGAAATGTTTTCCCATTCCCCACCAATGGTCTGAGTGTGTGTTTTGTATTTGTGGTGTTTTTGGTGATTACAGAAATCTCGAGCTATTCCTTTCCGAACATTCACTAAGGTAACATTAATACGTTTATAGATCCAAGATTTGTGTATATAGTGTATACAGTTTCCATTGTAATTACTTGCCTTTCCCAAAACAATTACTTATACGAAGACCGTTTTCGTTCTGAAACCTCAATGTGCTGTACATATTTCTGATGTCGTGTCTTGCTCAGCGTAATTGTACAAAATAAAGAGAAATACATTATATATTTACTGATAATAATGTCTGGAAAAGCTTTTGATTTAATAATGTGTTTTTTGTGAAAGAAAAAAAGTCTGAGAGGATTATTGTAGCTCTGGTCTCAGAGTTAAGTTTTTTTCTCGACAAACTTGGAATTGCTGTGGCTTAACACGACCCTGATGCGGGTGCGTTCCCTTTCAGCTGAATCATCAGGAAGCCGCTCTTCTCTCTCTTCTTTTTATTTTCTTCTTCTTCTTCACACAACACCAGTCAACTTGCAACCAAAACTTCCTCCGATGTCTCTTGTTCGTATCTCTGTCAATCTGTTATAGAGTTTTATATTGATTTTGAGAGACTTACGTAAATAATTCGTCCATATGAATTCCATCAAGCGTAAATTGAAACCAAGTTGTTAACAATGAAAGTTCTTCATAAATATTTGTATTCACAATTTAAATAACATTACATGAGATAATGACACATTCAGACGATTGAAAGAAGAAAGTCTGGAATTCTCAATCACAAACATGGTTTTATAATTGTTAACTAGCTCATTGGTATTATAAAATGGCCGCGCGGACATAAGCTCTCCATACATTCCTGTTCTTTAGCTAATGTTTTCCAATCATTCCCTGTGTAATTTAACTCCCTCAAATCATGGTCAATTTTATTTTCCCCAACTCATTCTTGGTCTACCTGCTCTGCGCTTTTCCCCTAGTTTTCGTATAAAGTGTTCCCCCATGCCGCTCTTCCATTCTCCATTCATGACACATGTCCAGGCATCGCAGTCTAAGAGATTATTTCACGTTAATATCACGTGTAGCTCATTGTTATGTAGTTTTCTCCATTCATCTGTCTCTTCCTCTCTCTTTAGACAACATTTTTTTTAGAACTCTATTCTCAAATACTCGTAATATTTTCTCCTCCCTTAAAGTAGCATACAATGTTTCGCATCCATATAACTGGAAGAATAACAGTTTTATTTATTTTCAGTTTTATATTTTTCGAAAGAAGTTGAAATGACATAATGCCCTGTTATGCGTAGTATTATGCATTTCCAGAATTGAATCTACTATAAAAATAAAATATATGACATTGATTTTAAAATCAGGGTTTTGTTTCAAAATTTGCTTTCAAAATATGAAGACGAGTATTGCATTCAGATCTATAGGTAAACCGGAACATCGATACCATACGTACAGATTAGGCAGGTTCTACAATTCAGACAAGTGCGAAATATTTAAGTGAATATAAACAAATCTTTAGTGGATCAACAAATCAATAACCTGTTAGTTTATGCTGATGATGTAGTATTATTAGGCGGAAGCGAAGATGTAATAAGGACCAGCACGCAAACTCTGTTGAGTAGCACTAAGAAATGGGGTTGGGATTAATCATCAATATAACTAAATATATGGTCACACTAGAAATATACTGTACTATATAATGAAAATGGACAGTTAATGAAAATGAGGGAAGTTTTGAAGATGTGGCTGATTGCAAATACCTAGGAACAAAAAATTACAAGCAGTAATGGGGTACACAGTCCCGAGTGGTTAAGGCAAGAAGCCTTGGCGCAGAGCTACGGACTTGCGCTGGTTCGAGTCTCCATGGAATTTCGACCAGTATGGGACCGGTGCCCACCCAGCATCGTGAGGCATTTGGGTAGCTACAATAAGTAGCGACTCCAGTTTAGAATACCAGCTATAACGGCTGGGGGATCCGACATGCTGACCACATGTAACAACCATAAACTGGCTAGATGATCGTCTACCTCCGTGATTAACACATGTGGATGTGAGGCCAGCAGCCGGATGATCAACCGAGAGCCTTCGAGGCCTGTCGCGCTTGGAGTTTAAAAATCAGGTACACAAGGAAATTAAACATAGGCTACTATTTTGCATTACAAGGACTCTCGTCGTAATAGTTACTACTATGTTCCAAACGTTCGCTTATTAATATGTGAGATTATTGACCGCAAGTCTCCTATACATCTGGCATGCGTTCGTCTTTTGTGTTTTATTTTGGATCTCGACGGACACAAATTTAAATTTAATTAACTTAGTCATATTATTATCTAGTGTAGTGTAATGTTCTGTATTTTGTATCAGTGACAACCCTCTAATAATTATTTGTGTCAGTTTATATGCTGTTGGCTGTGTACTTGACGTCTTTCGAAGATCAGGTTATTCTGTCAGTGCATCGAGGGTAATCCCTAAATGTTCTATAAATTCTACATTAGTCAAATATTTCAGTAAACCAGAATATTTAGTTATTTCTTTCTGATTTCTTGTAACATCAATCTGAGCCTTTTCAATAGGTATACATCTCACAGTTTTCCCACACGATCTACAGAGTTCAGCCTAGTTGATGAAACCCACCGAATTGTCAAAATGTTACCAATACGAAACTGTTGTTGCCTCAAAGCTTTTGCGCACGTTGTTTAGTTCTCTTTGGCTCTTAGTTGGTTGTATAGAACATTAGTTTTTCTAAGAAAATTTGAACATAATTTATTCCAATGTCTTCTCTGATGTAATCATTCACAACAAGCACTGTCTATGGTTACAGCATTGCCAGATTGTGATATATATTTCCACCCCTACGCCACTGTATCTGTCTATCGTTTTTGAAGGCACCATCACATGAAATATATATGAGACATTCCGAAAAAAATTAGTTTTTCAAGAAGGGTAGTAGTAGTAGGTAGGTCTACTGGAAGCTGTTTTACTCTAGAGTTCTATCAGATCTATATGGCCTAAACATAGTGTGACAGTTATCAGTGTACTCCATAGAACATTTAAAGCGCACAGCTAGGCCTGTCTTCTGCTTTCTGTCGTAGACTCATCTATTAAAATACTTATTTTCCTTTATTTCCTTCAATATGTTTCATGATCCTTTACGCATAATTTTAGAAATATGAGATACATGGTAGTTCAAGACAAATTTGTGTGAAAGATTCTTTCCATTTAACTAACTCACTGGCATATCAAACCCGGAGTATCATGGCCGCGCGGACATAAGCTTTTCAAATTTCCCTATCTTTCAATTATTCTCTGTATAATACACCTCCCTCAAATCATGGTTTATACTCTCTTCTCATTCTTGGCTTACCAACTTGGCGCTTTCCCTCTGATTTTCCTACAAGATGTTTCCAGACCCCTCTTTAATTTCCCTTAGTGTCACATGCCCTGCCCATCGCAGTCTACGAGGCTTAACTGTTATTATTATATCTAATTTCCCATAAAGAATAAGTAATTCACTGTTATGTAGTCCTCTCTATTAACCTGTCCCGTCGTCTCTCTTTGGTCAAATACTAGTAACTTTTTCGCCTCTCTTGAAGCGAAATACCATGTTTCGCATACATATAACTAAAATAGCCATTTTATGTATTTTTGCTTTAACTTTTTTCTTTTTAGAGAAGTTGGGATGACAAGAGCCCCTGTATTACAAAGTGGCATGGGTTTCCAGAGATCACATTTAATTTATATCTGCACCTAATTTCTGATTGTAATTATTATTCCTGTGCATTTTAATTCAGCCACTTCTTAAAAATGTCCCTCCTTCTTTATTAGTCTCCATTTCCATTGTATAATATATTTCTACGAGTGACCATATAATATGTTTGATTGATGTTATTACCAGCCCCAGTTTCTTAGTGTTATTTAATAGAATATGTGTGGTGACTTTTAGTATGTCCTGGCTATCGCCTAATAATACTACATCATCAGCATATACAAGTTTAAGTTGTACGGCCTCTTTATCATTCAAAGATTTGTTTGCTTGCTCTAGTACAAGATTGAATAGCAAAAACGAGATAGTGCATCTCCTTGCTTTGACCAATTATGAATTTCAAAAGTATCTGAAAACTGGTTGCCTACCTACATCCCATTCTTTGTTTTATTTAGGCATATTTGAATACGTTTAACTAACTTTTTAGGAATTATTTTGAGCACTTTAATAGATAGGAGATCTGTATCAATTGGCATATCACTGTAAGGTTTTTGATATTTAGTAATTTTTGTATCCTGTTCTGAAAACACGACCAGGGGTTTCAGCTTCTTCTTTTTGCAATGTTAGAACCTCGTCTTCTATGTGAAGCTTTTTGCTTAATTCTAATATTTCTGGTGCATCTATATGCGACTTACTTATACTTGTTGTTAAGCTCTCTTATCGTTTCCATAACAATTTTCTTTTCCCTGGACCCATTTTAGTGAATACCTTGAGTTTTGTGAGGGATGAAATTTGCTTATGAATATTTTTTACATCCTAAGTTACTTTTATTAATGTTGATCAGTGGATTCTCAGCACTAACATAATTCCACTGATCTTAGGTCCAAGAAAGAAGCAATAGAAGGGTATCACCGTATGAACGCAATAAAATTGCAGAGCTTTCAGTGGTAATATAATGTACGGTTAAAAACTATAAAATAGTTACCTTGTAGGTCCGTCTCCTCAACTTAAGTTCTTTTAAAACTCTGTAGGCCTTTCGGTACTAGTCCCATCATGGTGCCTACTCCACTTTCTACTTGGCAATTTTTTGTTAATATTCAGAAATTTTCACTTCATCTATAGCTTTTTCCTTACCCTGATATTAAACGTGAACCCTATTTCCTTCACCTTCACCACACTGCTTTTATTTTAACCGCTTCAGTAAACTCATTTTACTTGTTAGCGTAACTCACGACCACGACTATATTCGTATCAACTAATTTATATTGTTATTATTATTATTATTATTATTCTACTGATTGATACAGTTGGCGTTGTTTCTAAGTTCCCAATTTTCATTTCCCTCTGTCTAAGCAGTCTTTCTCCTCCAATCACCTTCCTTTCATTACTTCCAGGATAATATTCTTCCAACGGTGTTTAGGTTTCCCCAATACCTTTCTCTCTGGAAGTATCCATCTTGTAATCTTCTTTGGACATCTTGTGTTGTCCATCCTTACTGTGTGCCCATACCAGTTTAACTGCCGCTTCATTATTTCATCAAATGATGCCTGCATTTTCTCATATAGCTTCCCTTATGTGTATGTTTGGTATTTTATCTAATCTTTATATTTTCTACAACAACAAAAATGAGGGAAAAAATTAACCTAACGATACAAGCGTATTTGATTTGCCTCTTCAAATGAAGGACAAACAGAATGAAGACTTGTACAGAAAATTGAATATAGAAGTCAGAAAAGAAGTTTTGAAAAAAAAAAATAATTTGATAAAGCGATGTCAATATGTTGACCAACAAATTGAGGGTACAGAAGCTCAATCTTGGAAAATGATAAGATCATTAAAACAATGGCAAAAAGTTCACATTATTTACACGAAATTTCATCTAATGACTAGTTAGAATATCACCGGTATCGAGATTTTCTCTAAATAAATGTATTAGAATTGAATACAGAATAGCCTATAGTACAGTTCAAAACAGCTCAGAAGACATTATTAGTGAAACAGAAATGATCGATATTGTGAAATCTTTGAACAGCAAGAAATCTCTGGGTCTCTGTTCAATACATCCAGAGTTAAATAAATCTGATCGTAATTTTCTAACCAATGTACTCAGATATATTGTTCGCATGCATTAGTAAATACAACTGAAAATGAAATATTTTATTAAACAGGGTTGTGGACCCAACGTGCTGGCGCACTAACCGTTGTGCTACTTAGGCAATCCAGGAACAACAGACACTTTTTTCTCTATTTTAAATCCCCGTGCACCGCTTTTAGTGAACTTCCGTTCACATTATAACAGGGTCGCTTATACTAAGTATGTATTACGATGGGATTTATTTCGTCCCATATCACTAAATTGTGTAACGTCCCTCATGGAGACATGGGCGCTCCCCTAGCGGGAGTTTCTTCACCTAGCTAATTTAGTTATGTTTATTTGTCTACAGAAGTCAGTGAGTGACATGTGGTCAGCACTTGGTCTCAATGAGAAAATCACCTAATTGCGAACATAATATTCAAATTAATGTAATCAAGCTTGCTGTTTGCATGCTGTAATTAATACAGCTAAAAAATGTTTGCCTAAACCGGAATAGGAAACCAAGATTTCCAGTTTTACATGCTGATGCACTAACTACTGTGCTATTTAGGAAATTCAGGCTATGAAAAAAGAAACTTTATTTTCATTAACTATTCCACGAGAACAGCAAACATGAGTGTATTATTTCAATAATACGTTCGTAATTGAATGAAATAGCACGAAATATGTCCCATCATAATGTCTTCTTAGTAGAAGCCACCCTTTTTCCTAGCAAGGGTGCACGGTCATTTCAAATGAATAAAAATTTATGTCTGCTCCTGGATTGTCTAAGCAGTACAGAGATTAGTGTGCCAGCACGTAAATCAGAAGATATTGGGTTCATATCCCGATATAAGCAGAAAATAAATATTTATCTTTAGTTACATTAATTTTTGCATGATTACGGCAAGTCTGAGTAAACTAATTTCAGTATTACGTAGATAGTGTTCTGCCCAAGGGCAGGTCTTTCACTACAAACTCAGCATTCTCCACTCTTTCCTTAACTCAGCGTTCCTTTTTTGTTCCGTATACAAACAATTTATTATAATATTGTCTACCATCCGATGTCTTTTTCTGCCTCTAACTTTCTTTCCGTTGATCATTCCTTCTAGAGCATCCGTCAGCAGGCAGTTTATTCTTAGTTAGTGGCCAATCCAGTTTCATTTCCTCTTCTTTATGAGTTCCAGCATTGTTCTTCCTTCACCCACTCTGCCCCATTTTATAAGTTCCATCCTTCTCCATATCCACATCTCAAAAGCTTCCAGTCGTTTTTCCTCATTCCGTCGTAATGTCCAAGTCTCTGCGTCATACAATGCTACACTCAACACAAATTACTTCACTAGCCTCTTCCGTAGTTATTTTGCCAAAGGTCCGCAGAAAATGCTTCACTTATTAAGTTCGTTATATCAACTGATATGGTTTCTTAATAGAAGTGATCTTATACTGCGAATAGAAGCTGACTAACAAGGCTACACGGAGTTTTCAATTAGAGAAAATTTTGTGTCCGATCCTGAATTCCCTAAGTAGCACAACGGCTAGTGCGCCAGCGCGTAAATCTGAAGGTCTTGGGTTCATATTACGGTTTAGGGTATTTTCTCTCTATTTGCATTAGTTAAATATGACCTTTCAAAATAAGTAGGAATGTTTAGAAGGTTGTTTCAGAAGAGTACAAATTTTGAGCACATCTTTCTATAATGGCGAAAATCGTAAATAACACCAACACAAGAAGATATACAAAATTACCCCAATAATTATAGAGGGATAGCATGTTATTCCAAAAATTGGTAGAAAAACTAATGCACTACGGATGGGAATTTATTTCAAATGTGAAGTGAGAACAGTTATTTTATAATTGTTGCGTCCTACGATTTGAAGCGAAAGACAGAAATACATTTCAACTTATTATGTTGTTTTTGTAAATTCAGTTCCTAAATCTAGATACAAGATTCTGATTAACCATAAATCCAAGATTAAATCCTTTTTTTATTTCTATGCTAAAGCAGTACGACATTATATTACTATATCGACACTAACATTTAACATTTAACTTGGATTGGTGCAAGCGGTCGACATTCGTTAATGTCAGGAGTATCAAATTAACTCATTGTTGAAACATATTTTTCTTTCGACTTTTATTGCCTACGGCAAAAACAAATCTCTTCTTCTTCTTTAGCTCAGTTTAATCCATCACCTTGTAGGTACTTTTTACCTGCCCACACGCCCACACGCCTGCCGGGCCTTAGAGTTGCACCAACTGTCGGGATAGTGATTTTTAACTGTGGAACACACGCGTACTTTTTGACCATACAAGGACATGGAGGGCCCCTCTGAATGAGTGATCAGCTCAATATCAAGAGACAACATAACATTAAGTTGAAATAGGGTATTCACACAAACATTCATACTAAACATGGCGAATATAATAATGATGGCCAGATGATATTCGGGGACTGTTTCAAAAACAAATATCTTTTTTTTAATTTCTTTCTTTCTCGTTTTTATTTCGTTTAAATTGTTCTCCCGTTTTTGTTTTACCTTTGTTAACCTTTTTTATCTTATTCACACATACCCACACAAGACAGGACACACACCCAGACCCAAGGTGGAGATTTAAAATCCCCTACCCCGCCGGGAATGGAACCCGGATCGCCGGAGTGGAAGATAGGGACTCTACCGACTACGCCACGGCGACGAACTATTCAGTATCATCTTCTCCACGAAATTAAGTATTATGAGGTTATTTTCTATTCAGTAAATTATCAAACATGTATCCAAACAAACAAATAAACAGTGTTGGTCTTGTAAAAGCGGTGCGTATTGCATGTTTTAGAAACTTTCGGTACCTTCTTCGGACAATTCTATAACTACAGATACTGAGTATCGGTGAGTACTGGGCCAAATAAAGAGACAGTAAATCAAGTTCAAAATAGACACAAGCAATGATGATTAAGCATTGAGTTATATCCTAATTATGTACTCTTCAGTTACTATGAATCTTGATGGCAAATTTCGCTACTGCATGTTGATGTTCAAAATAATATGTCCTTTTATGTCTATCTAAGCAATTTCAATATCAGTAAGAATAATTTAAATTCATTTATATTAAAATGACATTAGAAGGTACAATCCCATCCCTTTAACAAATTAATAGGGCCTAATTTAAAACAAACTACAGCTTACATTAAGCTTCCAGTGTTATCAAAAAATTAAAAGAAATATTAATCTGAGTTCAGGGTTTTAATATTTAATAATTTTGCTCAAATATCCTTAATAATACTTCCTACCTAATGTAGCCTGATACAAATGACAAAATTAAATATTTACAGACTGAAGTGTAAAATTTATCCTTCCAGTAAATATTGAAATAGTTTGTTATAGAAAGGCCTAGGCAAGAAAGCAAACTGAGCTAATCAATAATTAAAATGACAAGTCACAAAATAATCCCATCTGTTTTGAATTTGGAAGGGAACATGCTGTATCCAAAAATAATGCTGCAATATTTATATCGCTCAAATCCACAATGTATTCTTATCTGAAATATTAATGAAATTAACCTCTTCAGGGGAAAAAAAATATTCCAAACTTAAATTTAATGTTCATGAACTCCTATCCAGACATCTTTCCAAAAACAAGTGGTTGGTATCACAAAAATCCTCAGGCATGTATGGTAAACTCGGAGCGAAAATATATTAATTTCAGAAAAAAAAACAAAAATATTTGTTTTGATAGACGAAAACCGTTATCTCTGAAAAAAATTCTCAATTAATAAAAAATGCATAATAGGTCCTTAAGACATGAAAATATACATACTATTAAAAGCCAATTGTAGGCAATATGAAATTAGAATATTTCACTCCAGTAAACATGAAACACATTAGGCTATATGTACCAAGTCTACGATTTTAAACAAAGGAACAAATTATTTATTTTATTTTATTTGTTTATTTATTTTACCTGATGAAGTTAACACCGCAAGGTCTTCTCTTTCACTTCACCAGGATTAAATTATACATATAATAACAATTATGAACTATCTATATGTTCATTAGTAATACATTATATGCATAGGCTACATAATATAGAGTTGACAAGGGAAAAAAATAATAATAATGATGACAATAATAATAAAATATCAAAGAGTAATAGAATTATACGTGAAACACGGTTATATATTATATTGTCTAAGGAAATATTTAGTGAGCTAATTTTGAACTGCTTTTGAGACGGGCAGCCCTTAATATATTGAATAATATACCTGTATTAATAAAGAATTCGTTAGCTAAAAATGTATTATTTTGATATCGTTATGTAGATGATGTCATAGCAGGCTTCACAGAAACTAAAACAATTGAATTCCTTTTTTAAATTTTATTAACAGCATTCATAGAAGTATTAAGTTCAGAATGGAATTAGAAACGAATAATAGTATAAATTTCCTGGATTTATCAATAAAACACAATAATATGCTTGAGTTTGACATCTTTCACTGGTACTATTATTCATAGTTCTTCCCTTCACCCATATATTCATAAAATAGCTGCCTTTAATAATTATATTCATAGACTATTAAATATCCCTCTTTCACCCTTGGAATATAATAATGAAATGAACATTATTAAACAGTTAGCTATCAATAATAATTACGACCCTAAAATTATAGACAATTTAATTAAGAAAGCTTATTACAAAAAAAACTATTAAAAAGTTTTTCCTTTACCTAAGAAAGACCTCTTTTAAATTCATAATAAGAGATTGATTGTTACACTGTTTTGTTTACATTTAGTTGCATAGTTACGCTTGTTACCTACTTGAGTGTATACTGTATATAATTACAACATTCAGTGTATTCGTACAGAGTGCTGAAACAGCTGTAATGAATCTGCATTAAAATAAATATGAAAATCGTATAAAGTTTTTAACAGATTTAGTTATGGGTTTATTTATCTCCGAAATTTGGCATACAGGTAAGGAAGTATGGATGTTGTACAACTAAAAGTGCATTTTCTAGGATTCTAGGAAAAATTGACCTTCCTGGTACTTTTCCTGTACCTTTCATATGATGGTGAATAATGTAATGTGTTTTTTCTTGCATCAATTTTTTTATCATTACATAGCACAATTTGAATTTGGAATACCCAACTTGGTATGTTTAGCTTTTATTTAAATATAGATTACTTTATCCAAATAACATTAAAAATATTGAATGGAGTATTAAGACACATTTAGTGACAAAATTCTCTGAAAGTAAAAAAATGGTTGAAGCGTACAAAAATCTAGAGTAGTTTTCACTTTTGGATGCGATAGATAACGTTATTTAAACTTATTTTTGTTTTTCTCAAAATACCTCGAATGAAGAAACTGGCTCTATTTTGCACCATCCTGGATTTGAATCTGAGAAGCTTTATTTATAACGTTTGATGGTCATCTTGCGTAGGATGGCGGGATATCCTCATGACAGGAAATTCTCTTTATGAGCCTGTAGGTTGTGCCAGTGGCGTTACGAAAACTAAACATTAAACCTGCAATTACGGTTGGCCTTCATATATTTGTTTATGACTTTTGCTCACAATATATATGTGGCACTTTAGCCGTTTGTAAGACTCTTGTGCCACCGGGTTTGATCCTCACCAAAGTCGAATACATTGTTTCGGTTGAGGAAAATTCGAGGACGTGGATTCCTGTGGAGGGAAGTTATGAAATAAATAAATAAATAAATGTTTGTACATACAAGAAAGCTAAATGGAAGCTAATAATGTATATACTTTTTAATTTAGTTAAAATGTTAATGAATCTAAATATTCTTAAAGCATATTCCTACAAAATATACGGCGATGTAATCCTCAAACTATAAAAACGATAAAACAAACAAAATCCATCTCAGTCTGAAAAACTAGCTGTCTAAACTGTATCTGAGATAAGACATGGATTTCACACTGGAAGCAATTATTCCAACAGATTGTTAAATGTAAAGAAAACCCTGCTACAACTTATAGAAACTGTTGGATTGATGATTGTGGTAGAAGTTTTCTAGTTTATGTAAATGCAAGAATAAAGAACAGGTTTTTTAAGGTAAATTAACGTCTGGCAGAGCACAATTATCAACACCATCACACTTATCACTGTATAAGTTCCCTTCCTTCTCAATTCAGTGTTGACTGCATATTCAAACAATATCATTAATTTCTTAGAGACTGTGCCCGAATGAGAATTATAAATGTATTTTATTCCCGGCGATCGACTCAAATTACACTATTCAACTTTTTTTTTCTTTCACAAGAACTAAATTAACTGATTCTAAGTCTCCTTCAGATCCTGAATCTAAATATACTTTTAAATTTTATCAGGCAGGATTTCTTTTTGGCACACGTGTATAGTTTTATATAATTACTGCTTACGTAACATACACAACGTTTGGGCTTAACTTACCTAAACGATTTATATGATGAATTTTGTCGGTCTTTGAATGTTGAAGTAGTTGTCCACCACTATACTGGTACCACATTTACCTTGTTACTTCTGTAGTAGGCTATACGTAGAAATGTATTGATAAAAATGCCTACCACTTTTATCATTGAGATCACCAGGGTTTTCTGGTATAATCTAGGTGGTAGACTAGAAGATAATGTTTATTTTTTATATTTTATTAAAATTATTATAAAGAAAACATAATGTATAGAAGCACAGTATACGAAAAGTAACTGTCACAAGAAATAAACTGTGCACGAGAAAACAATTCCGAATATTGTGCGTCCAAGCGTTGAGACGGATCGCTGTTTTGTTTCGAGGCTGGTATCGCGTACAGTTCGTAACAAATATAAAGTGCAGCACCTACTGTTATTTGTATTAGCTGACTACTGAAATGCGGTCATAAACTCTACATTTATGGAACATACTTTCGATTTTTATTCTGAAAACAATTATAAACAATTATGTTAACTTATTAATAGATCATGGTATTCACGTAGTACTTAATATAGAGAAGTGAGACGATTCATGTTAGATTGCTGTCGTCTGTTTCTGCAGTGTTTGTTCGTACTTCCATAATTTGATATTGCATTTTCCATCTCCTTCGCGGTGTCTTTTGACTAACAACTACAGTTGTCATGAAAAACTAGTTTATTGTATCCTGTTCCACCTCCTCTTCTATTATCCCATCCATTATCCGATATTCCACCGCTATTTTTCTGGCGTCGAACAGCTTCTTTCTATGCATCTGTTGTGATATGTTAAAAATATTTTGGGACCATTTCTCTTAAATTAACAATTAATACATTGTCCATATTTTTCATTGCTTCTTTTTTCTATGCTTGACTCCTTATGTGCAGGGTTCCCACAAACACCTTTCGGGTTTCGAACTTGTGTAACTTTCGTTTAATAAAACTTACAAACATGAAACTAGTACCAATGGATAGAGAAATTCCATAGGTTTGGTTATAGTACCTTACAAATGTTCAATGCGTGCTCTTTTTGTAACAAACACGGCACACTATCAAACCTATAGTCTGTTTCCGCCGAAATACGTTGAAGCATATGTTGGCTGATGTGATGCGCGCTCTTAGATCAAGGAGAGTCTATCTTGTACACAAGATATTTAACATAACCCCATAAACATTCAAGAGTTGTCAGGTCTGGTGAACGCGGAGGCCAACGAAGAATTTATCCATCGCCATTACAAGCACGGTCAATTCACCTCCTCTGTAGTCTGGTGTTAAGCTCGAATCTGACTTCATTATAAAATTGTGGGGGGGCCACGTTGAAAGATGAAATTGGACATGTCCTGTTCCAGCTGAGGCATAAACATTAAATGTAGTATATCCAGGTAATCACCTCCTCTTATTGTTTCTCTACAAAAAAAATGGGCTGTACACATTCTACCCGGCTTAAAGCGCAGAAAAAGTTTACTTCAGGAGAGTTGCGGATATGTTGCACGTATGTATGGGGTTTTCAGACCCCCGGATCCTAACCTAATGTCTGTTCACTTCACCCGAAAGATGGAAGGTGCATTCGCCACTGAATACTATGGATTCGAAAACCGCATCAGTTCCCATGAGAGTCTGTCGCAAAAAGAACGACACAACATTTTATCTTCTTCCTTTAGGAACTAAAGAATATGCACTCGGTATGATCGAAATCGCAAACATTTACGCAGAACCTTCCATACAGTGGACATTAGGGATCTGTAGCTCCCTACTAGAAGCAGTAGTTTATTTTCTAGGAATATGTGTGAGAGATTCTCGAATCCGGTCTAGGCCCTACAGTTTCCTGGCTTACTGATTGGCGTCCAAGAGATTTGACCTTACACATGCACCCTCTTGTCGTAAAATCAAAGTGCCACTTACGATTTGAAAGCCCACTGGGTGGATCTATACCAAATCTTGTACGCAAATGTCGTTGAACAACAACGGCATACTGATTAATATGGTAATTGAGAATACAGAACGCTCGCCTATCCTCCATACCAGCCAATTTGTAACTGTCAACAATCCGCAATGATTATGCGTCAATTGCGCAATGTTGCCAACTGTGAAACAATAACCAAACATGTTAAGTTTCTCTTTCCATTGGTACTAATCTCATGTTTCTAAGTTTTATTAAACGAAAGATAAACATGTTCCAAACCCGAAAGGTGTTTTTTGGGAACCCTGTATTCTATGGGATTCAGATCTGGGTGGTAAGGCGGTAATCTCAGCAGTGTAAATCCCCTATCTCGGAGAATGTCATCAATTTCATACCGTACGTTATTTTCTACCGGTATTGTTGGACAAGGTGTTCAAGCTCACTTTTCCGCAGATAGATAGATCACCGGTTGATTAATGTCTTGACATCGTCCGATTCCCAATAGCCAATTTTGCCTGTCCATCCAATCTCCTGATTGTAGTTGTTTCTCCTTCATATATAAATATATTTCCTGACTCCAGGAGGTTTTAGGTCTTCCTCTGCCTCGTCTTCCCTCAGGTTTCCATTCCAAAACACATTTTGGTAGCCGATCCTCTTCCATTCGCTGGACATGTCCGTACCATCTTAATTGCTGAGTTTTAATATAATCTAAAAAGTTTTCCACAGATGATCATTAAATTCAACTCTGTTTCTCTGAAGCTAATATATGATTTCATGTTTAGTTGCCGATGCGAGACGTGGTTTATTAAGCTATTTACTATGGAAGAGCGAATTGTCAAAAACTAGTATGCTTTGTGGCCGAATTACTGGAATTACTTGATTAACAATCCATGTAGTGAAGTTCATGGAGTTTATTATAATGCGGTAAACACTACTTTTTTTCGCATTATAAAATCTACATTAGGAATGCATCCGGAATAAATCCATCCTCACCACCGGCATGTGAAACTATGAGTCATTGCCTGAACTGTCATTTGTGAACACCCCGATACATTAACATCATGCCAAAATTTATGTACTGTGTAATGGGTATGAAACCATGTTTCATCAATATAGCCTATATCACTGGTCGCTTACTACTCTGTTCATTCTTGTTCAAAAAACGAAGGTAGGCCTACGTTAATAGTTTTGCAATAATATTTGATTTTCCTATTAATACATGTTTGTCTTTAAAATTCTGAAACTACAAGCCCATTATAAACAATTATTTTTTTTTAAATTTTCTTTCAACCTATAAAACAAATCTTTGTTTTACAAAATTACGGTAGGTTATTTAAAGTTGGAATTTCTTTATGAACTGTGCAATAGTTTTGAAATTGCCACTGAATAAATGTTTTTGGTCAATGTGACTAATTTTTATACTTGCCAATATTGTTGTTACTGGAAGTAAATCAACGTTCCCACATCTAACCTGGTTGCTATGCAAACAAGGGAAATCTCAATGCTGATATGGACTCAAAAAGCACACGTTCGGTAAGTAAAATAAAAAAATTCTTGAAGTTTTTTACACTAAATCGTACCTTTCTTTAGACTTTGCCGGAATTAATGCAGAACATCCCACTCTCCAGGCTTCTTCAATTTCCTATAATCTACCACGACTCCTTGCATAATAAAATTATCAAACAGACTCTAATCACGGTACTACATACAAAAATGTCTCCACAGCCAACAATCCTTGCTTATAATAAAACAAATGAAAAGCTACATAGCAACGATCACCAAATGTTTCTTTCTCATCGAAGTCATTTACATCCAACCAATATTATAATTCATTTATTACTATATTTAATAAAAATTAGTCACATCGACCAAAAAATAGTATGCAATACACATGAGGTAAGCACGTAACAGATCTCGAAAATTGAAAAAGCTCGGCGCAAGGGCCTCGTTTTTTTTTTTCAAACTTTTTCTCGATCAGTAACAAGTGCTTACCTCACTTGTATCGCAATATACTATATCCACGCAATATACTATATCCACTATATATTCAAATTAATTTATGGTATCTTGTTGTTCCTCCCCTTTGCTTCTTTTTTAACCTATTTTATGGACAGTATGTTTATTTGCCCCAAGCAATGGTGCTGCACGTTGTGTTGCTTTACTCAATGGGATAATTGGGACAACATGTTTCTTCAATTCACAGAATTTGATCACACTATAAATTATAAAACTTGCAGTACTGTTAACACACGAGCTTTTCTTGGCGCCATAGCTGCGTAAAGATGCGAGTGCAACGAAATATAGGTTTAACATGCACATAATGTACTGCGTATAGTGACGTCAGAACTCGTAGTTTATCAACTCGTTACTCCGTCTCATAGCTTTGACGTACAGCACGTTCACCAGTGATATTATTTTGTTAGCAAAGGTAGTTTTCAGGCTTCAGTCTTACTATAACAGTCACTGAAAATCTAAGTTTCTGCAATTTTCCTCTAATGAATGAAGATGTATAAAAATTGTCTGCTTCTTATTTCATGACTATTATGATGAAGAGGGGTAACCTCATACACCTGGGAATTTTGCATTTCATATCGGAGAATTCTTTATTTCAGGGTTGGGGAAAACCAGTTCAGTTCTGTGTTTTTCAAAATACGTATCCTGTAGTAGAAATGTACTGGTGACGTAAAATGCATTGTACCCCACTGATCAGACTTCATGCCGTTTATTTATGCAACTAAGGGATCGAAAACTGTACACAAAGGGAGGCGCACTCGGACTGAGTATTTAGACGCCTGAGCCTGTTGTATCTTGTTGGATATATATGTGATATGAGACCAAGGAAAGTTTGTCGATTTTTTCTAGTCAGAAGAGTGCCATGGACAGTGAACTTAATGTAACTAAATATAACTAAATGCACTTAATGTAACTAATGTAATTTAAACGAGATGAAGGTGCTACCAGCAAACCGTAAAGGAGAACAACTTACCAGTTAATAAACTGTAGTCATCAAAAGTTATCAAGAATAACATATAAGTGAATTCCTTAAAGAATACACAAAAGAAGAAAACAAAGAACAGGTTGAAATAAGATACTGAGAAAAAGGAAATGGATGAGTCGACCAGAATCTTTTTAAAAGCTCATGCTATGCAATGTTAATTTATATTTTCATATTTGACTTTCAGAAAGTAGGCCTACTGATATATTGTAAGCTGAATAATATAATATAATCCTCAACTCGTGTCCAACTTAGGGTTAGGTCGAGGGATAAACTGAATAAATAATAATGATAACAATAATAATAATGATGATGATAATAATAATAATAATAATAATAATAATAATAATAATAATAATGCAGTAATAATAATAAACCCTTGATACATTGAAGTGAAATTTCTAGATATTACAGAAGACCCAACACTATAGAATATTAATACAATCTAACGACTTGTACTTGCCTATGTTGAATTGGACGTAACCAGCTGTTGGTTGATATTTATGCGTAGAACTAACTTTTTCGTCTGAGGTTTACCAATTTATGACTCAACCATTTATTTTCCTTACAAAATACAATCTTCACTTTACATAAAAATTGTTAATTAAGAATACAGATTCGAGTTTTTTTAATTAAAACTATTTATCCCCCTCCAGGTTCATTTTTTCGTGAAATGATTTAATTACTTCGAGGTGTTAATTGAAGAAACTGAAAATTAACGTAACAATAGATTTAAATTTGTGTAAGCTAAAGTGTGGCATTTTTGTGAAACAAACCTTTTTTTAAATGTTTCTTTTTAAATTGTCCTTTTATTGTAGACTTTTATTTTTGAAAACAAATAATAGGCTGCCATATATGTAAAAAAAGCTACACTTATAGAACTATTGGTCGTTCAGTTGAGAAACGAAAATACTCAACATCTCCATTCAATAAGCAAGTTTTCTTTTTTCCATGGCGGGGCTAGAAGGCACTTGGCCTACCAGACGACTGCTGGTCTCACATCCACGTGTGATAATCACAGAGGTAGATGATCATCCAGCCAGTGTAGGGGTCCCCCAGTCGTTATAGCTGGATATCTCAAACTGCAACCGCTACATAATGTAGCTACCCAAATGCCGCACGTTGCTGGGTGGGCACTGGTCTCATACTGGCCGAAACTCCATAAAAATGTCTTTTCCCCATGGAGACTCGAACCAGCGCAAGTCTTGTAGCTCTGCGCCACTCGGCTGCGGCGCGGGATTAAGCAAGATATAACCGAAAAAAAAATTGACATCAGTTTAATATGCATTGGGCTTATCCATGGTGCACTAATTTTACGTAGTTTGTTGTAAAATGACGTCCTCTAATTTCTGAAGGTCTCAAAAGGTGTGTTCTTTTGTGTTCCAGAACGAGAAGGTGGAAGTGAAACAGAAGTGGGCCTCACGACTCCTGGGTAAACTTAGAAAAGACATAACTCAGGAGTGTCGAGAAGACTTTGTGCTCAGTATCACGGGGAAGAAGCCCGCCATGTGTGTCTTGTCTAACCCCGACCAGAAGGGCAAGATGAGACGGATCGACTGCCTTCGCCAAGCCGACAAAGTAAGTCTATTAATATTCTTTACTAGGTTTTTTTTTCAGAGACAAAAAATCATTTACTAGTTCATAGAAATACAATTTATATTACCTGTCTTTAAATCGCTATAGAATAATTTTGCTTGTAGTTGTGTCCGTAATGAACCGTCGAGACAGGATGTGACTACCGGTGTAACGGAATAGTTAATCCCCATAACAGAATCTCGTTCTCACAGTTAAAATACAATTACAACTTTTGCTGTTTCGTCCACCGCTGTGGTCTCGAGGTAGCGTGCTCCTTGTCACGCAGCGGGCCGGGATTCGATCCCCACTCGGGACAAGTTTCCTGGGTGAGGTTTTTTCGGGGTTTTTCCTCACCTGTAAGACAAATGTCAGGATCAACATTTATAAGATTCATGATGTGTTCCGTTCAGGTTTATTAAAAATTAATATAAAACTATAGAATATTCACCTGAAAGGTCCGTCTCCTCAACTTAATTAATCATTTAACTGTAACGCTTTCGGGACTTGTCCCATCATCGGCAGGATTCAAAACTGGTGTTTCACTGAAGATCTGGTAGAGGGGGTACATGCAACCCCCTCTACCAGATCTTCAGTGAAACACCAGTTTTGAATCCTGCCGATGATGGGACAAGTCCCGAAAGCGTTACAGTTAAATGATTAATTAAGTTGAGGAGACGGACCTTTCAGGTGAATATTCTATAGTTTTATATTAATTTTAAATGTGAGGATACTTTAAGGTCCAAACGGTCCCCGAACATCATCAACCCTTCAATATCATATTCACCTCATTAGATTAAGTTTAGGTTTAAGGCTTCTGCTGGCGCATCATTACCCATTGCCATCACCCATCATATCATTGGAGCAGCGTAACCCCACCTTTCGGGCGCCCCAACCTCAGAAGTGGGTTACAATACGCCAGTGCCAGGAGAGAATACCTGAAATGTCGAATGAGAAACAGGTGGCATTGAAAAAAAAAACTTTTGCAGTTTCAATTTCAAACTCTCCAAGTTCTTCAGAACTCACAGAATTTATCACAGATCTTATAACATCTTTAATTTTGCTTCTGAAGTTTTATTTATATGAATTGGATATGATTATGATAGAAATTGATTAGCGTTAAATCTGGGCTGGGAAATTTTATTTGTTAATCGGCCAGAGAACGTAGGCCCTACGTCATAATTCCATGTCGGTGATATCCATTCGCATCTGGCGTTAACCAACACATTGATTGGCTTGGACCGGCTTTCGCAAACTTCCGAGCGTTCTTAACTGGATACAATTAATTTCTTAGGTCGGTTTCACCAACAGACGTAACTGTATTACGCCAGTTTAAACTATGTACTATACATGGGGAAAAATGACGTAAAACAGTGTCCTCTGTTGGTGAAACTGAGCCTTAGTGGACGAATGATACCACTTTCAGGTTTTGAAACCAAGTTGGATTACGAAAATCAATAGGCCTGTTCGATGATGAATACTTCAGACTACCATTCTAGTTTTAGCAAGTAATTACACTGAGCAATAATTATTTTTTTGTCTCAGAAAGTAAAATATGTGATACTGATAGTATTTTTTCTCCTGAATTCAAATATGATATCGGTTTTTCTCCATCACGCAAGGTTTCCGAGAGACAGTAATTTATAATTTCAAACACATTTATTTTCTACGTTCGTAACTACACAATATTCGAACATTCGGACTCACCTAGAAAGTAAGATATGACGATTTTCTGCTATATTTCGCCTATGGAGCATCCCTATTGATGGTCCAACAATAATCAGCCAGCATATTAGGATTCCATTTGCCTTGATATATCTTTTCCATAGCTGAAATCTCCTGAGTTAGTTCATTTGCTTTTATTTTACAATGGATAAATGGACGAAAAAAACGTTTATTAAAAAATAATTATTTAAATACATTAATTGAAATTGAAATAATAAAAAAAGCTGTGGGTGATGGAGAAATTCCGAATACATATTTGAAAACACGATAAAAACTGCGGTATATACAACTATTGGTACTCATGAGACAAAAATCATGTTGACCTGTGTTATCAGTAATAACTGAAATGTGAATGGTAGTACAGGTTGGTGTTTTGTGCTCATATCTAACTACTCCAAGCATTAAACAGCCCCAAGTAGGTATATATACATTTGGTATTTTGTAACTTCAGGTAAGATACCACGTGTCCCATTTAAATCACCAATAGCGTTTAAATGAAATTTTGTTCAATTTAAACTTAACACTAATACATTAATGTCCCTCGCTGTAGCTGAGTGGTTAAGGCAGGAAGCCTTGGCGCAGAGCTACGCTGGTTCGAGTCTCCATGGAGGAACAAATTTTCTCATGGTATTTCGGCCAGTATGGGACTGGTGCCCACCCAGCATCGTGAGACATTTGTGTAGCTACAATAAGTAGCGGTTCCAGGTTGACAAAACCAGCTATAACGGCTGGGGGGGGTTCAATATGCTGACCACGTGTCACCCCTACACTGGCTAGATGATCATCTACATCTGTGATTGACACATGTCGTTGTGAGGCCAGCAGCCGGCTGGTAGGCTAAGGGCCTTCTAGGCCTGTCGCGCCATGGAATTAATCATAATATTTTAATGTGTAATAGATTTCACCATGGCCACCATTTCAGATGCCATACATATCAATAACGACGTTTTTAATTAGGGGGGCGAATTTTTGTTTTTATTCTTTTATTTATCAATCTCCATGGAAACAATTAATAATTATCATGATTTACTTTTTTTTGTAGCCAAGAATGAGGTGGGAGAATAACATTAACCATGATTTGAGGGAAGTAGTTTATACAGGGGATGATTGGAAAACATTAGCTCAGGATACGGATGTATGGAGATATTATGTCTGCGCGGTCATTCAATTACGGGTTCGATAGATCCAGTGAGTTAGTTTAGTTCGTCACCGTTTCACGGTCGATAACATTCCCACCTTCCATTCCGGAGGATCGGATTCGGTTCCCGGAGGATTCTAGTTGTGTGACCCTTGTCATGGGCTGTTTTCACAGGTGGTTCTGGTATCTCGCTACTCGCACAACAAGGGAGACTCGCCACATGTATGCCTACGTACCTAGTGGGCAATTCAGTGTGTGCATACGACAAGCTCAGGGCATTGGCTTAACTCAAAATAGGAAGGTGTACGTCTTTAAATAATAGTATGATAGAAAGAATAAAGTAGGAGAATATGAAGGATCCGTTTATATGTTTATATAAAGTGTATGGAAATTTAACTTACGTAATAATTAATATGGTGTTCAAATAATTTATTACACTGAGCAACAAAAAATAAACTTTTTTTGTCTCAGAAAGAAAAATGTGTGATTCTGATAGTATTTCTCCTGAATTCAAATATGAAATCGGGTTTTCTCCATCACGCAAGGTTCCCGAGAGACAGGAATTTATAATTTCAAACATTTTAATATTTACTACATTCGTAACTACACAATATTCGAACATTCGGACTCACCTAGAAAGTAAGAAATGACGATTTTCTGCTATATTTCGCCTGTGGGTCATCCCTCTACAATACTCCTACAATAATCGGCCAGCATATTAAGATTCCATTTGCCTTGATATCCCTTTTCCATAGCTGAAATCTCCTGAATTAGCTCATTTGGTTTTATTTTACAATGGACAAATGGACGAAGAAACGTTTATTAAAAAATAATTATTTAAATCCATTAATTGAAATTTAAATAAAAAAAACTGTTGGTGATGGAGAAATTCCGAATACATATTTGAAAACGCGATAAAAACTGCATTAAGTACAACTATTGGTAGGCCTACTCATGAGACAAAAATCATGTCCACCAGTGTTATCAGATGCAAACATTCAAATAAGTGTATATCGCGTATACGTAAGTTATTTGTATTTTGATTGTTTAATTAATTTTAAGATTATTTTACTAAAACTTATAATCGTTGTACAAATTGTTTTTAATGACATCATCAGCAGAAGGATACGTAGTACTTTAAATATATATTTTTAGACAAACATTTCATACATTGCTCTCATTTCGTACACCTAGAGCAGTTCTTAACACCTTTCGAAGAAATGTTACGTTTAATTTTTGACAGACATTGGTTTGAAGGGGATGTTCTGTATCAATAGTCTCTTGCTGGCAGCTTTTGTAATGCTGCAGTGATATTTGGGTGAACTTTATGTGAGCGCAGATTGACCTATAAAGGCAGGAATACTCATGCCACAGAACGCCCCACCTCATTACAAAAATGTTGTCTCGCTTATCGATAACTAATTAATGTCCTCGAGTACTATTATCGCGACATAATGAAATTCGTAATTTGTCTCTCGGCTTATTGGAATGAGGTGCGAAAATAAATTGAACATATACTAAAGTCTGGAAATGCATGTTATTAAGCATTGCAGGGACTTTTTACATCACAGCTTCTATAAAAGCGAGTTAAACTAAAAATATGTAAAAATGCTATTCTTTTTGTTATAAGCCTACTCCAAGGACGCGACAAATGTCATTTTACTTATATGGGGAATGAAAGATTGATAATAAAATGCTTAGAATATTTTTTATCAAATTGAGACTAGATACAGCTGAATGGAGAAAACTACATAACAGTGAGCTTCATGATCTTTATGGGAAATCAGTTATATAAGAACAGTTAATTCTCGTAGACTGCGATGTGTGGGACATGTAACACGAGTGGGGAATGAAAAAGGGGACATGAATTCTTTCTTGTAGGAAAGCCAGAAACAAAGCGTCCAATAGGTAGTCCAAGATTGAGATGGGAGAATAACTATAACCGTATTTTGAGGGAGATGAATTATATGAGATATAATTGGAAAATATTTGCTCAGAATAAGAACACTTATGTCCCCGTGGCCTTGACCTCCAAGCTCGGTTGTGCAAGGTGAGTTAGTTGGCCTGTGGGCTTATTACGCCAGGTAAAAAATAAAGATATGATATCCGTTACATGAGAGTTCCGAAATAGCTCAATTGGTTCCAGTAGAACCAATTGAATGTTGCGTCTTTAGCGTGACGCAATCCCTAAATCATTATACCTTTATTAATCTACTTTTGATGACAAGCTATCTACTTGTTTTCATGAGGCGGAGTGAAACCAGTACGAATCCTATAATCGAAAACAAATTTCTATGATTTACCTTCATCATGGATCATCAGTATTGATTTTTTAAGTTCTCACAATCAATAGAAACGCTTTGATACCCGATTCATCAAAACTTATTCTGGATATTAAAATTAGTTCATTTCATTACTTGCGACCCTATGAGATTAGTATACTAGATCGTATCAAATACTCACATCATTGATAGATTATATTCCATAGTGTTCTGCCCTAGGGCAGGTCTTTCACTGCAATCATAGAACTTTCGTGCTGTGCTTTGCAGCTTTACTAGGGAATTTATAGGTGTGGTAGCTTCCCGTTGCTTTCCACACCGGTGAAGGATGATAATGATCATGATGATGGCCAGATGGTGTTCGGGGACCTTTTGGGTCTTAAAGCTTCCTCACATTTGTCTTACAGGTGAGGAAAAACCCCGGAAAAAATCCTCTTCCAGGAAGCTTGTCCCGACCGGGAATCGAACCCGGGCCCGCTGCGTTAGAAGGCAGCGCGCTACCTTGGGACCACAGCGGTGGACATCATTGGTAGATAAAGCCTCACAAAGATTACTATTTTTTCATAGTTGAAAAGTGATTATTCCTTGGTGTGCTTTTATGTAAAGGAAGTATAAGGTATTATGCCTACTATGTATAATATACATATATCCCTTGTCAAAATGAGCTAAAGTTCACGTGGTCTAGTGATAATGTCGCTGCCTTGCAGCAGGCTTGGGGTCTGGCTCGGTTCTCCATCAGGTCATGTTTCCTGGGTGAGATTATTTTTTTTTAGATTTTCCTCATCTGTAAGACAAATGTCAAGAAAATTTAAGACCTAAATAGTCCCCGAACACCAGTTGGCTATCATAATCATACATACCATATTGGCCTTCTACAGAACGATTCTGTAAGAGCGTGCAAAAAGTAAACAGGACATGGGGGACTGAACAATTTGAGATAAGGAACCTAGGGTCCGAGAAGCCAGCTTAAGGAGAATGCGAGTAAATGTGTCTTTCACATTACTATCTAGTCTTTTTATTTACATTATTATCAGTTAATTGTAAATACCAGCATTTACACAATTAACGTACCATTTTGTATCTTACAATTGTTGTTCAAACTGACGACCACCAACGTAAATGCAAGCATGGCATCAGTGTATAAGACTCTGGCGCCCCCTGGGTGTTTCGAATCACATTACATGCAACTACAATCCTGGGAACTAATTTCATACCCATTTCCACTGGAGTGTCAAACACAAGTGACTTCAGATATCCCCATAGGGATATTAAGAGAGTCAGGTCACATTCTGCATCATGACTTCCTAGTCATCAGGTTCTTCCTTGCAGGTACAGAAGGATGTGGTACATGTAAATAAACAGCACAGTGCACGTAAACTTGTATGCAAGTTAGTTGTAAATCAGCTGGAAAACAGTATTGCTAGACAATGTGATAGATATATCTCAATACGCTGGCTTCTCGGACCCTATGTTCCCTACCTCATATTGTTCAGTGGAGCATCCGCCATGTCCTGTTTAATTATTGCACACTCTTACAGAATCACACTGTATAATGTGAATATATGAGATAATGGTGAATATTGACTTAACTATTTGTGTTTTCTCAGAGATGGCCCTGATATTGAGGTGATCAGCCGATCACTCACACAGGGAAACCCTCCAGGTTCTTGTGTGGTCACGAAGTATCCTAAGTAATGCCACGAGTGATTTCCAATTTATCTAGAGGATTTGGAAATCAAGAGTGGTATTTTTTAGGACTATGTAACGAATAAAATTAAGCTGCTTACTCACAAATCATTATTTAAATATAGTTATTTTTAAATATTTATATATGTAATGTAAATGGCGATGTTTGAAAATAAATGAGAAATGTTTGTTTATGTTTCATTTGTTCATCACTGCAACTTCATCATACTATTTATTGCCAAATAGGATCGCAATATTGTAAGAATGCAACCTAGTGGAAAAAATGAAACACATCATACTGTATATTATATCCAACATTATAGGTTATTAATTCATTTGTTCGGAAACAACTCAGTGAAATCAGTATTTTAAAACACATTTATTGAACACACAGCTATCGAACATATAAGTCGAAGGAATCTGTTCCTTACTTGCTATATTCAACGTATTTGTTAGAGTCAGTCACTGCAAAATAATACTCAGACCTGTTCAGAATATTAAAAAGGAGGAGCTTTCTTTATTTTGATAATCACAATTCGACAATTATCAAGGTGAAACACGACTGTGGTTGGTCGTAAAACAAAATTAATTGAAACGTGATTGATCATTGACTCCCATTTGGGGCATGAGTTAAATAGTATGTGTAAACATATACCAGTAGTGCGGTTGCTAAGTTGTGGGAAGGGATGAAGTAACTAATCATAAATTGTCTACCTTGAAGAAAACACGAATCGCAGGTTCCACAATGCTTTCTGTGAATCATAATCGCGAGTTAAATCTAGGAAGCCGTCTCGGTATACGCGTGACTAGCGCGTTCCAGAGGGGTATTGGTGGTGGACCATATCAGCATGTATCGGTTTTTCTCGGGGTTCTAAAGTTTCACGAATTTCATCCCACCAACACTTTCCATTCCATCTTTCCTCCCCTTCGTATCATTTAATTTCCTATTCATTCATTTCACATCACCCTTCACCTTATCTCATATAAGGAAAAATACTTTATTTCGAACCCACAGGTGATGTAATTATGTCGTTCGGAAGATCTTGTGAGGGCCCACCTGGATGCTGCCTCATTGCTGCGTGAGCAATAAAAAAGGGCATAAGGGGTTGCGTGAAGGGTTGTAATTCCGTCTCGCGGCCTGGGCCCAACCTAAAAATGCTGGAATGGGTCATGGGAGCTCGAAGACGACCTAAAACTTACACAACACCGTAGGGTAGACTTTCGTTCCGTTTTTCTTCGTAATATAGACCTTTCAGGCCGCGATGCTCAGGGCAATCAGCCTGCTCAGTCTGTATGAAGAAAGTAAAACTAAACGTATATATAGCTAGTGATAAAACTAAGTGGCAGCTGGTTACTTGGAATTCGACAATTAGACACAACTCTCCAGTTTTAATCACCGAGCTGCGGTGTTTATTTCCATTTTCTTTATTTCTTCTTCTTTCTCTTATTTTAACCTCAATATTTATTCATACCGGTATATACTTTTACTTGTCCAACGCCACTCGATCCATAGAGGGCTGAATTTTAAACTCTGGTTCACATACTACCTTTATGACCATACAAAGACCTGGAGGCTCTCTCCAAATGAGAGGTCTCTCTGAGAGACAATACGAAATTCATTTTCCCCTTAGTTTAACCTGTCCCTTTACGCATCTTTATGAGGTGAGTCGTTTATACCTCTCCGTTTATATGTACTTTTATTTGCCCCATGTCATTCGAATCTTACAGTGACACGATGAGTCGGGACAAGATTTTAAACACTGTACCAAATATAGGGCTATTCAGAAGGAAGGAACAGACTTCAAACATTTATTTCTTCCAAACAAAACAAAAAATAGAAACACGTTCCTGGAAAGAGAAAAGTTTGAAATTCCGATCATGTTCCTGGAAAGAGAAAAGTTTGCATTGGCACTGTTGCTTGTCCTGTTGATTGTTTATGGTGACACACTAGGACGTTGGATTGGAAGAGGAGGAGTAGAAAATCAACTTTATCGCCGGTGGTCTCCCAGGTCACCAGACCTAACCCCGTGTGATTTTTATCTGTGGAAATACGTTAAAGACCGTGTTTTTATTCCCCTATGTCTGACACTCTTGGAAATCTGCGACATCGAATTGTTGAAGCTGTGAATTCGATAACTAGAGACCAGCTGATTCGTGTGTGGCAAGAAATGAGCCACTGTTTTGATATTTGTCGTGTAATACATGGTGCTCATATACCATAGTGAAATTTGAACTTTTCTCTTTCCAGGAACGTTGGAATTGTGTTTCTATTTTTTGTAATTTGGAAGAAATAAATATTTGAAATCTGTTCCTTCTTTCTGAATAGCCCTGAACTTAAGCCAACCTTTTGACTACGGAAGGACATATAGGACCCACCCAGATGAGTGATCAGCTCAAACCATGTACCATCTCAGAGACAATAAGAAAATTCTCCTTCTTTCCCTTAATTACTCGTATTTTCTCTTTTATATATGTTACTTGCTCCACGCCACCCGGACCTTACAGCGACACGATCGGTCGGGAGAGAATTTTAAACTCTGGACCAAATACTGAGGCCAACATATTTTGACTACGGAAGGGCATGCAAAGCTCCCACCCCGGATGAGTAATCAGCACAATTCCAGGGCTATCTCCTATACAATATTAAAATAATTATTTTCTTCAGTTTAAACTCTTCCTCTGTATCTATGTTTACTTAAGAATATTAGTTAAAAGTCCAGCGGAAAATAAGAACACTCATTCGTGAATAAATAAATATGTTAGCAAAATGTAATACCGTATTAATTCTTAATAATTCTGCATAACTTAATTAATGTGTAATGTAATTGTATTATCTTCTAATTGTAATATTATTGTGTTTTCTTTTCTTGTTTTACGTTATATTATTACCAAACATCAATTTATTGTAACGGCATCAACAGCACGTACGGCTTACTGCCCGTGCGAACCATATTTGTAAATAACATTGTATGTATCTTACTTTTAGTCTAATACGTTCTAACTAACGACTATAACTGCTAATACTACTACTACTACTACTACTACTAATACTATTAATTTTACTTGCCTCAGCCCCCCTAGAATTTTACATCAACACCATCTGTCGAGAGCATTTCAAACTGTGGATCAGATAGGCATACAATTGTTTGATCACATAACCACATAGAGGGCTTTCTGTATGAGTAATCTGTTCAATATCAGCGCCATCTCCGAGACATCAACAGTAAGCAGCCCTGGTTTTTTAGGGCCTCCCTGTGGCATGTTATCTGACCGTTACCTCTCCTAAAGATCATGTTATCTATTCACATCTCTCGATGGATTGTCCTCTGAATCTCTCATTTGTAATGTAAAACCATTTTGAGTAGTCAGTGGTCTCCCATACTTAAAACGTGACATTAATATGAGTTCTGGTATTCTTCTAATTTATCGTTAAATTTGAATATGTTTAATTAATTTTTTTCTTGTGTCTTCAATTTTCTTGCTATCTAGTCTTCGATATCCTGCCACCGCACCGGTTCCAACAATCTCCGAGACAACATGAACATGTAAGACCTGATACACCATTCTCTCAGACATTCATACTAAAAGAGGCGATTATTGTATAGATGATTTGAGCCCTAAAGTATTCTGACATTTGCCGTATGAGTGTAAAATCCCGATAAAAAAACCTCACACAAGAAACTTGTCCCGACGGGCGTCGGGGTTTGAACCCGGGCCCGCTAGGTCTAACGCTACAAAAATACCTTTATGCCAAGCAGAAGCGGTTGTTGTACCATTTGCATTATTATTATTATTGTCATTATGATTATTATTGGTGTTGTTGTTATTATGATCTACTCTTACTTATCTTACATTCGAACCCTTAGGTTCATAACAGCGCGGGCATAAGATTTTCATACATCCCTATCCTGAGCTATTGCTTTCCAATCATTCCCTGTATAATCTACTTCCTTCAAATCATACTAAATGTTGTTCTCCCATCTCATTCTTGGTCTACCAACTGGGCGTTTTCCCTCTGGTTTCCCTACAAGTAGCTTCCATGCACGTCTTTTATTCCCCATTAGTGCCACATGTCCTGTCCATCGCAGTCTACGAGATTTAACTGTTATTATTATATCTGGCTTCATATAAAAACCATGCAGTTCACTGTTATGTAGTCTTCTCCATTCACCTGTCTGTTCATCTCTCTTTGGTCCAAAAATGATTCTAAGAATGTTATCTCAAATACTCGTGATCTCCTTTCCTCCCTTAAAGTAAGAGTCCATGTTTCGCATCCATATAATGTAACTGGTAGAATAATAGTTTTATATATTTTCAGTTTAACTTTTTATGAAACGAGTTGGGACGTCAAGTCCCTGTAATGCATAATAGCACGCATTTCCAGGATTGAGCCTATGTTTAATTTTTTGTGCATCTCATTCCTATTTGTGATTATTTTTCCTATGTATTTGAATTCAGCCACTTCCTCAATTTCCCTGACATCATTAGCTGCCCATTTCCATTACATAATGTATTTTTATGTGTGACCACATATTTAGTTTGATTGATATTTACTTCCAGTCCCAATTTCATAGTGTTACTCAATAGTGTATGCATGTTGGCCTTTAGTACGTATCTCCTCGCTATCGCCCAATAGTAATACATCATCAGCATAAACTTACAGTTTATTAATATCTTTGAGTTGTAGGCCTTCTTCATTCTCTAAAGATATGATGGCATGCTCTAATACAAAATTAAACAGTAGAGGAGGTAGTGAATTTTCTTGCTTCAACCCATTGTGGTTTTCAAATGTATCCGAAAACTATTTGCCTACACGCACCCTACTAAAGAGTGACATTTAGACACTTTCATATAAGTCTAACTTTTTAGGAATTCGGAACTCCAGCAGGATACTATTTAACTTCTCCCTCTTAATTGAATCGTATGCTTTTTGAAGTCAAAATATAATTGATATACAGTACCATTATATTCCCATTTCTTTTCTGAAAAATGTCTTAACTAAAAATCTGATCTGTTGTAAACTTGTTTCTCTAAATCCACATTAATGATCTCCTAGAATATCATCAATATATGGAGTAAGTCTGCTCACTAATATATTTCTTAGAATTTCGTACGAACTAGAAAGTAATGAGATGCCCCTGTAATTGTTGCAATCTGTTTTATCTCCTTTCTTGTAGATTGCTACGATAATCGATTCTTTACATTCATCTGGAAAATGCTGAAGAAATATTTCGTGCTAAGCGAGGCGAACAGACAAATGAATATAGGAATCTGCGTAACAGTGAAAAAGCATGATTTTTTCCGAAAACCAGAACTAATATCAAGAGCTATATCTCGTAAACTGCGACGGGTACGATATGAGCCACGAATATGGATTAAATGACGGACATTGTAGAAAAAACAGAAGGAAAGCGACCAATAGATGGGGCTAGAAAGTGAAAAGAAGAAAACGATCATTAACCATGATTTGAGGGAGGTGAAAAGCACAGGGATGGTTAGATAATATTAACTAAGTGATTTATAGTAACTTTAATTCCGGGTGGCCATGAGCCTCCGGGTTCGATAATGCTAGTGTGTTAGTAGTTTTATTACTATTACCTATTGTTATCGGGGACCCGTCGTAGCGTAGTGGTTAAGGCACTACACTACATTCCGGAAGTTCTAAGGTTTGAGTCCCGGTGGGGTCAGGATATTTAACCCAAACCTTCTGGAGGCACTATGACCCTGGGATCGACTCATCCTCTAACGTAATTGAGTGCCAGACGCTAGTTCTGATGATAAAGGCGGCCGTCACGCAGAGCTGACAACCCTGCTCACATCAAGTGCCGATTGTTCATAAAAAAGTGGGAGCCTTAACCTCCTACTACCCCAAGGGCCCGTAGTAATCACTTTACCATTTTTTTATCCATCCATCCATAGTAATTCTGCCCGAGGGCAGGTCCTTCACTGCAATCATAACACGTTCATGCTATGCCGGCTGCTTTACTAGGGAATTGTAGGTGTGGTAGCTCCCCGTTGCTTTCCACACCGGTGAATGGTGTTGATGATAATGGTAATGATAAGGATGATGATGGACTTATGATTTCGGGGACCACTTTGGCCTTAAAGTTTTCCTGACATTTGTCTTACAGATGAGAAAAAACACCCCATTGTTATCGTTATTATTATTATTTTTTTTTAATTTTTATTCTTATCATCATTATTAACTAAACTAGCTCACTGGCACTATCGAACCCGTAGATCCATGGCTCCGCGGGCATTAGCTATCCATACATCCCTATCCTGAGCTAATGTTTTCATTCATCCCTTGTTTAAAATACTTCCTTCTAATCATAATTGATGTTATTTTCTCACCTTATTCCTGGCCTGTCTACCGGGTCCTTTCCAACTGGTTTTCTTACATGGAGTTTCAATGGCCCTCTTTCATTCCTCATTCGTGCTACATGTCCTGCCCATCCCGTCCCAGTCTACGAGACTTAACTATTCTTATTATACCTGGTTTCCCATAAAGACCACGTACCTAACTGTTATGCAGTATTCTCCATTAGCCTGTCTGTTCATCTCTCTTTGGTCCAAAAATTGTCTTAAGAAATTTATTCTCAATTACCCGTGTATTTTTTCCTCCCTTAAAGTAAGAGTCATGTTTCATATCTATGTAATATAACTCGTAGAATAAGAGTTTTATATATTTAATGCGTAATTACGTGCATTTTCAGAATCAAGCCTATGTTCAATCTTTATTTAGAATTTGAATTGGAATGTATCTAATCTGGAATTATCGAATGATTGTAGACTTAAGACTATTCTTGTTTGTGATTATTGTTTCTAGGTATTTTAATTATTGTTATTATTAATATCACTCTTAATACTATTCATGAATCTTATTAATGTTGATTTAATACCATTGTTATTATTGTGATTATCAGCATCATTATCATAAGTAATGCCAGGAGTAATTTATCTAGAGCATTTGGAAATCAAGAGTGGCATTTGTTAGGACTATTTGACGAATAAAATTAAACTGTTTACTCACAAATCATTATTTAACTATAGTTATTTTAAAATATTTATATATTTAATGTAAACGGCGATGTTTGAAAACAAATGAGAAACTTCATCTGCTTCTTTTGTTTATCACTGCAACCAGATCATACTAATTATTGCCAAAGGAACGCAATATTGTAAGAATGCTCTCTAGTGGAGAAATAATTAAACACATCAAACTGTAGGCTATATTAATTAATTCATTTCTGATGTCGTATGATGTAAATATGACAATTATATTTTTCTGGATTCTTACCTGGGAAAAAATACATTTAAGAAAGTGCAAACAGTGGTTTCTTTTTTTGGTGGTATAATCAATTGCTACAAATGTTTTTATATTAACTCCCGCATGCGGCATGTGTTGACATTCATGCACTATATATACAATCTGGTAGCCGTATTTCTCGCACGCTCAGTCACTGCAAAATAATGGTCAGACCTGTTCAGAATATCAAAAAGGAGGAGCTTTCTTTAATATGGTAATTATAACACTGATAAATATTTCGTGAAACACGGCTCTGATTGGTTGTAAAACAGAAATCATTGAAACGTGATTGGTCATTGACTCCCATTTGGGGCATGAGTTAAATAGTCATTAATAATATTTGCTGTCCATCATTGGGGACGCGCCGTAGCGTAGTAGTTTAATGCACTGCGCTACAAGCCGGAAGGTCGAGGGTCCGAGTCCCGTGGGGGTCAGGATTTTTAAACTGACCCAAACCTTCTGGCGACACTATGGTCCTGGGGTCGACTCAGCCTCTAACGGAAATGAGTACCAGACGCTTGTTCTGGGGGGTAATTAGGCCGTTACGCAGGGGCTGACAAACCGGCTGACATCAAGTGCCGATTGTCTAGAAGAAATTGGAGCCTTAACCTTCTACTACCCCAAGGGCCTCCTGAGGCTTGTAATGGGACCACTTTGTCCACCGTTGTGTTCTAAGGGTAACGTCGTTGCCTCAGACGCAGCGGTCCTGGATTCCATCCCCAGTCGTGATAAGTTCCCTGCGTGATGATTTTTTTGGGGGTTTTCATCATTAATAAGGCAAATTGAATTACCCCCGAATATTATCTGACCATCATGCACATCATATTGAACGTGTGAGTGAATGGTGTATCCTGACTTCAATGTTCGTGGCCCTGGCATTGAGTTGGTCAAACCACCAGGGAGATACTCCTTCTTCTAGTTTGGTCAAAAAAGTATGCAGGTGGTCAAGCAGTGTAAACCCCTATCCAAAACATGTCTAGTCAGTTTAATACGGATCGGGTAGCATCGAATGACCCTTAAACAAGTTCCTCAAAGTGGGAGAGATTAAATTAATGTAAAAAACAAACTTATTAGTATTTTATAGGAAGCCAGATATAATAAGAACAGTTACGTCTCGTAGACTGCGATGGGCAGGACATGTTGCCGTATGGGGAATGAAAGACTTGCATGGAAGCTTCTTGTAGGAAAGCCAGAGGGAAAACGCCCAGTTGGTAGACCAAGAATGAGGTGGAAGAATAACATTAACTATGATTTGAGGAAAGTAGATTATACAGGGAATGATTTGAAAGCATTAGCTTAGAATAGGGATGTATGGAGAGCTTATGTCCGTGCGGCCATGAGCCTACGGGTTTGATAATGCCAGTGAGTAAGTATTATTATTATTATTATTTATTTTTATTATTATTTATTATTATTATTATTATTATTATTATTATTATTATTATTATTTACAGTCCACCGCTGTGGTCTCGCGGTAGCGTGCTGCCTTATCACGCAGCGGGCCCGGGTTCGATTCCGGTCGGGACAGGCTCCCGAGTGAGGTATTTCGGGGTTTTTCCTCGCCTGTAAGACAAATATCAGCTTAGAGCTCAACGTTCCCCGAAAATCATCCGGCCATCATCATCATCATCATCATCCTTATCATTATCATCATCATTCTTCACCTGTATGGAAAGCAACAGGAAGCTACCACACCCATAATTCCCTAGTAAATCTGCAAAGCATAGCATGAAAATGCCTTAATTGCAGTGAAAGACCTGCCCTCGGGCAGAATTACTATAAAATAGAATTATTATTATTATTATTCTTATTATTTAGTACGAATGGGGAATGAAAGAGGTGCATGGAAGCTTGTTGTAGGAAAACCAGGAAGAAAACGCCCAGTTGGTAAACCAAGAATGTAAAAGTAAAGTGATCCCACTACAGGCCTCAGGAGACTCTTGGGGTAGTAGGAGGTAAAGGCTCCCACATTTTGTGGACAATCGGCACTTGATGTCAGCCGGGTTGTCAGCCCTGCGTGACCGCCGCCTTTACCCCCTGAACAAGCGTCGGGTACGCATTTCCCTTATAGGCTGAGTCGACCCCAGGGCCACAGTCCAGCCAGAAGGTTTGGTTAATATTAAAAATCTGACCCCACCTGGACACGAACGCTCGACCTTCCGACTTGTAGCGCAGTGCCTTAACCATTTCGGTACAGCGTGCCCCAGACCAAGAATGAGGTGGGAGAATAACATTATCCATGATTTGAGGGAAGTGTATTATACAGGGATAATTGGAAAACAATAGCTGAGGATTCGGATGCATGGAGAGCTTATACCGCGCGGCCATAAGAGACGGGTTGGATAGAACTAGTGAGTTAGTTTTCTCATTTAGTAGAGATGTTAAAGCAGTAATGCAGTGCTACGTATGTTTACTCTCGTTCTGGTAATGAACAGACGTTAATATAAAATAAAGGAGGAATAATTAAATATGTAGAAGAAAACTAACATCACATTGTCATCGTGGACGGGCAATTTATGGAGACAGGCGTGAAGGAACTTGGTGCTCCCGTCAGCAAACCATTTGTTTTCATATAAATTCGCCAGTGAGCTACAAGCAGTAAATACTTGTTTTTCGCGTAAAAAAGAAGGCTGTCGAGTAACAACATGGCTGCTGTCTTGTCCTGTTTCACACCTTCTAGCGATTGCTTCACTTCTCTAAACTGACGATATCAATTTCACGCTCTGATCAGTGGCGTGCTGTCACATAACTGACTTACAAAAATATGAAAAGAACGATATAAGTTAGTTTGGAAAATATGTAAGCCAGATTGAGATAACCACATAAATATCCTCACACTTCATGCGCGCTCCGTCTCTCCCACTCACTCTGTATACAATACACATTTTTTTTACACCGTACACCAATTTTTCAATGTGTTAACCACAGAGATGGACAATAATCAAGCCAGTATTAGTGCGATACGTGGTCTGCATGTCGGGTTTCCCAGCCGTTATAAGAAGGTTTTCTCAACCGTTTGCTGCTACTTATTATATATATATATATATATAAATATATATATATATATATAAATATATATCAAACTATAATGACGTAGCCCATTGTTGATCCTTATCCTCTCCTTTGTAAGGAGTTACTAGACCAAGTTAATTTTTAGTTACCCTATTTGCTCATGGATGTCGTAGGTGGCATGCAGTCAACACACCGACCCATTGAGACATCTAACAGGCAACTAAGGTACTACTAGGACGTTGAAGTCCATAAATTTTGCTTATAGGCCTTTTTATTCAGGCTTAAAGATCTTTTACGAGCCTGAAAATCTTCAGACTCGGGATCCACAGCTTAAAGTCCCTCCCTCCTTGGATTTTTCCGTCCTAAAAAAATAATCGACCCATCTGGATTTGAACCCGCGACCCTCGGAACCAGAGGCAAGGAGCATAATCACTAGTTGACCGCGGCCGATCGCTACTTATTATATCTACCCAAATTTCTCACAATGCTGGGTAGGCAACGGTCAGGTCCTATACTGGCCGAAATTCCATGTGAAATGTTCTTCCTCAATGGGGACAGCGGTCCACCGCTGTGGTCTCGAGGTAGCGTGCTGCTTGTCAAGCAGCGGGCCCGGGTTCGATCCCGGTCGGGGCAGTTTTTCTGGGTGAGGTTTTTATCGGGGTTTTTCCTCACCTGTAAGACAAATGTCAGGAAAATTTTAAGGCCCGAACGGTCCCCGCAATCATCCGGTCATCATCATCATCATCATCCTTATCATTATCATCATCATCCTTCACCGGTATGGAAAGCAACGGGAAGCTACCACACCTACAATTCCCTAGTAAAGCTGTAAGCATAGCATGAAAATGCTATGATTGCAGTGAAGGACTTGCCTTCGGGCAGAATTACTATGGATGGAATGGGGACAGGAACCAGCGAAAGTCCTGTAGTTCTAACCAAGGCACCATGCCTTAAAAAGCAAGGCTAAGGCGCGAGACCCTACCGCATATAAGGTAGTAAAATATTCCATCGAATTTTTTCAAGTGTGCAAACGATAATACCTCCTAAGGTATAACTAACTCACTGACACTATCGAACCCGTAGGTTCATGACCGCGCGGACATAAGCTCTCTATCCCTATCTTGAGCCAATGTTTTCCAATCATCCCCTGAATAATCTACTTCCCTCAAATCATAGTTAATGTTATTCTCCCACCTCATTCTTGGTCTACCAACTGGGAGTTTTCTCTCTGGTTTTTCTACAAGAAGCTTCCATGCACGTTATTCATTCCCCATTCGTGCCACATGTCCTGCCCATCGTAGTCTACGAGACTTAACTGTTCTTATTATATCTGGCTTCCTATAAAGACCATGTAGTCACTGTTATGTAGTCTTCTCCATTCACCTGTCTGTTCATCTCTCTTTGGTCCAGAATGTTTTCTAAGAACTTTATTCTTAAATACGCGTAATCTCCTTTCCTCCCTTAAAGACTGGTTTCCTTTCAAATCGTATAAACCTCCTAAGGCATTCTGAATTAAATCACAAATAACTGAATAACGAAGCTTCAAACGATTTAACTCCTTACGTTGTTCACCTCACCACTCCTCCATCTCTCCGCCATAAAGTTAACACACGATCCAGAAATTACCTAATTCAGCTCTACCCCATTTTTCCTTATTTGTCTGTATTCCCTGCCCTTTTTTTCTAAATGAATCTCAGTTACCAGACTTATCTCGTGTAAATAAGTAGTCTACCCAAAATAAAGACCTTGTTATCTGTATGTAGAGGAATAGTTCTGCGCCGTAACTGGCAAGTCTAAAGCATCATACCTTGCCGCATAGCTACGGGACATGCGCTGGTTCGAGTCCCGTGGGGAAGAAATTTTTTCGTGATCATCTGCACAGACATCAGTAAGTTGCGGCTCAGGTGTAGAGAGAGAGAGAGAGAGAGAGAGAGAGAGAGAGAGAGAGAGAGAGAGAGGAGAGAGAGGAGAGGAGAGAGAGAGAGAGAGGGGGGGAGAGAGAGAGAGAGGGAGAGGTGAGAGGAGAGGAGAAGAGAGTGAGAGAGAGAGAGAGGAGAGTGAGAGAGAGGAGAGGGAGAGAGAGAGGGAAGAGAGAGAGGGGGGGAGAGGGAGAGGGAGAGAGAGAGGGAGAGGGAGAGAGAGGGAGAGAGAGAGAGAGAGAGGGAGAGAGAGAGAGAAAGAGAGAAAAGAAGTTATTACATCTGGAGGATCGACATTTTGACCACGTATCACCTTATACTGGTTGGATTATCATACACCTCTTTAAATGTGGATGTGAAGCCACCAACGGGCTGGTACGAGTAGGACTGTCTAGGCCTGTCGCGGCATGGAGTGTAGGTTTTAGTTTACAAATGTAAAAAAAGGCAATTAAAACTTAATAACATCAGGAAAACAAATGTGTCATTATCATTTTTCTATTATTATTATTATATTATTATTATTATTATTATTATTATTATTATTATTATTATTATTATTATTATTATTATTATTAGTAGTAGTAGTAGTAGTAGTAGTAGTAGTAGTAGTAGTAGTAGTAGTAGTAGTAGTAGTAGTAGTAGAGTAGTATTAGTATTAGTATTATTATTATTATTATTATTATTATTAAATAACTGATTAAAATGTATATTGTATTTTGTTCATAAATCCTCAGGTTTTTCCACAAAGTTTTGTAGCATTCTAATATATTTAGAGAAGGGAATATACTATTTTAAATGATGATTATTGTAACATCACTACATTATATTTTGTTACTGTACTCACACGACCTCTCGTAATATAGACTCACTCAGTAGTGCTGCTTAAAGAGATAAGAATAATAGCTAGTAATTCGATTAGAATGAATGCTAAAACAATTTTCCATTTTATATAAAAATGAATAGAGGAATGGAAATGAAAAGTTATTCAATTCATAATTTGTTAACATCTCTGAAGAAGGTACAGTGTACCGAAACAGCTGTCACTGAATTATATAATAAATATGAAAATCAAATAAAACTACGTTTTATTTTTATTTAATTAATGAAAAGTTATTCCTTTTTACCCATCTATTAGTATAATTATACGAATGTGTAAATGTGGCAGGTTATGTCATTTAAAATATCTGTACTTAATTTAAATAATTATAATCAAATGTATGCTTAGTGATAGATTTTTTTAAACACAGCAAATAGAATTGTTCACATAACACAGCAAATCGCTTTGAACTTGAGCGAGTTAGTTGTGTTAACTTGGCCATTAAGATGAAAAAATATATATATATTAATTCATGGAAGAAAATAACGTGATCTCGAGGGTGTGTTGCATCGGACGTCAAGGGCCCGGTTAGAATCCTGTTTGGACAGTTTTTCGTTTTTTACCTTTAAATCAAATTTCAGGATACTATATCACCATCGTCCACCGCTGTGGTCTCGAGGTAGCGTGCTGCCTTGTCACGCAGCGGGCCCTTTTTATTCAGGCTTAAAGATCTTTTACGAGCCTGAAAATCTTCAGACTCGGGATCCATGGCTTAAAGTCCCTCCCGGAGGTCTTTCTCCTTGGATTTTTCCGTCCTAAAAAAATAATCGACCCCATCCGGGTTTGAACCCACGACCCTCGTAACCAGAGGCAAGAAGCATAACCACTAGTTGAGCGCGGCCGATCGCTACTTATTATATCTACCCACATTTCTCACAATGCTGGGTAGGCACCGGTCAGGTCCTATACTGGCCGAAATTCCATGTGAAATGTTCTTTCTTAATGGGGACAGCGGTCCACCGCTGTGGTCTCGAGGTAGCGTGCTACCTTGTCAAGCAGCGGGCCCGGGTTCGATCCCGGTCGGGGCAGTTTTTCTGGGTGAGGTTTTTATCGGGGTTTTTCCTCACCTGTATGACAAATGTCAGGAAAAGGTTAAGGCCCAAACGGTCCCCGAAATCATATGTCCATCATCATCATTCATCATCATCATCCTTCACCGGTGTGGAAAGCAATGGGAAGCTACCACACCTACAACTCCCTGGTAAAGCTGCAAGCATAGCATGCAAATGCTGTAAATGCAGTGAAGGACATGCCCTCGGACAGAATTACTATGGATGGATATTACCATCATAATCACCAGTATCACATTCACTTGCTAGAATGGTTGCATGAGTAAGTGCTGTTTTGTTTTAATATTCACGGTGACCACTCATCGCCTGGCCCTCCACGACCCGTATGTCAAAAACTATCTTACTATGTAAATCAATTGATTTCACGTTTACTTGATGAAAATCCATTTTATGTTAATTAAAGAAAAATAAAACTGTTGAAGTTTTATATGATTTTCATATTTATATTTAACAGTTTTATTTTCATTTAATTAACATAAAAATACTTTGTTTGTGATCAAGAGTTTAAAGTTCCCAATACAGTTTATGCACCTGTAAAGCACGGACAAGTGGACATGTTAAACTAAAGTAAGAGAGAGCATTGATTTTCAACGACTATTTAACTCATTCCCCAAATGGTCGTCAATGACCAATCACATTTCAATGAATTTTGTTTTACAACCAATGACAGTCGTGTTTAGCCTCGCTCTTTATCGATTTCTCTTTATCAGCTCCTGCTTTTGTGATAAAGAAAGCTCCTCCTTTTTAATATTCTGAACAGCACAGATCATTATTTTTCTCCGACAAATACATTGAATATAGCAAATAATGAGTAGATTCCATGAGTTTACCGAGTTGTTTACTAAAAAATAAATTAATAGCCCATAATGTTGATTATGACATACAGTTCGATGTGTTTCATTATTTCTCCACTAGGGTGCATTCTTACAATATTGCGAACCTATTTGGCAATAAATAATATGATCAATTTGCAGTGAATATATATATATATATATATATATATATATATATATATATATATATAACCTCACATATCTGATTTGTTTTCAAACATCACCGTTTATATTAAATATATAAATATTTTAAAATACCGGTAACTATATTTAAATAATGACTTTTGAATATACAGCTTAACTTTATTCATTAAATAGTCCTAACAAATGCCACTCTTGGTTTCCAAATCCTCTAGATAAATTGAATATCACTCGTGTCAATACTTATGATAAAGTTTTTTTTTCTATATTCAACAAGTTATGAATACAAACAGCACTTTTATAAATATTAAGAAATGCTCATTTGAAGAGAAAAATAAATAGAATACGTAATAACATAATGGATACAATCCAGCCATTGGAGTAGATAACATGATGCTATTCCATCCTGAAGCCAATGAAAGAATTCTGCTTGCAGTTGCGTAGCAAGAAGCACCTATACATTAAAATATCTTGAATATGGTTTAGAAGATAGTGAGTATTTGTTGATGTGCGAATGATAACACAAACGCAAAAACAGCTAGTTTGGTATGATATTTATTGGAAGAATTACATGCGACCTTAAAACAGTAAGATGTAATGGAAGAACCCGTATGGAATCATTGCTTCACTTGTTACAAAATATAATATCATGGGACCCTCTACTCGTACTGCCTAAATCGAGCCTCGCCTTCCTTCAGGATTTTTCATCATCTCTCTGTGTGATTGCGGTCCTCAAGGTTATTATATTCGCCTTCATAATTTCATCTATCAAGCGAAGTTTTTTTTTTTTCTTGAGGCTTACATTACATTAATTTTATTGGTACTTCATTTTCATTCGCGCTTTTAATAACATCAGGTTATTTATAGTTGATACGATTCCTGGTTATTCTTGAAATAAGCCCTATCTCATAGAACTGCAAAAGCTATGCTTCCCGGTCGAAACCATGTGTTGATATTTCTAAGACAATCCAAAGACACGCAGAAAAGAAAATTCCTAATATATAAGATCGAATCTGCCGACATGTGCGAATGATGAAGAAGAAGAAGAACAGAAGAAGACGAAGAAGAAGTAGCTTTACTGAGATTCAGTTTACCCACTGTTACCAAAGTGAGAAAACCCATTGTCAGATTGTTAAACGTAAGCCTACACTATGTCATGAACTTTTGTCTCTGTAAATAATTTCCAATTATACAAATAACCTTATATTTGAAGTCCACCGCTGTGGTATCGGGGTAGCGTGCTGCCTTGTCACGCAGCGGGCCCGGGTTCGATCCCCGGTCGGGACAGTTTTTCTGGGTAGGTTTTTATCGGGGTTTTTCCTCACCTGTAAGACAAATGTCAGGAAAACTTGAAGGCCCAAACGGTCCCCGAAATCATATGGCCATCGCAATCATCATCATTCATATTCATCTTAGGTTAAGCTTAGGATTAGGGACTCTCCTGGCGCACCATTATCATCATCATCATCACCCATCATATCATCGGGGCAACGTAACCCCGCCTTCCAGGCGCCCCAACCTCAGAAGTGGGTTACAAGTATGCCATGCCGGAGAGAAACCAGGAATGTGGAAAGACAAACCTGGGGCATTTGAAAAAAAAACTTATATTTCAATTTCATGTTAAAATATTTAAATATAATTTAACATTGGGGACGCATTAATAAGTGGTAATTAAGTTTCTTGCAGTTTTTATGTGAAAGACCGAGAAAACGTGTAGTAAAGCTTTCATATTCCAGTAATTTAAGATTTCCTTAGTATTAAATAGAAATTACTAGCTAAATGGCGTAGTGAAAATTTCTAATTTGCTGGCTGGCATCTCAAGACATGGTCTTATAATTTTAAAATCTGTAGTAAACCAGAACCCGCTTACTAATGCTAGTAAATCTGTCTTAAATTAATATCTGAGAAGAATAATTTTGAAACTAATTAAATACTGTAAGCATATTTTGAATAAAGTGTTAAAATATATAAAAATATGTTTAGGAAGTTTACCAAGGAAATTCTCTTAAACTATAAGAAAAATAAGTTTTAAGGAAACGTTACTGCAGGTCTGTAATGAACAGAGTTTAGCAGTTAAAATATGTTGGTATTAAATTGTATTTATTTATTTTACGTGGTGGAGTTAAGACCATGTGGTTTTCTCTTTCACCCATCAGGTGGAACATACGTCACATACAAATACAAAAATCACAGCATTATTAGATATTAAACGATTATTTGGCCAAACTGAACAATCATAAAAGTAAGATACAATAATACAATACAGTAATTAGTGATAATTAAAATTAAAACTAGTAAAAGATTATATACACAAAGAAAAAATTGCTCCTATCTACTATGCATGAAAAAATATAAAAAAATTCATTATGCCAGGAATGTTAAAAAAAAGGTTAACTCCAAATTCCCTTGGACCCTATTTATAAAGATATCATCAAACATTTAATTTAATGTTAAATTGTGTTTTATTGTTAAAATTTAGAAATTTATAACTATTAAAATGTTAACTACATATATTTTTATACTCTATTGTATTTAAACTCTGTGACAATGCAATAAAAAGTCAGGATATGTAGCCTATGGTAAAATAAAAAAAAAAAACTTTCAGAATTCATAGAAACTAGTCCAATAATATGAGTATATTGCATATTTTATTAAAATAATTAAGGCAGACTCTAGCGATTTCGTTATAGTGTTTATTTCGAGAAAATTGATTTAATTTGTTCAAAAATAATTCATGTTCTTTTTATTCAAATCTGTGTGCATTTGCAGGTAGATTATTATTTTCTAACTTTTTTCCTGAAAATATATAAATTAGAATTACAGAACAATTTACTTAAAAATAAATTTTAAAATTAATACATCACGAAATTACGATACTGTATCCTAACCAGAATGAGATGATAGAATTTTAATTGGAAGTAATATAAATTATTTACTTGTCAAACGACGATTTCATTGAATCTGAATCGTTTAAAGGAAACTATATTTAAAAGCTAACTAACCGAAATTCAACCTAACTAATTACAAACGATGAAACAAATATGAGGTTAGTATGAGTTATTCTGATTTGTTAGCTTTCTAAGTCTCAAAGAACAATGTGTGTAAATGTAAAGTAAACCCAAATATAATAGTTAAAGGTCAAATTTTGACATCAGCAAACATAATTTCATAGTGGCGTCTAGCATCATCATCATCATTTTCTTTCGCTCTTAGCTAGAGCTTAGGGCCATAATGAATTTTCTCCATTTAGCTATAACCGTCTAGCATAACGTTTGATATTAATATATATATATATATATATATATATAATATATACAGGTGTTGTAAAAGAAACAGACAACGGAGGTGAGGCGGTATATTGAGATATGTTGATCATTTTTAATAAGGTACCAATGTCCGGAAATGATGCGTTTTCACAACTTCTCAAGTGCTCCGTTAGTTGGATTTCAAGACTCAATACTTGACAATACTGTCACAGTCACATCAAGTTTTCAAAATATCCAACACCCATCTCATTGCAGAGCATACATAGGCGGTGCGGTGTAGTGATTGGCGCACACGTCTAATACGCCCGGCCTCGTTTGAATTATTTGTTTAGCAGCGTGGATTCGGGCTATAAGATCCATACGTGACTCTACTGTAGTCTGATAAACTGGCTGTTTCATATCGCCCCACAAAAAGTAGCCGAGAAGGAAAATATCAGGTGATCTCGGAGGCCGTGGGACTAGTCCCCCTCTTGCAATCCGTCGACCTGGATACGTGGTATCCAAATGTGTTCTCACATTGGCATGGAAGTGGGCTGGAGTTCCGTCATGTTGCAGCCACATTCCTTTGCGAAGGTTCCGTACCTGTGAGTTGTAGTCAAGTAATGAGTCTACAAATCCTTCGAACTAACACTGATCTTGAGACATAATTAACTATTCATAGTGTGAAAAGGCATCATTTCCTAACATTGGTATCGTATTAAAAAATGATCAACATAGCCTATCTCAATATACCACCTCATCTCCGTTGTCGGTGTTTTTGCAACATTCTGTATATATATGTCCACCGCTGTGGTCTCGAGGTAGCGTGCTGCCTTGTCACGCACCGGGCCCGGGTTCGATCCCCGGTCGGGGCAGTTTTTCTGGGTGAGGGTTTTATCGGGGTTTTTCCTCACTTGTAAGACAAATGTAAGGAAAAATCTAAGGTCCAAACGGTCCCCGAAATCATACGGCCATCATCATCATCATCATCATTCTTATCATTATCATCATCATCCTTAACCGGTGTGGAAAGCAACGGGAAGCTACCACACCTACAATTCTCTAGTAAAACTGCAAGCATAGCATGCAAATGCTATGATTGCAGTGAAAGACCTGCCCTCGGGCAGAATTACTATGGATGGATGGATATATATATATGTGTGTGTGTGTGTGTGCGTGCGCGCGCGTGCGTGTGTGTGTATGTGTTTATGTGCGAGTGTGTAAGTGTGCGTGTGTGTAAGGTAATCTCAAATTTCTGCAGAAGAATTATATCCATAATGTAAGATTTGAGACTTTCCCGGCGTTGATTAATCAATTTTCAAAAAAATGGACTTGAATTTGAAATAAACAAGAAAGTGAGTCTCTTGTTGACTTGCTACAGGTGTGGCGCCTGGACTTGGTGATGGTGATCCTCTTCAAAGCTATCCCACTGGAGAGCACGGATGGCGAACGGCTTGAGAAGTCCCCGGATTGTGCTCACCCCGGCCTCTGTGTCAACCCTTACCACATCAATGTTTCCGTCCGTGAGCTAGACCTCTACCTGGCCAACTTCATCAACAGCCACGGTGAGTGTCTTGCTAGTTTTATGAGTTAATGATAAATCTTTTGCTTCTAATTTATTACTAAATTTTTGTTTGTTGATGCCATGTTCAGTGCGTTGTATTATTTAAAGTTAGTACACGAGACTGATGGCTTTTAACTTCCCCTCCACATTTTTCATTCAACTTATTTTATTGGTTTAGTTTTTTTCTTAAGTGATATAGCAACATCCTCACAATTGTTTGAACTTTCATTGTTCAGTTTGAAACATAAACGAATTTTGCATCGTATATCTAGGAAGTTTACCAAGGAAATGCTCTTATACAACTAGAAAAATAAATTTTAAGGAAACATCACTGCAGGTCTGTAACGAACACAGTTTAGCATTTAAAAGCTGTTAGTATTAAATTTTGTTTACTTATTTGACCTGGTGGAGTTAAGACCATGTGGCTTTCTCTTATGTTATATTCAAATACAAAAATCGCAGCAATATTAGATATTAAACGATTATTTGGCCAAACTGAACAATTATATAAGTAAGATTTAATAATACAATTTAATAATTTGTGATAATTAAAATTAAAACCAATAATAGATTATATACACAAAGGAAGAACTGCTCCTATCTACTATATATATGAAAATTACAAGGAAGGTAATATAATCCATTAATCTATCGTTTATATATATATATAACATTAGGTTGGATTGTTGATAAACCTTAATATTATTTTATTAAATAAAAGAAAAAAGTATCAATTGTTAAAAGATTATTATTGGTTAGATGTTTGTGTTAGTTAATAAAACTATTTTCAGTTTTTTTCCTGAAGAAGATGTTATAGTTTGACAGAAAGTGGAAGAGAATTCCATGTTCTAGCAAGAGAAACTGTAGAAGATTTTTAATAATATGTTGTAATTCATACTGAAATTGCTTTGAATGCCTTATTTTTAGACCGAATAAAAAACATAACAATTATTATAAATAATTTTTACGCAAATTACATGCAACATAGTAGGTACATAATGATGTTAGTGTTTATGTAACAAGCTGGTACTAGCCCGGTGATCATCTGAAACTGTGTCTTCCCAGGACGTTATTTAACCACCATTGATCCTTGAATAATACCCTCTCCATCCGCCCTTGTAACATGCACGTGTTAGTACCGTACAGTGAGTTTTTTACTAACATATCGGTATTGTTTTATCAGAGAGAGTTTTGTTTACCGAAAAAATAAAATTTAAAGACGCACTTCCAAATGATCTCTCGTTATAACTTCTTGCAATTCACAACAGCTATAAACCACTCTAAATGTTGTTAATGAAGCATATCTTTGACGCAATACTTTTTTAATTCAATTTTTTGGGGCGGGGAGGATTTGAATATATTAATTTAAAATTGCTTCTAATTAAAACCAAACTACTATTTTTTTACATATAAACACGTATCTCAGCTGGACAATGGATCTTTGACTTCCACAAATTATGCAGAAAAAATGAAGATATCACAGTTGAATTGATGGGGGGGGGGGGGGGAAATATATACAGAGTGTTGCAAAAAAAAACACCGGCAACGGAGGTGAGGTAGTATATTGAGACATGTTCATCATTTTTAATAAAGTACCCACGTCCGGAAATGATGCATTTTCACACTATGACTAGTTAATGAAGTCTCAAGATCAGTGTTAGTTCGACGGATTTGAAGACTCATTACATGACAACACCTCACAGATACGGAACCTGTGATACGTGGATTAGCAACGGAATGTGGCTGCAACATGACGGAGCTCCAGCTCACGTCGATGCCAATGTGACGAGACATTTGGATACCACGTATCCATTTTGAGGGGGACAGTCCCATGGCCTCCTGGATGTTCTAATCCTAACCCTCTCGAATACTTTTTATGGGGCGACATGAAACAGTCTATCAGACTCCAGTAGATTCACGTATGGATCTTATAGCCGGAATCCACGCTGCTGCAAAAAATAATTCAAACGAGGCTAGGCATATTTGAACGTGTGAGCCAATCGCTACACCGCCGATGTACGCTCTGCAATGAGATAGGAGGTGGATATTTTAAAACTTGATGTGACTGTGATAGTATTGTCAAGTATTGAGTCTTGAAATCCAACTAACGGAACTCTTGAGACATAATTAACTAGTCATAGTGTGAAGACGCATCAACTGAACTCTTGAGAAGTTAGCTACTCAAAACGCATCATTTCCGGACATGGGTACCTTATTAAAAATGATCAACATTTTCAATATACCACCTCTCCTCCGTTACCGGTATTTTTTCAACTCTCTCTCTATATTACCGGCCTATGGTGACACGTTGTAGAAAGGGATTACGGATTTTGTGCAGATTATGCGCAAATTTATTTTGCTCTGGGTGCAATTTGGTGAATTTACATGGTTTTTCAAATACGTTTCCATAGTTTTAACTGTTGTGTCGTATTTACCATTCAGTTACAGTGGCTGTTTTTGTGTGCATATTATTCATTAATCAAAATTTACTACACATTTTGTCAAACATTCATGACAATGTAACACCTCAATTTTTTTACATGAAAATTGGTCAATTTAAAACTACGTGTATTACTATTTGTTTTTTTTAAGATAGACTACTTGGTCTTCCACAAATTTGAAACAATATCACTTTGATGAATTTTGAACAGCTTTCCAGAAAAATGCACTTTGTAAATAAATGCATTGTGACATATTGAACACTGCGACCAGCATGCAATGAACAACACTTTCCCTTTTTATGTTTAGACATAGAGAGTGAGAGATAACTCTTGTGAAGATTGGTTTTCATGTCGTAAATTTAAATATTTTGCCGCTATTTATTTTCAAGTACGTATAGAGCAATAAAAACTCCAAGCGCGACAGGCCTAGAAGGCCCTTGGCGTACCAGTCGGCTGCTGGCCTCACATCCACATGTGTTAATCACAGAGGTAGACGATCATCTAGCCAGTGTAGGGGTGACATGTGATCAGCATGTCGGGTCCCCCAGCCGTTATAACTGGTCTTCTCAACCTTGAGTTACTACTTATTGTAGCTACCAAAATGTCTCACGATGCTGGGTGAGCACCGGTCCCATACTGGCCGAAATTCCGTGAGAAAATTTCTTCCCCCATGGGGACTCGAACCAGCGCAAGTCCCGTAGCTTTGCGCCAAGGCTTCTTGTCTAAACCACTCGGCTACGGCGCTGTATGAAAATAAGTGTACAGTATAGTATTTTCCTTTAACCTCTAAGAAATAATTGCCACACACCAGTTTTAGGCAGTCAAATAATATATATCCATCCATTCCATGACGTGAAAAGGCTAGAAGGCCCTTGGCCTACCAACCGGCTGCTGGCCTCACATCCACATGAGTTAATCACAGAGGTAGACAATCATTCATCCAGTGTAGAGGTGATATGTGGTCAGCATCCCGGATCCGCAGCCGTTATAGATTTTTTTCAATCTGGAAACGTTATTCATTGTAGCTACCCACATTTTTCACGATGCTGAATTGGCACCGGTCCCATACTGGCCGAAATGTCATGAGAAAATTTCTTTCCCTATGAGGACTCGAGCCAGTACAAGTCCCGTATCCGCAAAAGGGCTGTTAAACAGTGCGGACTGGGTGTGACAAGACCTCCCTCCTATTCAACCCTACGTCGGACAAGCTGACATGGTAAAGACACTGCTACTCAGTTGAGTTACTTCGTTGTGATTGCACCTGCATGCGGTGTGTTAGGTGAACAACCTGTAATGATTTCGAATTCAACTGAATCGACAAACCAGATCTTCAACAGTGAAAGGGAGAATGTATATTTTAAAATTGTTTTTAATGGTCTTACATAATACTTTTTCCATTCACTGTTACATATCTGTTTTGTGGAGTCAGCTGAAGTCGAAGTCATCTCTGGTTGTTTATCCAACGCACCCGTATACCCGTGCACTCGCAACGAAGCAATAAAACTGTAGTATACTCGGACCAACGGTATCTGTACTCCTATAGCGCTGATATCGTTCTTAGAAAAGTACAGGTCTATACTCACATCATTTCACCGCACTCCCGTTCCACTACATCAATCAGCAGCCACAGCGACTTATCGAGAAGGGATGTTGCCAAATTTCCCCCAGTATCATGGCTCTTGAATTTTGAATAATATGGGGTTGGAGTTGAGTTGACAACACTGGAGTGCAAGTGCAAATAATGTCACGCAAGAAGGCTCAAAATTGTGAGTAGTGGGAGGGGAGATAGAGAGATATAGGAATGCAGGGAGAGAAATGCCATACCGAGGCAGACTTTAGTTCGAATATCTTACTGGGGCACTGATTCGTTGGACAGACAATTAATAGTGTGTTACCTTGTCAGCTTGTCCGACGTAGGGTTGGACAGGAGGGGACGACTTTTCACACCTAGTGAGCACTGATTAACAGTCCTGCTCTGCATCAAGGCTCTATGCCTTAAGTCGTTCGACTTCGGTGCGGTTCAAGCAAAACATCTATTAGTATACAAAGGCCGGCTGTCGCTAATATAACGAGTAGGAAAACGTAAGGCAAGACTTAAGCGTATAGTCCGCAAATATAAAACTGGAGTACGATACACGAAATGAATTTAACATTTTTATTGTACAATGTATATAACCTGCCCAATCCTGGGTGGTCCCGGAGGGGTATTGGTGGTGAGTCACACCGTGGTTTTCGGTTTTTTCTCGAGTTTCTCCCGTTTCCCGAATTTCATCCCGCCAACACTCTCCACTCCCCTTCCATCCTTCTTCATATCATTTCAATTCTCATTCATTCATTCATTTAATATCATCCTTCACCTCAACTCATGTTACGTAAAAATAGTTTGATTTGGGGAACGATAGGTGTTGAATATATGCGCTTGTTGACATCTAATGGCAGGCATACCAATGTGCTTCCTCATGACTCCGAACCTGAGTAACAATTTAGGGAGCGGTGGGAAGAGCAATAGATCTCTTAAGGTCGTATACGTAGATATGATAGTTTGCCCTTCCAGTAAATGGAATATATATATATATATATATATATATGTCCACCGCTGTGGTCTCGAGGTAGCGTGCTGCCTTGTCATGCAGAGGGCCTGGGTTCGATCCCCGGTCGGGGCAGTTTTTCTGGGTGAGTTTTTTATCGGGGGTTTTCTTCACTTGTAAGACAAATGTCAGGAAAACTTTAAGGCCCAAACGGTCCCCGAAATCATATGGCCATCATCATCATTATCATCATCTTTCTCATTATCATCATCATCATCCTTCACCGGTGTGGAAAGCAACGAGAAGCTACCACACCTACAATTCCCTAGTAAAGCTGCAAGCAAAGCATGGAAATGCTATGATTGCAGTGAAGGAACTGCCTTCGGGAAGAATTACTATGGATGGATATATATACGCTTTTCCCAGTTTGCATGTGCAGTACTTCCCTCTTCACTCACGGCATGATAGTTGAACAAACGCCACCACGTACAAGACTGAACTAGGTCTATTGTAGAAAGAAACAGAAGTACTTGTGACGTACACTTGCCATTGGCCGTAGTTCACCAACACGCTCTTCCTATTCCGGCCTTTTTTGGCTAATAATAAGAAAACAACTGCAATGAATTCTTTTAATCGTTCCATTCGTTTACCTTCACGTTACAGATAGAACAACTTGATTATAGGCACTTTTAAGGCTCCACGTCACTCGGACTTTGGAGGGACACTATCAGTTGGAGAGGATTTATAACCCTTGATTACTACATACTTTTGACCATGCAGTGATATGTAGGGCTTCCCCGTATAAATGATCAGCTCAGTATCTTTACCACTTCCAAGACAACACGAACAATTAATCCTTAAAAGCTAGGATTAGTAAATTTTCACCAAAAAATTAAGATTCTATGCCACGGTACTAACTCCAAAACTCCATGGCGCGACAGGGCCCTTGGCTTACTATCCAGCTGCTGGCTTCACATCTACATGTGTTAATCAGAGAGTTAGACGATCATCCTGCCATACAATTTATTGTTATAGTATCTGAACAATTATCTCTGAGAAATGTATATGTTGATTTAAAAAAAGTGAGAAATGCCTTAAAATGAAGTGAGAATTTGAACTGAAAGTTCCGTTAAATCGCCAAATTTACAACGTAAAATATATATTAGTCATTGCTAAAACAGTGTAGCCAACTTATCACAAAAACACAGTAACAAACAAATGAACGCTAAAGTAATCTGGTGTATACTAATTCGTCTTTTTTTCACCCAAACTTGCGATAAACTTACCTGTTGTACACTAACTTGCTCGTTTTCTCATCCTAACTCGTCCAGTAATGTTGGACTCCTGGGATATCCATCCATAGTAATTCTGCCCGAAGTCAGGTCCTTCACTGCAATCATAGCATTTTCATGCTATGCTTGCAGCTTTACTAGGGAATTGCAGGTGTTGGTAGCTTCCCGTTGCTTTCCACACCGGTGGAAGATGATGATATTGATAAGGATGATGATGATGGCCGGATGATTTTAGGGGACCGTTGGGCCGTAAGCTTCCTGACATTTGTCTTATAGGTGAGGAAAAATCCCGAAAAGAACTTCACCCAAGAGCTTGTCCCGACCGGGAATCGAACCCGGGCCCGCTGCGTGACAAGGCAGCACGCTACCTCGAGACCACAGCGGTGGACCTTGGGATATAATCACCTTATATTTGAGAAAAAATGTTGGCAATTTGGCAATTGGCTCTAGCGGAAACGTGTGCTATCACGTTGGCCAATATGATGGTAGCAGTAACTTTTTCTCCGATCGAATATTCACAGGTGTATCCTGGCATTGAATTGCACAAACATTTTATAATTACTCTTACTCCTTACTTACTCCAAGCGCGACAGGCCTAGAAGGCCCTTGGCGTACCAGTCGGCTGCTGGCCTCACATCCACATGTGTTAATCACAGAGGTAGACGATCATCTAGCCAGTGTAGGGGTGACATGTGATCAGCATGTCGGATCACCCAGCCGTTATAGCTGGTATTCTCAACCTGGAGTCGTTACTTATTGTAGCTACCCAAATGCCTCATGATGCTGGGTGAGCACCGGTCCCATACTGGCCGAAATTCCATGAGAAAAATTTCTTCCCAATGGAGACTCGAACCAACGTTATAATTACTCTGCAGAGATTAATTTGGCAGCAAAAAATATTATTTTATTCAGAAAAGTTGGTATTTTTACACAGACGTTATGCATACGTCTCTATGAATTTTACTTTGTTTTTAGATAGTCGTGCTTAAAATGTAATTAAAGATATAATATATAGGACTATATATGTGAGTGTGTGTGTGTGTGTGTGTGTGTGTGTGTGTGTGTGTGTGTGTGTGTGTGTGTGTGTGTGTGTGTGGTGTGTGAAATTTCACCTATATTAGTAAAACAATCTAACTATGACATCCTGGTGTTTGAGGGTTGACAAAACACACCATCTACTCATACATTCACACTAAATAAGGTAAATATGAAATGGATAATTAAGTGGCGTCCAGGGTTTATTTGGGCCATAAATTTTATAGATATTTGAGGGATAAGGTGAGGGAAAACTCCGCAAAAATCTCACCTAGAAAACACCCATTGCGTCTGGCTATGACGTTGCTATTAAGGAGAATATGTGAACAATGTCTCTTAGACACTGTAATTAATTATATGTCCAAAAATTGCACAATTGAGTCATTAGCACTATCAAATCCGGAGGGGTTCATAGCCATGCAAACATGAGCTCTCCACACAACCTTATCCTGAGCTAAAATTTTCCAATCATTCCCTGTATAATTCGCGTCCCTCAAATCACGGTTAATGTTAATCTCCCTCCTCATTCCAGCTTGTCTACTTGGGCGTTCCCCTCCCTAATTATTACCCCTCTTTCATTCCCTATTAGTACCCCATGTCCCACTCATCGCAGTCTACGAAACTCAACTGTTCGTATAAAATATTGCAAAAATTAATTATATACATAGTAATAGTAAAATAATAAATGTAAAATGATTCAATTACAGGGCATACGAGGCTCTTGGGTTAATAGGAGGAGGTTAAGCCCCCCACCTTTCCAGACAATCGGCACGACATCAACCCTGCGTGACGCCGCCGCCTTTATCCCCAGATCAGTTATCCATCCGAGGGCCATCCCGCCAGAGGTTTAAGAATACTGGCCCCATGGCGACTCGAATAACTGAACTTTCGGCTTATAGCCTGTTAATTTAATCAATTGCCCTATGCCGTGCTACCAAATAATAATAATAATAATAATAACAATAAAGTAATAATAATTATAACAATAAAGTAATAATAATAATAACAATAATAATAATCTTCTTCTTCTTCTTCACTTCCTGGTTTAGACAAGAGTTGCCTGTTCCGTAATAATAATAATAATTATTATTATTAGTGGAATGCAGGCTTTCACGGCCGGTAATCATGGTAGTAAAAGATTCCGGGCTATGTGGCCGTGGTCTATAACTGGCGTTTCTTCCAGACGTTTCTCCCTCAACTGCGGAGGGCATCTTCAGTGGCGAGCGCTAGAAGCTGTTGTTTCCCTGTCGTAGACTCGACTGCGAATGAGTCGAGTCTACGACAGGGAAACAACAGCTTCTAGCGCTCGCCAATGGAAATGCACCTCCGCAGGTGAGGGAGAAACGTCTGGAAGAAACGCCAGTTATAGACCACGGCCACATAGCCCGGAATCTTTTACTACCAATAATAATAATAATTATTATTATTATTATTATTATTATTATTATTATTATTATTAATAATAATAATAATAATAAAATATATTCCAGTAATGGAAAAAAATGGATAAATTAATGGTGTATATTATCATTATTGGCTTAAGTTGTTGTTATTACTATTATTATTATTATTATTATTATTATTATTATTATTATTATTATTATTATTATTATTATTTTAGTATGTAACTGTACATCTCCACGTGGATATAAGGGTGATCCCTATTGGTAGTTACTTTATTAAGCTAATTTAGTTACGCTTACTTCCCTATAGCCTACATGTTAGCGAGTGACTGTGGTTAGCACATCGCCTCTGAAAGACATTTAGTAGGCAAGTAAGGTATCATTAGGATGGGAAAGCCCTATTAAATTTTGTTGAAACGCATTAATTTAGATTTGAGGTTCTTTTACGAGCCCGAAAGTCTTCAGTTTTGGGAACCCACGGTTTGAAATCACTGCCGGGGGATTTGTCTCTGGTTTTTTTCCATCCTAAAAAAAAATCCACGTTTGAATCCGCGACACTCGGGACGGGAGGTCCTACACCTCCAAATTATTATTATTATTTTTACTATTATTATTTAACAGAAACTCCATTAAATATATAGAACAATAAAGACAAACTGTTGAATGAAATTCGATTTAGATAATATGAGTTGGTGAATTAATGTATTTTACCTGCATAGTGTGAAAGTAGGGAAGCATGTATGCCAAAGGATCTATTTTAGGCCTAGATCTAAACCATGATCTATGAGAAAACGTCAGATGATTTTAGAGTCATGCCATTGGCCTAGATCTCGTTTTATCGACTCTCACGGTCGATTCCAAAGATGTATTTTATTGATATTGCAGTGTTAAATGACACATATCCATAAATAATATTGTTTGAATAGGACTCTTTATATTGACATTATATTTAATAAATACACAAAGAAGGGCTTAAAATTTCAAATACTCAGATTTCCTCATTTTACCTTTGTTATTGATGATGCTTTTTCAGACATCTAGGAACGTTTAATCGACTTAAAACAACACAAATTATCTTATTTATATAATTAAGATATATCGTTTAACATTTGGAGTTAATAAATTTCTTTTCCTTCCAAAAAATTCGAATTTGGGCACACTAAGGCTTGACAATTCTCGATGTAATCCAATGTAATGCAATGAATTCTACCGAAATATTGGTTCCAAGTATTTGATGTTTCTTTATAAATATCCTCAATCCACGATATTCGCTATGCTTATTGATCGATGGGAGATCTTGCAAGGGCGGTATTCTGGCAGGGAGAATGGGGGAAGAAAATTTGGCTAGCACCCAGAGTGGAACTTAGTCTTTCTTCCCCCAGCCACCCCTTTTCAAATAAGGCAAGAGCTACCGGCCGTTAACATTTCTGAAATAAAACAAAAAATATATATATCGCGTTTGGGTGATTAAATCAATCCCGATTACAATAACAGATGGTTGCTATATTTCCATTTCCGCTGAATGAAAACAACAACTTTACTGTGGACTCATTTGCAAATGTGGAGAATGGTTCGTTCCGTCTCCTTCTTCAAGAATTAGCGGCATTGCTCTACCTTCTCAAGAAGAACCAAATGATTACGTATTCTTCTGTTTCTCTTATTCTTTATGATCTTGCATGAAGTTCCTTCTCTTCTACGTCTATGTTATAATTTTAATGGCGAACTCACAATTACATTTGATTTTTAAGATGACTGAAAATTGATTGTCGCCCTCGTTGCATGTTCAAAGGAAGATCCATTCAGTTATCGGCACCATAATTTATTCCTCACATGGATCCTTCCAGAAGTACCTCGTCGGTAATGACACCCATTATCTTATTGAACTTCAATTTCTCATATTCAACATGAACTGACATATTTGGGATCTTATAAGATTCGGTTTATTATGAGTTAATACAAAGGCAATATACTGCAATAGTATTAGGCACACATGGATATAGTGCTAAATTCCTTAAGACTGATTTCTGGTTTTATCGATTTTTATTTGGTTTTGCGTTATTTTACTCTTAGAGGCAGTTAATTTTACACAAAATGATACAACTATCAACTTGTTCACTACACTAGAATAGACAATGTACGTAACATGGCGTGTTAATATGTAACCTATCAAACCCATTTGTAAGCAAATTCTAGCCAGCTTTCAACCAGTGGAATTAAAAAAAAAATAGCCTCACAAGGGAGCATGCAGACGTCGCGGTCGTGATAGTAATATATATTTATGTCAATAACAACACTATACGATACCTGGAGGAATTTAAAACTATTGCCATGTAATGTATTATGTAGGTTGAGAAATTAATATATTTAATCAAATTAATCAAATATCACAACTCTGTTCTTTGCTGACATATCATAATATAACTCATTTTACGGTAGATGGTCATTGTATTTAGAAAAGTGATCACCAGGAGAATTAAAAAGTGCTCACAACAAAACATTTTTAACCATGGGTATCTAATTAAAATGATTGTTCACAGATAGCACAATATTTGATACGTTACAAATCAAATAAAAAAAATTAAAAAAAAGCTTTTGGATTTAAAAAAAATGAAAGTTCAAGTGTATATCTGGATTTGTAGAAAGAATATTTAATCATGGTCACGTGTCTTAGCTACTTGAAGGTGGCAGAATTTTTATAAGAAACTTTTTTTTTATTTGTTGTCTCCTTTTCGTTTACACTGTTTTTTCCTTCTTGTTTTATTTCATTGTTTCACCTTTCTGGTTAACTGTTTTTCATTCTCACACATAGACACAAGGAAAGGACAGACACCCAGAACCAAGGTGGAGATTTAAAATCACCTACCCCGGCGGGAATCGAACCCGGGTCGCCGGATTGGAAGATAGGGACTCTACCGACTACACCACGGCGACGGACACAGAATGAATTCGAATTCCATCTAGTCGGTCGGACAGTTTTCCCATGTTGAAGAAGTGTTTATCATTACTAGAGTATCTACAAATGAAGTGAAAGTATATTTTATACAGGAAGTAAATCCATAAAGACTGAAAATTGTCAGTTCCATGAGGAACGAACTTCAGAGTAACACAATTTTCAGCATAATCAATTGTATTTTTTATTGCTGACCATGAATCTATCAAGAGCCACTACTTTGGACACAGATTGACCAAAACAATTTTCATACCACAACTTTAATTCAGGTAAACCCATTCCACCAATCCATATTGATGTTACGATGTCATTTGCTAGCCTCGCAACTAATTTATTAACATGATTCAGAACCGTTGGAGGATTTGCTATCGACATTTCTCTCAACACAATAAACAACTTGCCTTCTACTGAACCAACGATATTAACTTCAAGATTTTTAAAATACTTTACGAAACTCCGTTGAGGTTACTGTGTTAAAGTTTTAAGAATTGTAAAACAGTACCTGATATCTCAGTCGTCCTCAATAATTTGCAGTGTTGTATTATAGGAGGCCTTTCGATAACTTAAGTATCATCTTCTGCTTTCATTTTGGTACTGACTGTTGTTAGTAATTATTTTGTACAGAGGGTTTATATTGCTGGGTATATACATACCCAGTACCAAAATGAAAGCAGAAGATGATAGTTATCGAAAGGCCTCATATAAAACAACACTGCAAATTATTGAGGATGACTGAGATATCAGGTACAGTTTTACAATTCTTAAAACTTTACGATGTTAACTTGTGGCATTATTATATATGAATGAGTAAAGTATTAACGTTATTTTCTTGAGCCAACACAGTTTTTCGCCTATAATGTTTAAAGTCGATTGATTGCATACTTCTCTTGAAATAGAAACTGGTCTGTTTCAACTATGAGATATTTTTCAGAATGTAATTCTATCACATATTACAAAGAAATGATGACAAACACACAATTGTGGACGGCGTAACTTTGAATCAACTCCAGTAGATCCGGAGTTAAGTTTCTTACGTCTAAAACTTACTTCTCCGCTTCTTTCGCGGTTCAAAATTAATTTTGAATTTTCTGGGGTTTTGTCAGTTTTGTAATCCTATGGCTTGCGATACGATAACACCATTTGAATTTTAAAATACAGCTGCTACTTGCCTTGAAATTAGGGTAACTAATGTCTTGGAGAATCTGAAAAGCTAATCACTGTAATTACTATCATTGTTACGAGTCTCTCTAAATTTAGGAAAACCAAAGCGGTATTTACTGCATGGACGCATCTCCTCTCCACATTCCATTAATGTCATTTTTTTGTGAATCACTCGATCATATTCCTCATTAGATTTGCGGAATATATTCACCATTTCGCTTCTTTGTGTGGGCTGGATAATTCATGTATTATTCTTTCCAATTTGTCCAATGGCATAGATACTTCTTCGTTCAGCACACATTTACTATTACATATCCAAGTTAACTGTTCACGGGCGGAGGGGAAAAGTTTTAGCGCTAGTGTCGCCGATCTACTGAATCTGTGGAAGGGATGTAGGAGAAAACTGTACATCCGATCACGTATTGAAATTTTTCAACTTCAAATATTTGGGAAGAATCTCTAAACACGTGTGAAAGATCTTAACATGGTTGTCAAATTAGTCATTTAAGCTTGGAACGCTCAAGCGGATCATTTAAAATCACAGTATTTGTCGTCTCTCTGTTACCAGCCTCACAATGAATCACAAGTGGCAACATGTAATGGGAAGGGCAAGGAAGGGACAGCTCATTCCTAGACGTAACCCCAAAAGTAACATGGTTGTCAAGTTAGTCATTCTGACACTGACCGCACGGAACGACGGATCATTAAAATAAAATAGTATTTGTCGCTCTCTACCTGCCAATCAAACAACATAATACGAAGGGCAGGAAGTGGCAACATAGTAAGGAAGAGAAACAGATAGACAGTTTGTTAGTTAACATATTTTCCGCCTGCACAAAACACTTGGATGGGTAATACGCATGATTCTTTCTTATCAGACAGTTCATCATTGTCATGATAATCCATAGTGAAAGTTGTTTCAACCTCTGTACCATCTCTGAAGAAATGCCATTGTATCATTGGCCATTTAATTTTCGAACTCCGAAGCACTCCCTCCTATTTTGGATTTCAAAGTAGACATATGTTGAAGCAGATAATTGGCAATATTTTTTCGTTCCATATGTTTATATTCTAAATGCATAAAAAACAAGGAATACATTTATCTGCATTTAAACATCAGTCGCTTATTCGAAATACGTGTAAATAGCGTCGTATAAGAACAATTACAACACACTCTTACCTTCAAACATATTTAACTAGTCATGTACATATATATATACACACCACACCATAGCACGACCCATCAACATTGTCTGCCGTTCTGAAATTGAATGTCTCTTTCCATCTCTCTTAGCTCTAGTAGTCATTGGCTTTTAATTTTGACTCTTATAGTCATTAGGTCCACCGCTGTGGTCTCGAGGTAGCGTGCTGCCTTGTCACGCAGCGGGCCCGAGTTCGATTCCCGGTCGGGACAGGCTCCTGGGTGAGGTTTTTTTGGGGTTTTTCCTCACCAGTAAGACAAATGTCAGGAAGCTTAGGGCCCAACGGTCCCCGAAAATCATCCGGCCATCATCATCATCCTTATCATTAACATCATCATCCTTCACCGGTGTGGAAAGCAACGGGAAGCTACCACACCTATAATTCTCTAGTAAAGCTGCAAATCATAGCATGAAAATGCTGTGATTGCAGTGAAAGACCTGCCCTCGGACAGAATTACTATGGATGAATGGAGAGTCATTAGATCTATATGAAACGTGTGAGGTTTTCACATATAAAGGTTATTGCCACAATAATCGCATTTTACGATTCTCATCCCAAGTTGAAATCTTCCCTTGCCAGTACATTGTTAACTCTTAAATTGACGAAATTCAAATGTATCGTGTTAGATATTTAAATGGATCGGACCGCAGTGAAACCAAAATTATATAGGACTATAAATTATTACTGTATATTGTATGATTCAACACAGATTTAAGAAATTTCTAACCTTTTGTTTTTTTTTTTTTTTACTATTTATTAAAAATGTGCAATCAATTAAACCAGTATGTCTGATATGGCACATTAAAATTTTAGAGTTAAACAAGTCTGTATTTGTAAAAATTACGTTTTGAAGCACCTTCAAATATTTTTGACTCTTTATGTTTTGAAGTTTATGGAATCAGATTTCCGATAATTAATTAATCACCAAACTGCTTGAATATTGTTTAGTTTAGATTGTTTTGTTCTTTCACATGATGTAGCACTACTTATCCTCTCGAAATTATCTCTTCCAATTTATTAACCCATTATCACAAGTAACTTAGGGACAATAAGGGATTAAGCAACGTGATGCTATTGCATTTTGACATTTTCATCTCTGTTATTTTCAAATCATGTTGCATGTTATGAACTCAGTCCATCCTTCAGCAGGACGTCAAACTGATCTGTCAATCGTGTGGCTTGTAACAGACCAAATTCACTTTCTCGCGGACGTAAAATTGATCAGTTTCTCGAGGATCATATTGTTCATGCCATGGTTTTAAAGATCTCATTTCGTGGAACTGACAAAATTTTAATATTGAATTCTAATTCTTGTGTGACATTGAACCGTCCCACGCCGCAGCCGAACAGTTAAGACAAGTTACCTTGGAGCAGAGCTACGGGATTTGCCCTGGTCCGAGTCTCCATGGGGAAGAAACTCCCTCATGGAATTTCGGTCAGTATGGGACCGATTCCCACCCAGCATCGTGAAAAATTTGAATAACTGCAGTAAGTAGCAGCTCCAGGTGGAGAAAACCAGCTATAACGGCTGGGGAACCCAACATGATGACCACGTGCCACCCCTACATTGACCGAATGATCATCTACCTCTGTGATTAACACATATGGATTTGAGGCCAGCAACCGGCTGGTAAGCAAGAGCCTTCTAGGCCTGTCGCGCATGGATTTTGTGATGCTGAACTCGTGATGGTTTCGATATGGTGGCCATATTGCTAACAAATTTAGTATTCTTGTTTGTCAATGATGTGTAGTCCTACGTAGATTTCCCAGAAAAAAAAATGTTTTTGGGAACAATTCTCCTGGTACGGAATTTTGATATTTAGAGATTGAACGCCCGATTTTGAGGCTATTTAACTTTAATTCTACTTATGATTTTAATTAAGATATATGAAGAAATGTGTTAAAAATTTCCCAGTGATGCGTTATTTTAATGTTGAATGTTTTTTTTAAGATAAATACGAATTATGAGTAGGGAATATTGTAAAACATGACATTGTCATTTTATAAAATAGGGTAAGCTCGGGTGAATCGAGACAAAAATATGAAAATTTGTAACATCGGTTACGTTATCGGTGAGACGTGTATCCATGAATTAATACAATCTTTGATCAACATTTCATACCAATTACAGTTTTATCAAACAAACGCATAAGGAATTATTGACATTTATACTCCAGGACTGTGTGTCCCTATTCATCCTAATTTTTATGGTGAATAGGGACAGTTTTTTTGGGTGAATCGGAGCGGTTTTCAAATGACTTCTGTCGGTAAAATATTTATTTCTCAGACGTATTAAACGCAATTTTATAAAATGATTTTCTTTATAAAGTATCATAGAATAAGATTTATTTCTTTATATTAGGTTTACAAAAACATTTTTTTTTTTCTTCCCTCAGCTCCAACATACTTTTCATTATATCATTTTCGTCCTTCACCACGACATCAGATGCATTATTTCAGTTTCGATGAAATGGGATAACTATATTTTATAAACAAAACCCAAACATAATGTTATTCTGTTCCGTCTATCCAGTATCAACATTATTTTCTACTTTTTATTCAGATTCTGAAGACGATAAATTTGTGCTTATTGCATTTTCTCCGCAAAGCAAAAAGCTACCTTTCTTATATTTTTGAAATTTAACTCAATTCCATATACAGACAATGGAAGAATTATTTTTACCAACTTGTTTTTTCAGCGGATCGTTACTCCCACTCTTACGGTGACGGCGAAGACACGAACGAAGTACTCCAAATAACTCTGCAGCAAGATACAATCTCTTACCCTGGCGGAATGCTTTAATATCTCTATACTTATGAACTTCTGTCAATTCTGTATAGAATTACACGTACGCAATGCAATAGTTTCAAATATACTAGTGAAATACGCTGTCCCTATTCAGCCGAAAATTAGTGTCCCTTTTCATCCGAAATACATTGTTTATTTTTCATAGGTTGGCAACCCTTAAACCGTTGTCGAGGAACACGGGAATTGTTCCAATCTATTTTCAGATAAATACTTAATTATTTATAAAAAATAATTCGTAATCGATCCATTAGTTAATAAGAGACATGAAATAATAATAATATTATTATTATTATTATTATTATTAATATCATTATTATTATTAAAGGTACGAAGCTATTATTTCGCTTACCTGGATCGCCAAATCTTTATTGTGAAGTCTTCAGATAACCAAACGAGAACCAAAATGCCACTTATCTGGTTTTGATACCTGAAGCATTTCAGTGGAAAGAACAACATTTAAAAGTGACCCTATTCACCCAGTGTCCCTATTCAGCCCATTTTACTGTATTTTAAAATACTTTTATGAATGTTCAAAAAATTCTTTTTTTTTCAATATTATAAAATAGGGCTATTTTATCAGAAATCTTATTAATATTCGATGAAGGTTGTTACCTTTATTCATGCTGTCCAATATTTGTCACCATAGAGCATGTTGTCACCGTATACTGTATCACTTTTTGAATGACCTTACAATTTTGCTTTCATTTACCTTAAATTAAATTTAAACTTTGTAAGATAAATAATACTCAGTCGATGCTGGGGGCTTTGTTTAACTCTGTGCTTTAAATTTATGTTAAAACATCCCTGAGATTGGATTAGAGAAGCGTCATAGAGTTTTTCTTATCTTTCAGAAATCTTGAGTGGAATTTGTGATAACAATAACGAGAGAGACGAGGACAGGGGGACAAGAGGTAAGTAACGGTAATTGTAATACTCGCTAACCACTTCCCACATTTCAAAGAACCAAAATTTTAAAAGCAGTTTACAAAAATCCACATTAATTTTGCAGAGATGATAAGTTGATTAGCTTCCTAATCAGAATCCCCGTGCTCAACCCTCGGGAGAAGGGAAGTACGCACAATTTCGTTTAGAACATTAAATTGTTTTAAGTCGATTTAATTTTTCACTCGCAAACCGACGCACAAATTCTGCGTCTAAATGTACACCACCATTTTAATTTATTTTTTACTCTAAATTTATTTTATTTAATGAATTTTGATTCTATATTCACTGAGACTATAATTTAGCTTACATTCGTTTGTGGTATGTATTGTTTGTTTGTGTGTGCGTGTGTGTATTTTCAGCTTCATACGAGGTAATCATTAGATACGTTTTTTATGTGATGTAATTGTTTTAATATCAGCGGTCTTACATATTTATTATTTATCTTTATTTGAGTGTGATATTAACTAAATTCCAAAGATTACTAAACATGGATAACTCACCTTTTCATTATTCTCTATAACAAATCTTTAGAACTGCATAATTTTGTAATCCGACTTCGCTAATTTTTTCCTATGTTTCCTCTGTTCTGGTCCATCTGATTCCGAATTCGCGGGTTCAAACTTGGCAAACCGCGATGATTTTTTCAGGGCTTAAAACCATGCACATGACTTCCTTTCGAAGGGAAGTAAATTCATGAGTCCTGTTTCCTAGAATAATGAACCTGAAGCTCAAATAAGAGACCTCAGCAAAGTTATAGCTTGTTTCACATCCGCGACTTTAATTAAATTTGATTTTAAATAAAATACTATCGACATACTCATTATTTACACTTTTACCTAATTTTTCAGCATACAATGTTGTATTTGGGGAAAAAATGACAATTTTCGTGATAGGCCTATCCCTAATTCCGTGATAAAATTTCAATTCGTTCTAGCAGAAATAAATGTTTTCATAAGAAGTTTCTTCAGACATTGGAGATTGACAGTTCATGGTAATATTCCTCTCTCAAGACACACAATTTTAGACACACTCTTATATGCAGATGATCAGGCTCTTTTCGGCAATAATGAAGATGAATTACAATATTCCACTCATCATCTTAATATAATAGCCCAACGATTTAACATGGAAATATAAACAACAAAATCTAAAGTTTTGGCCTTTCAAGGGAAATTCCCAGTAATAATTAAAATTTGTATTCAGAATTCAATATTAGAGCAAGTAAATCCATTTAAATACTTAGGATATAATCTAACTTATAATGAGGAATGTGATATATCCTTTAAAATACAAAACTATAATAAAGCTTTAAGAATTATCAACCAAATTTTTAAACCATCAAAAGTGCAGAGACACACAAGAATGAAAATCTATAAAGTTCTCGTTAGACCCATAATCTGTTATGGCAGTGAAACTTGGACCATCAGAACACAGGATGACCGTCATGTTACAGCCACGGAGATGAAATTTCTGCAGCGAACTGCAGGTTATAGCCTTCTAGACCATCAAAGAAATTCAACAATAGCCAGAGAGTTAAACTTCGTACCTATATCTGAATACCTCCAAGAATATAGAAACAATTGGCTAGCCCATGTGCAGCGCATGGATCGTCACAGAATACCAAAACAAATTCTTCACTACATTCCTCGAGGCAGAAGATCTGTGGGTCGACCTTTTCGGAGATGGCGGGAGACCGTAACGGACCACTGGGCCTAATACTTGAAAGACAGATGATGATGATGATAAGTAGTTTCTGGTTACTCCAGATATGGTAGAAGCTTTCTTTTCTTTTTTATTTTATCTTTTATTTTATTGGTTTGTCCGCCTTTCGAATACCAATAGAAAACTCTAAAACCATCCTGAAGTTGAAAGTGGTTGAAAAAGTAATTTCTTCCTCTCTCGTGACTGTCCTTGTAGTAATTTATTGATTTTGGATGTTTATTTAATAGTAATAGAAAATTATAATAGTATATTTTAATGTCAACTGAACCAACTGATACATGAGTCTTATCAGTATAAAAGAATATTAATGGTAGAGCAGCTTTAGCATTTTCAACTTTTTTCTTTTAATTTTTTTTATGATATGGATCTGTCTCTAATATTTAACAATATAAATCCAGACAGTAAGAAGGAAATTCTTAAGAATGTTAAGCTTTCATATTAATTGCATTACGTAGATAACAGTTATAATAAAATTACATTTTTTGCTCGTTAACAGGGCTATAATATTCAGAATATTAAGCCTATTTGCTACGTACAGTAGGCATTTGGTTGAAACAATTTTCCTAAACTCATTTCTTCATTATTCATAAAGCAATTGACTTTTTTTTTCTGTATTTTCAATTTTCGTAGATGATTCTCTAAATTATTTTTTATGCTCGTGTTTATAGAGGAAAATATTTTTTTCTAGAAAGTAGAATAATATACGTATTTGTTTGCAGATATTTTATCACCATGTGTATTTTTAGTATTATTATTTAGTGTTAAATTTATTTTTAGAGGGAAACATGTCTAAATTTTGAATGTCTTTGATACCACCTACTGCAATTTTTGCATTTTCCCTCAATAGCTTCTAATATTGATTATCAACTTTAATAAACAGCGAATTATTATTTTAAATATGCAAGTATCTGTTTTAATATCACGGAATTAAGAATTCACTCACGACGTTAGGATGTCACTCTCACGTATTAAGGAGCGAAATCAAGTATTTAGGAATCCTTGTCTTGGAGAAAAGAAGGAGGCATTTGAGGCAACTGTACATCGGTTTGGAGTGAATTCCATAATTAATCTCGTGGAACGTTCATACCATGTTTTTGTATTCATATTTTGTCACCATTTTCTAAAATATTACATTTTCACAAAAACATAAAACACTCATGGAATTAGGCAACCATTCCCGACTTAACCGTGCTCAGGCAGGGGCGGTTCATTTAATCTCCTAAATGTGTCTTCGTATAACGTGTATCTCCTTATTCTCTTAATTTTACGAATTTAATTGTTAAATGTTTAATTTAGTCTTCATTCTTATACAGTGTGACATTGAGATTAAATTCAGAGTTTTATTTTCCGAAACAACGTTCCTAGTGGTTTGAAGGATACCGCGTGACTGTTACATTAATACACATTGAGTAGAACGAGTTATTTCTTCATTAATTTTACACTCCAGATTATCTGACCCACACACTAGACAGATACACAGTGAAGGGCCTCCCATGATCTATTGTTATCAGGATGCCACAAGCACTACCATGCATAGTGGAAGACAAGGACACCCACACCCTTAATGAATGCGTACTGGAAGAGCAGTACCCCCACTATGTATCCAATCCACCCTCGTTCTCAGGCCTGGTTCAGGTTCTTTGGATGGTCCAGGCCAATTTCTGTACCCAGCCCACGTTTCTCATGGTAGCCCAAGAAACGGTGAGGACGGACATGAGGCCTGTCCCTTCCTGGCTGTTTTAGGGGCTTATATGCCCTCCTCAGCCAGCGTGTGTCATTGTTTGTCATAGTAATGAAGAAATATTCAAAATGTCTAACTAAGGGGCAGAGTTTTTGCGCCGTATTTATGAACGAGGTATGAAGAAAGGAGACCTGCACCACATACACACACCCAGACATAAGATAGACATTTATATTTCCCTCCTAGCGGGGTTATAATCGGGTCGCCCGAGCATGGATGTGATTGAATAATTACTAGAATTAATACCATTGTAAATTCAATACTATGTTTATGAAAATCAAATTTGTTGAACATAACGACACTTAGTTTCGATAATGGCGAATTTCATGGTAACTCACATATTTGCATTAAAGTTCTGCATTTAATTTGTTTGAAGGCTTAACATAATTTAAATTATTTCTTTTTTCAAAACGCTCAAAACCATCTCCAATCTGTAATATAAAGAAAGATGCAGTTTTCTATGCTTAGTATTATATCTGGAATTAATGATTTTTATTTTGGTAACTGACGTCATTTTAAAAATATGTAATGATCAGGGAAGAGACCAGTCTCGTGGTCTTGCGATCACAGCTTATGAACACTGTTCATGAGGTTCCGAGTTCGATTTCAGTTCAGAAGATAGGGTCTTTTTTTTTTCATTACAGGAATTATTCCCGTGGTCGCCCATGTTCTGGAATTTAGGTCAAGTTTAGGTTTTAAGACTCTCCTTGTGCTTCGTTATCATTCATCGCCCATCATATTATCATAAGTAATGCCACGAGTGATTTCCAAATTATCGATAAATTCACGACTCACGAAGTGAGGAGTGAATTTATCTAGAGAATTTGAAAATCAAGAGTGGCATTTGTTAGGACTATTTAACGAATAAAATTAAGCTGTTTACTCACAAATAATTATTTAACTATAGTTATTTTAAAATATTTATATATTTAATATAAACGGCGATGTTTGAAAACAAATGAGAAACGATAGGTACGCTTCTACTGCTTCTTTTGTTTATCACTGCAACCAGATCATACTATTTATTGCCAAAGGAACGCAATATTGTAAGGAGGAGCTTTCTTTAATATGGTAATTATAACACTGATAAATATTTGGTGAAACACGACTCTGATTGGTTGTAAAACAGAAATCATTGGAACGTGATTGGTCATTGACTCCCATTTGGGGCATGAGTTAAATAGTCATAAGTAATGCCACGAGTGATTTCCAAATTATCGATAAATTCACGACTCACGAAGTGAGGAGTGAATTTATTTAGAGGAATTGGAAATCAAGAGTGGCATTTTTTAGGACTATTTAACGAATACAATTAAGCTGTTTACTCACAAATCATTATTTAACTATAGTTATTTTAAAACATTTATATATTTAATGTAAACGGCGATGTTTGAAAACAAATGAGAAACGATTGGTACGCTTCATTTGCTTTTTTGTTCATCACTGCAACCAGATCATAATATTATTTATTGCCAAAAATCGCAATGTTGTAAGAATGCACCCTAGTGGAGAAATTTGTAACCAACGTTATAGGTATTAATTAATTTGATGTCCTATGATGTAAATATGCCAATTATATTTTTCTTCAGCGTCATTTCCTGGAAAATAATTCGTTTAAGAAAATGCAAACAGTGGTTTCTTTATTTTTGTGGTACAATCAATTGTTACAAATGTTTATTATATTTATCCATCGCATGCGCTTCTGCTGACATTCATATACTATATATACAATCCGGTAGCCGTATTTCTTCGAGGGTCGGTCACTGCAAAATAATGCTATGACCCATTCAGAATGTTAAAAAGGAGGTGCTTTCTTTATTATGATAAACTTTAGTTGGTAAATTTTAGGCGAAACACGACTGTGATTGGTTGTAAATAAAAAATATTGAAATGTGATTGGTCATTGACTCCCATTTGGGGCATGAGTTAAGTAGTCGGAGTAACGTAATTCTGCCTTTCAGGCGCCCCAACCTCGAAAGTGGTCTACAGTTCTGCTACTGCTAGGATAGAATGCCAGAAGTGTCGTAAGACAACCTAGTGGCATTAAACAAAAAATTGGAAAAGGAGAATAAAACAACAATCTCTGTGAATATTTCAATAATATTTGAAATAATATTAAAAAATAAATAAAATACATATAAAAAATAAAATACATAGATTGATAGATAGTGCAAGAGAGGTGTCAAATATCCCATCAAAAAAATACGTTTCATCCGCTATGTCCACTTTTACATGGAATACACATGTGTGGGATTAGTTTATATAAAAACTTGATTTCCTTTTTTTTTTACCAAAAAAAATGGATAGTGGATTATTACTGGGTGTTTTATCTCTGTTTTTAAGTTGTTGGAGAACTTGTCCACCTCACAATCCCCAACCTGGAGGAACAAGGGATTTGATTTTGGGATCTCCTGCCTCAGCTATAGATCTCTCTCTACCCTTTCCTTCCATTAGGAATTTTTTAGGTCCACAAGGTGAAAGGAAAAAACTTTCTGTTATTCCTAAGAAAAGACAGGACCACTTATACCGGCAGCCATTCGGTCTTCAGAGCCTTGTCCGCCACCATTTGATACCAATACCCCACCACGAGGAGGTAGGGTTGGAAGTTTCCCTTCATCGAGTTATAAGACTACTCCTGCATTTCGCATACTCTCCTGTAATTTGGGGTACATGGCAAAGTTAGTGGAATGAAAGATTCCGTAATAAAATACTAAGGTGGATACCATCTCTAAGAATATGTCGAGGACGCCCACACAAAACTTGAGTGATGACGTTGACAAAGCTATGATAACAAGAAAATTACGCATTAAAGAATGCCAGAATAGACAAAGTTGGCGACTGGGGACGAAGAGACTTCGACAGTTGAACAATCCGTGATGAAGAAGAAGAAATAAGATAGTGGTAGGCTACTTTATACTTACGGTGATTATATAGGCCTAACTTCTACATAATTATGAAATCGTAAGAAAAATATAAAATTTGCTTTCATGTTTCTAAGTTCTCAGTAGCAGCTTCAAAATCAGATCTATTCGCGCAGGTTCAAACTGAGGAAAGTACTGACGATAGATAACAGTCTAAGTTCTAACTATATGTACGGTACATAAAAAATTGTCATTATTACACTATATCATAATATTTTTATAATCATGAAAAGTTCAAATCCTTGTATTTTTCCTCATCGCAAGTTTAGGTTTTAAAAATCTGATATAGGCCTACCTAATGTATCCACTAAGTTCGATTTGAGGGGAGGCAGCGCTCGACTTTTTTTATACATCACACAATTACTGCAGTGGTATTAAAAGGAAAACCATTCCAACAACATTGTATTAACACTGTGGTATTACTCATTCAAAGTATCTCTGCAGGCGGAAGAATCAGGAAGCTCTGTTTGTTGGTACACGTGACGTCATACAAGGCAGTGTACACTCTCAGCGTCCCACGTCCCATTCCCCTTTGCACTCGTAGATAGCAGTGTCACGTGGTCCATTCCTGTATAAACACGACTGCAGTGCCCTCCGTCAACAACTGCGCTTACTCCTTAAACGGGTAATATTTTAGAATGTGTCTGTTAGATATTACATCTTCGCCAATAAAGTCCTATAGGTGACTGCAGCGAGCCTATTCAGACCCTACGAGCTTACAGGCTAATTGCAGTGAATCATTTATCAGTTCATAGAAACATACAAATATCTGTCGTGAATCTTTTATCGGTCCCTACAGACCTACAGGTTACTGCATTGATTCTATATTCAGTCCCTACAGACCTACAGGTAGCCTAATTGTAATGAATTTATTTCCATTCCCTAAAGACCTACAGGTAACTGTAGTGAACCTGTTATCAGTCCCTACAGGAGACTACAGATAATTCAGATGAATATATTACCAGTCATTGAAGACCTACAGGTTAACTCCAGTAAATCTATTTTTATTCACTAAGTAGGGGAGGAGGTGGTATTATGAAACGGGGTTGTAAAATGAAACAGCATATTTCTGGAAAGTAGCTGTTGCCTATCTTGTGGAAATCACACTAATTTTCATCGTTGGTTTCCCTTTTATCTCCTAGAAGCAGATTAAAAAAAACTCCAAGCGCGACAGGCCTAGAAGGACCTTGGTCTACCAGCCGTCTGCTAGCCTCACATTCACATGTGTTAATCACAGAGGTAGACGATCATCTCTCCAGTGTAGGGGTGACATGTGTTCAGCATGTCGGGTCCCCCAGCCGTTATAGCTGGTCTTCTTGACTTGGAGTCGCTACTTATTGTAGCTACCCAAATGCCTCACGATGCTAGAAACAGATTACTTCAGTATTATGTTGTGCACGGTTATGAGTGCAAGTATTGTGATAGACGCAGCTTCAAACTTTTAGCAAGACAAGATTCAACATTAATTTACTCCGTGTATCAATAAGAGTAATGTGTTTTTTCTATTGTAAATTATTGTTCATTAATTGAACTTCAAAATGATATATTCGTTAATTTGGAATTAATTTTTTTAGGTCGTGAATAGATCACTAATATTGAAAATTGCGATTGGTGGTAAGATGGAATAAGAAGTTCCATAATACAACCCCTTCCTTTATTTTAAGTGTCGTGATACCAAGAACTCAATTAGGGCCTGAAAATAAGGCAAAAATGGCGGTAAGAATATATGATAACGAGAATAAATAAAGTGTGACACATGTGACAATGTCTATATAGGACAAACTGGTAGACCTTTTATCTCTCGGATAAAGGAACATATGAGAGCATATAACAGAAATTTAGAATATTCAAAATATGCTAAACACCTATTCCAATTTATTCATTGTTTCGATCCAAATTTTGAAATTTCACATGTTTGTGATGAGGGTAAGAAGTTAGATCTTTTGGAGGCTGTAGAAATAAATTAATTGAAAAGTAGTAACAAACTGTTAAATTCTATACTTGATTTGAATGAATCCCCTTTGTTAAATTTAAAAATGTAAATAAATATTGTTGTATAGTTGCTTAGATCAGTTGGAACACAATTCATAATTTGTTAACATGTCTGAAGAAGGTACAGTGTACCGAAACAGCTGTCACTGAATGATATAATAAATATGAAAATCAAATTAACTATAAGTGATCCCACAACAGGCCCGGAGGCCCTTGGGGTAGTAGGAGGTTAAGGCTCCCACTTTTTCTAGACAATCGGCACTTTGTCAGCCCTGCGTGACGGCCGCCTTTACCCCCAGAACAAGCGTCTGGTACTCATTTCCGTTAGAGGCTGAGTCGACCCCAGGGCCATGGTGCCGCCAGAGGGTTTGGGTCAGTTTAAAAATCCTGACCCCAACGGGACTTGAACCCTCGACCCTCCGGCTTGTAGCTCAGTGCCTTATCCACTACGCTACGGCGTGCAATCAAATAAAACTACGTTTTAATTTTATTTAATTAAATTGTATATTCCGTTCGTGTGAAAACATATACGACAAATGAAGTGTTCCGATGTGCCTGAAACTACCCTCTGCAGAAAGGTCAAGAAATATGTACATCCCAACATTTTAGTAGTGAATTAAACGTTGGAAAGCAATAGCCTGTTCCATCGCCGGTGCCAAGTGCAATGAAGCATGCAAGAGATCGCAGTGTGGTGAACTATGGGTCCAAAAACATGCGTTTCATATTAAAATGCCAGTTCCCAGAATCCACATTTTGTGGCATGTTTGAAAAAATGTGAAAACTCAAAAGTCTTAAACAGATGTTTTAAAAAGTATTGGCATTTCTATATTATAACCATATACTAATACTACTGACGATTTGTAACGCACTATATGCAATTGGAATTCAAAATCATATCATAAATAAAAAAGTGGTCCATATTACCACCTCCTCCCCTAACTGTTGTAATCCTAATATAAATCCCTAAAAAGACTACAGGTAACTGTACCGCGTCTATTATCAGTGCCTACAGATCCATTTGTAACTGCAGTAAGTGTTATCAATCCCTAAAACCGTAGTTATCAGTTCCTTCATACATACAGGTAATTGTGATGAATCAATTGTTATCATTCCATACAAGTGTACGGGTAATTAGTAAATATATTATCAGACCATATACGAATGTGTCTAAATGGCACAAAGAGTAGGGTACGTGTAGGCAAACCGTTTTCGGATACTTTTGAAATCCATAACGGGTTGAAGCAAGGAGATGCTACTATCTAAATTTGTACAGAGCATGCTATCAAATCTTTAGACGATGAAGAAGGCCTAAAACTCCATTATATTAATAAAATGTAAGTTTATGCTGATGATGTACTATTGGGGCGATAGCGAGGAGATACTACCTCTATTCTCTAGTCCCGAAGGTAGCTGGTTCATACCCGGACGGGAGCGATAGATTTTTAGGATGGAAAAATCCAAGGTACTAGTCCTGGATCCCGTGGGTCCCGAGTCTGAAGGTTTTCCAGCTCGTAAAGCAACTGCAAGCCTGAATAAAAAGGCCTCTGTGCAAAATTTATTCGACCTTCATCCATCCAAGTAATGACTTAGTTTCCTTCTGGATGTCTCACTTAGGCGATGTGCTAACCACGTGTCAATCATTGACATCTGTAGATAAATAAGCATGTTCGCGGGTTCAAACACAGCCAGAGTCGATGGATTTTTTAGGATGGAAAAATCCAAAGAACAATTCTTCCGGAAGGAGGAATGCAAAAGATGAAACATTGTTTTTGAAATACCTCCATATTTGTAACTACTTGATGCAGTTTAATAATTTAGTTATGAACCACTGATTTGCTAGGCACCAATTTTGTATTTTATATCTTATTACATAACCTCAACGGTGCTTTAAAATTAATTTTAAAAGTGTTAAATTAGAGTTTCAGTTCAAAGTGTTATCGGCCTTTCCTATCCAACTAATATCTTGGTTGTCTTTTAAGTATCTCCTTGAGGAGATGAGATAACCACTTGTCACTCATTGACATCTGTAGGGAAATAAGCGTGACTATATTAGCTTGGTTAAGTAATTCCCTCAAGAGAGCACCTTGCTCCACGTAGGGGTATATGGTGGGAATAGATAGACCTAAGCCTTGAGGTAACTGTAGTAAATCCATTGTCATACCTTAAAGCCTACAGGAAATACTACTGAATCTACTTTCAAACCCTACAAACCTATATATAAATGCAGTGAATACATCATTAGTCCCTACAAGCTTACAAGTATCTGCATTGAATCTGTTATCAATCTCTACAAGTCTACAGGTAATTGCAGTGAATTTATTATGAGTACCTGAAGCCTACAGGTACCTGCAGAGTATCTATTGAGTTCCTACAAGCCTACTAGTACCTGCAGTGAATCAATTATCAGTCCCTACAAGCATATTAGGTAACTGCAGTGAATATGTGATCTGTTCCTAAAACCTGCAGGAGACTGAAGTGAAAATTGTAGTCCCTAAATGTCTTTCGAAACAGCACTATATCTGTTATAAGTTACTATAGTACTAACATAACTGGAGTGAGCCTATTTTGAGCCTCTATATGCCTACAGGAAACTACAGTGAGCGTACGATCAATAATTACCGGTCTAAATTTGCTAGGTAACTGTAGTAAATGTTTCATCTACTCTAGCCCAATAAGTTAAACCAATGAGTTTACTATATGTCTGTACAACGCCACAGATAAATAGAGTTAACTAAAGGTCTGAAGGTATCTGCAGTGAGCAATTGTAGACCCACTCGTAAATGATGTGGGTCTATTTTTCGTGAATTATAGGCCGGATATTACCAGATGACTGCAGTGTGCACTTAAGGTATACTGGTAACTGCAGTATGTATAACTATGGGTACAGGTAACTGGAGTGTATCTACAGGACTACAGGTAATTGGAGTGTATCTACAGGACTACAGGTAACTGGATTGAGCAGTTCCCGTAGAGTACCGAGTTGTCAAGCCGGTTCACTCTCCAAGAGGACAGAGAACAACCACATTCCTACCAGAGGCCATTATGCTAATGTGCAATCACACCCAGCCTGCCAGTTCGTTAGAAAATGCAAAATCTTTCAGATAGAAACACACAGCACAATTACAAGCAGATAAGCCTCGCCCTGCACGTCTCAATCGGCAAGGTCGAACATTTCTCCCAACTTCCTTTTACACTCCTTACAAATTTATTTAATTCTCGTTTTAAAAAAATACTGAATGTAAACTATAACATAGTCTGCTGCTTTTCTCTCTCTCTCACTCTCTCTCTCTCTCTCTCTCTCTCTCTCTCTCTCTCTCTCTCTCTCTCTCTCTCTCTCTCTCTAACTTTATATACCTCAATTTTTTTTTATTTTTTATCCAGCTCGTAAGACAAAACTGTGATTCACTCTATTTTTTTAACGTTTTACATCTAATAGAATCTAATTTAATGGAAAATTGAATAAAGGAGCAGAAAAGGAAGACCAAGAACAACTGGAAGAATAACACTCAAAATTCAAAGAGGAAATTTGGTATAACAGATGAAGACACAGAGGACAGAGAATCATGGAGAACTTTAGTTAAGGGAAATTTGTGAATGTTTGTTGCAAACTGCTAGCCTATAAGTCCGTAGTAATTTATGTATTTTTAAATTCATGTTAATTACTAAGAATGTTTGGAGAAAACCCTCAATGATGAGGAAAATTCTCAAAATGAAAGAAACATCTATTATAGAAATTCAAGAACTTTAGGTTATAAAATTACGCTAGAATTCAGTGGATTACAACGTTGAACAACCTTGTTATATTTTGTTGTGTGGATATTTAATCCTTTAGAGGATGAAGAAGGTCTACAACTCAATGGTATTAAAAAGCTGTTGGTTTATGCTGATGATGTACTATTGGGGCGATAGCGAGGAGATACTAAAGGCACACTACTGAGTAACACTAAGAAATTGGGACTGGACGTAAATATCAATAAAACTAAATATATGGTCACACATAAAAATACATTATATAATGGAAATGGACAGCTAATGACAAATGAGGGAAATTTTGAGGAAGTGGCTGAATTCAAACACCTAGGAACAATAATCACAAACAGGAATGAGATACACAAGGAAATTAAACATAGGCTCAATTCTGGAAATGCGCGTTATTATGCATTACAGAGACTCTTGACTTCCCAACTCCCTTTAAACTGAAAATATATAAAACTATTATTCTACCAGTTACATTATATGGATGCAAAACATGGACTCTTACTTTAAGGGAGGAAAAAGAGGATTATGAGTATATTGAGGGATTAACGGTCTTAGGAAAATTTTTGGACCAAAGAGAGATGACAAAAAACAGGTGGAATGGGAGAAGACTGAAAAACAGTGAATTTACATTGGTCTTTTATGAGGGAGGCCAGATATAATCGAGAAAAACAGTTAAAGTCTCGTAGACTGCGATGGGCAGGACACGTTGCACGTTATGGGACTTGAAAGACCTTGCCATTGGAAGCGTCTTGTTAGGAAAGCCAGAGGGAAAACGCCCAGTTGGTCGACCAAGAATGAGGTGGGAGAACAACATTAACTATGATTTGAGGGAAGTAAATTATACAGGGAATGATTGGAAAGTATTAGCTCAGGATAGGGATGTATGGAGAGCGTATGTCCGCGCGGCCATGAACCTACGGGTTCGATAGTGCCAGTGAGTAAGTAAGTAAGTATTCCTTGAAATATATTAAAGTATTGATATTTTATACAGTTTCATAACGTAGGCCTAATCCTTACGATTATTGTGAAGTATCACGTATCCAAAATGTCAATGCAGAATAGATCCAATGGCTCGGTCAAAGTATAGAAAAAAATCAGAAGGGGTCTTTATCACTTTGATAGCTTTCCAGGCCCTTCACTGCAAACCCACCCTTATCCACTCTTTCGCCTTTCCTGTATTCTTCTTCATATCATACGATCCAATTACCTTAATATTGTGTATCATTTGATTTCTTTCGCTCCGGGACTTTTTCCCGTTCTCCTTCAGCGGGCACTTCCTTCTTTAACAGTGACCCAGACATTTCTTTCTCTTTTCTGGGATTATTCTTCTTTCGTTCTAGTAAAATTTGGGTCTTTTATTTACGTCCATTTCACATGCTTTGTTCGTCATATTCACAACCATTACTCTTCACTCGGTCTTAATTTTCATGTTTCTGCGCCATATATTAAAATCTCTAGGATTATGGAACCCGTATGTTCAATGCTGGGCCCTCCACTAGTACTATAATCTGCCAAGAAATTCAAATTCTTCTCTTCGACATCAAGTTCTCCAAGATTAATTCGAATACTATCCTGCTACATAAGCCTAGGTTTTCATGATGGTAATTTCCCTAAGGATTTAGCAATCAAATCTTTGAATCTATTGTCATTTACGATCTAAATGAGGTGTCCATTTCAATCTCTTATATCTAATAATTCTGACTATTTAACTCATGCCCCAAATGGGAGTCAATGACCAATCACGTTTCAATGAATTTTGTTTTACAACCAATGACAGTCTTGTTTCACACCGATAATCATCTAATTTTGATTACCCAAATAAAGAAAGCACCTCCTTTTTAATATTCTGGACAGGCCAGATCATCATTTTGCAGTGACTGACTCTCTAAGAAATACGTTGAATATAGCAAATAATGAACAGATCCTTCGACCTACACATTTTATAATTGTGTTTTCAATAATTGTGTTTTTATATACTGATTTTACTGAGTTCTTTCCGAAAAATATAATTAATAATCTATAATGTTGGTTATAATATACAGTTTGATGTGATTCATTATTTCTCCACTAGGGTGCATTATTACAATATTGCTATCCTATTTAGCAATATATAATATGATGAAGTTGCTGTGATGAAGAAATGAAACATAACCAAACATTTCTTATTTATTTTCAAACATCGCCGTTTATATTAATATATAAATATTTTAAAATTACTGTATTTAAATAATCCACCACTATGGTCTCGAGATAGCGTGCTGCCTTGTCACGCAGCGGCCCGGTTTCGATTCCCGGTCCGGACAGGCTCCTGGATGAGGTTTTTTTTCGGTGTTTTTCCTCACCTTTAAGACAAATGTCAGGAAGATTAGGGTCCAACGGTCCCCGAAAATCATCCGGCCATCCTTATCACCATCATCCTTCACCGATGTGGAAAGCAACGGGAAGCTACCACACCTATAATTCCCTAGGAAAGCTGCAAAGCATAGAATGAAAATGCTATGATTGCAATGAAAGACCTGCCCTTGGGCAGAATTACTATGGATGGATATTTAAATAATGATTTGTGAGTAAACAGCTTAATTTTATTCGTTAAATAGTCCTAACAAATGCCACTCTTGATTTCCAAATCTTCTAGATAATTTGGAAATCACTCGTGGCGTTAATTATGATAATATTATGGAAGGTAATATCACGAAATGAAAACTGTATCGTAAATGGAAATGGATTGTGCAAACTTTCAGAAGTGAACTAGACAATTTGTCATAGAGAGCTCTGGAATGGAATCCATAGAGAATGCCTAGGAAAAGAAGAAGACTAAAAATTAAATGACGCAACACAGTTATAACTGAAATTGAACGAAAGGGAAAAACTGGAATTAAATCAATAATTTTACAAAAAAATATATTTCGTTTGCACGCTTTTACGAAGGACCTAAGCTTCCAAGAAGAATGGCAGGAACTACGATTGCAAATAATAGGACAAAGGATAAGTTATAAAGTATGGAGTTCCTTGACAAGTTAATTTAGTAACGCTCACATACACATAGATGTCAGCGAGTGATAGAGGGTCGGCCTAGTGCCTCGATGATACATCTAGTGGGAAACTAAGGTATTTCTGAATGAAAAACGGTTGGTAAATTTTGCACAAAGGCCTCTCTATTCAGGTGTGTGGTTCTTTTACGAGCCTGAAAATCTTCTGAATCGGGACCCACGGTTTAAAGTCCATCCCGGATGACTTGTCCTTGGATTTTTCCATCGTAAAAATCCATTGATCACGGCCGGGTTTGAATTCGCGTACCCCGGAACTAGAGCAAAGGACATAACCACTAGCCCACCGCGGCCGACTTATTTCTTGTTTTAAGTCTGTTTCTATTCCTTCCCGTGTATATTTCTGCCCTAATAACAAATACATTATATATTTGAATGTTTTCCTCTTCCATAAGAATTATAACCTACAGTTACCTTCTCAGTGTTGTCTAACAGATGTTTACAATATAAAAAAATAACAGCAAAGAATGAGTTTACTAGGTTTTTACTAACTCTTTGGAATTTGAATAAAAAGTACGAAATACAACATATAAGACACATTTTACAAAAATAAATGGGAATAAAATGGCACTGTGCATCAAATATATATAGACTTCAAAAAGGCATATGATTTAATTAAGAGGGAGAAGTTGTATTCTGCTGGAGTTCGGAATTCCTAAAAAGTTAGTTAGTTTTATTCTAATATGTCTAAATGGCATAAAGAGTAGGGTGCGTGTAGGCAAACAGTTTTCGCATACTTTTGAAATTCGCAGTGGGTTAAACTAGGAAATGTACAATCTCCTCTACTATTCAATTTTGTACTAGAGCATCCAGCAAATATGTAGAGGATGAGGAAGGCTTACAACTCAATGGTATTAGTAATCTGTTAGTTTATGCTGTTGATGTAGTATTAATAGGCGATAGTGAGGAGATACTAAATATCAACATGCACACTCTATTGAGTATCACTAAGAAATTGGGACTGGAAGTAAACATCAATAAAAATAAATATATGGTCACACATAGAAATACATAATATAATGCAAATAGTTAATGGCAAATGAGGGATATTTTGAAGAAGTGGTTAAATTCAAATGCCCAGGAACAATAAGTACAAGTCCACCGCTGTGGTCTCGGTGTTGGTGAGCGTGCTGTCTTTGTCACGCAGCGGGTCCGGGTTCGATCCCCGGTCGGGGCAGTTTTTCTGAGTGAGGTTTTTATCGGGGTTTTTCCTCACCTGTAAGACAAATGTCAGGAAAACTTCAAGGCCCAAAACGGTCCACGATCTCATATGAACATCATCATCATCATCCTTATCGTTATCATCATCATCCTTCACCTGTGTGGAAAGCAACGCGAAGCTACCACACCTACAATTCCCCAGTAAAGCTGCAAGCTTATCATGAAAATGCTATGATTGCAGTGAAGGACCTGCCCTCGGGCAGAATTACTATGGATGGAATAATTACAAATAGGAATGAGATGCACAAAGAAATTAAATATAGGCTCAATTCTGGAAATCTATGCTATTATGCATTACAGGGACTCTTGTCGTCCCAACTCCTCTCAAAAACATTAAACTGAAAATATGTAAAATTGTTATTCTCCCAGTTATATTATATGGATGCGAAACATTAACTCTTATTTTAAGGGAGGCTAAAAGATTACGGGTATTTGAGAATAAAGTTCTAAGGAAAATGTTTGGACCAAAGAGAGATGAATAGACAGGCGAATAGAGAAGACTACATAACAGTGAGCTACATGATCTTTATAGGAAACCAGATATAATAAGAACAGTTAAATTTCATTGACTGCGATGGGCACGGCATGTGACACGAATGCCGAATGGAAGAGGGACATGAAAACTTCTTGTAGGAAAAGCAGAGGGAAAGCTTCCAGTTGGTATATCAAGAATGAGGCGGGAGAATCATATTAATCATTATTTGAGGGAAGTAGGTTATACAAGGGATAATTGGAAAATATTAGATCAGAATAGGGCTGTATGGAGAGCTTATGCCCGCGCAGCCATTAACCTACAGTTTCGATAGGTCTTTTGAATTAGCTAATTATTTAGATAAGAACTCTAGATGACAAATTTTCGGAGATTGTTTAAAAATGTTGTGTGAGTGTTTTAATATAACGAATACATTATATAAAATTAATTAGATGTCGACGTGGCATACATAATGTTATACTGTTATATATATTATCCCACCTAGAAACCCCTACACACTAGACATTATAGAGTTCCTAGAACACGGGGCAGATAATCACATTCACTGTATAACCAAATTTATGGGTCTCGGTACTGATAAAACTTCCTGAACGCGTGTCCGACTTAGGGTCGGGTGGAGGGATGAGATGGGATGAATATCTGTGAGTGACAAGGATGCCGGCCGACCACGCCTGATGCTCCATCACAGTGGCAGGTTAATGAAATGAAACGAAATGAATGAGATGAGCGTTAAAAATGGTGGAATGAATTTTAATTCAGGGGAAATCCCTAGAAAAACCTACCTAGACTCCGTTTCGTCCACCACGAAACCGACAAAGAGTAACCGAGACCTGAACTCAGGATCCTAGCGGTGAGAGGCGAGCGTCTAACCGCTTCCGCCACAGCAATATTGATAATACGATAAACTATTAACAAACATTATGAATAGGTAAATTTATTGCACTACAAGCCTGCACAGGTCCTTGGGGTAGTATGAAATTAAGGCTCACACCTTTCTAGACAAAAGGCACGAGATGTCCGTCGGGTTTTCATACGTGTTTGTCAGCAGCCTTTTGCCATCAAAACATATTTCTGGTACTCATTTTTGTTAGAGGCTGAGTCGATTTAGGAACCATGGTGCCGCCAGTGTTTTTAGGCCTCTTTAATCTCCGCCACCTTCCGACTTATAACGTGTTGGCTTAATCAACTACGCTATTATGTGCCCCAAAAAAAATATGATGGCTATATTTCAGAATTTGATAGGCCTATGACTTGTTCAAGAATCTACGTAATCTATCTACAGTCCACAAACGAAGTGTATGAAAGCAGTAGGTATTTCATACTCAGCACATTATATCATGAAGGATTGTACTATAACTTACCTTCATTTAGACGCTGAGCGGGCGTGTTAGTTCTGAGTCTGACGGACACACTTCAAAATTTTAATCATCACCCTTACCTCACAGTGAACTACGAAACATTAAAATATAAAGTAACTAAACTGATTAAGAAGAACAAATTTAACTACCGTAAACAAAATATAAAGCATAAAATTGAATACGCCTGAAATGAACTACAGATGTGAGTGACATCATGGACTGTTCCTATATTCTCAGGTAATAAGCCATTGTTTATTTAACTTTCACAGGGAAAGAACACTATGAGGTTTAATTTAATAATTAAATTAATGTTTTTATTACCTCACCTCATATCCTTTTTCTTCTATACTGCAGTTTCGGAGCTTATCTCCATCGTCAGTAGCCTCTGGTCGACCGGTGTTATGTTAAAAAAAAAAAGACATAACACCGGTCGACCAGAGGCTACTGACGATGGAGATAAGCACCGAAACTGCAGTATAGAAGAAAAAGGATATGAGGTGAGGTAATAAAAACATTAATTTAATTATTAATAAGCCATTGTATCGCTTGCAATTCCCCGTGCCCCCCTTTGTCCCTTGATTTCATTCTTCTCGTCTGTGAACTATCTGTATGCCCGTACTTCCCCACGTGGGATTAAAAATACTCTGTGGGGACAAGGATGCAAAATTATTTAACCAAGTTAATTTAGTTATGCTTATTTTCCTACAGATGTCAGCGAGTGACATGTGGTTAGCACGTCGCCTCGAAGATATATCTTAGTAGGCAAAAAATATATTAATCCCGCACCGTAGCAGAGTAGTTTAAGGCACGATGTTTTGGTGCAGAGCTATAGAACTTGCATTGGTTCGAGTCCCCATGGGGGAGGAAATGGTGTCGTGGAGTTTGGACCAGTAAGGATCCAGCACCCATCCATCATCATGAAAAATTTGGGTAGCTACAATAAGTAGCGGTATTCAGGTTGAGAAAACCAGCTCTAACGACTGGGGGACAAGACATGTTGACCATATGTCATCCTTATACTGCAGGATGATAGTCCATTTCTGTGTTTAAAACATATGGATGTGAGGCCAGCAGTCGGCTGGTAGATCTAGGGAATATTAGGCCTTTCGCTAATAGTAAGGTACTACTTGGATGGGAAATATCGATTAAATTTTTTGCTCAGAGGCTCTAATATTTAGGCTGGAAGTTTTTACGAGCTCGAAAATCTTCAGACTCGGGACCCACGGAGTAAAGTAGACCTACCTCCCGGAAGGAATTGTTCCTTGGATTTTCCATCCTAAAAATCCATCGAACCCGGCCAGATATGAACCCGCGACTTTGGGGAACACACCCGAATAAAAACAAAATAACTTAACCCACTAGATCATACGCGAGGTCGATGCCTTTTACAGAATAAAATTCAAAATAAACTCCCAATTACAATCCTTTTGTTGTATTTCACACTAACTGTACATCAGAGCTACAAACTTGAGACATCAGGGCTGTTAATGCAGAGCTCTCTGGATGTGAAAACGTCGCCTCCCTCATTTACACCTTTCGGACAAGCTGATGAAGTCAAGACATTGCTACAGTTGTGGTGCTTTGTTGAGATGTGCACGTGCATGAGTTGCTATTAATCAGTGATGGTTTCGAATTCAACTGAATCCACATAAATAGATCTTTATCACAGTGAATGGAAAAAGTAATATATTGTAAGCAACCTTTCAAATCAATTTTAAAATATAATATCACATTTTCCCATTCAAGGTTGAAGACCAGTTTTCTCGATTCAGTTTTTTTAACATAGCAGACAATTACAATTCTACATTGTTTTTAACCCAGCATTTACCTTGACGACTGTCAGATTTTTCCTTTCTTATTTACTTTAGTTTAGTGTTTTCCTTTTTTTATTTTACGTTTGTTAACCTTTTACCTTATTTTACATACAACCACATTTAACATTTGACACACAGCCAGACCCTGTCAAAGGTGGACATTTTTAAAATCCCTATACCCCACCGGGAATCCGACAAACCACCCGGTCGCCGGAGTGAACAGGTGGGAAATCCACCGGACTACGCCACGGCGACGGACAATTTTAATACTTGAAGAATAAGTTAATTTACTTTTCTATTGTTTTTTTTCTCGTTTTTCTTTCGTTTACACTGTTCTTCCTTTTTTGTTTCACATTTGTTAATTTTTTACATTATTCACACATAATAACAATAATACAGGATACACACCCAGACCCAATGTGGAGAATTAAAATCTCCTACCTCGCTGGGAATCGAACCCCTTCAGGTCATAGGAGTAGAGGGTAGGGACTTCTATCTACTATTCCACGGCGAACCGTTTGCTAAGTCCAAGTCATCACTGGTTGTTTACCCAAAACGCCCGCATGCAGATGCACTCGCAGCGAAGGAACACAATTGAGTAGCAGTGTCTTACCTTGTCAGCTTGTCCGACTAGTAATAGCAGGGGGAGGCCGTTTTGTCATACATAGTGAGTACATTTAACATCCCTGTGATAAATATACTAATGCCAGGCATCTGAACATTAAATTTACTATATCATATGGTACGTAAGGCCATATATTCCCTACATTAAAACAAACAGTCAAAATTCCTAATTAACCTCATAATGTTTATCCGGAGTTGGTATAAAAGTACTGTAATATTGCATCTAAAGCTAAAGAATTCGCAGTGAATAACACTGAGCAACAAAAAAGAAACTTTTTTATCTCAGAAAGAAAAATATGTGATTCTGATAGTATGTTTTCTCCTGAATTCAAATATGATATCGGTCTTTCTCCATCACGCAAGATTTCCGAGAGACAGGCAATTATAATTCCAAACACTTTAATACATTCTACATTCATAACTACACAATATTCGAACATTCGGACTCACATAGAAAGTAAGAAATTACGATTTTCTGCTATATTTCGCCTGTGGAGCATCCCTCTTGATGGTCCAACAATAACCGGCCAGCATATTAGGATTCCATTTGCCTTGATATATCTTTTCCATAGCTGAAATATCCTGATGAAAGTGTTCCCCTTTTTATTTTACAATGGACAATGGACGAAAAATCGTTTATTAAAAAAATAATTATTTAAATCCGTTATTTCAAATTGAAAAAAAAAATATGGGTGATGGAGAAATTCCGAATACATATTTGAAAACACGATAAAAAACTGCATTAAGTACAACTATTGGTACTCATGAGATAAAAATCATGTTGACCAGTGTAATCGGTCTTTGTCTCATTTCGGTAAAAAAAACGAAAAACAAAGGGGAAAAAAAGATATCCAATTAGTAGGAATAATTCACGAAAACCTTTGTGAGCGCGAAGCTCTTAAGAAGGATCACACAAATGCCGGACTAGATCAAATGGTAATATTAAAATTTCGCGACTGGCGTATTCGGGTTCGATACCCGATGGAGTTGGAAATTTAACTGAATAGTTTCTCCGAAAAGAGATCTAACCAAAAAAAAAAATCGAAACTTGAGTTTTCAGTGGATTCGTGATTTATCCGAAGAATGTCACGGCATGGTGCATGTAAAACTATCCCTGCTCTCTTCCTGACCTGTTTTATTTATTTTTAAAAGTTAGCATTCAAGCGAATAGCGATCTAATATGCAACAAAATGGCGGAAGAAGTCAGTCTAGTCATGAGTAGCAATTTATGGATTAGGTCTGTTTTCAGGGCAACTATTCAATTACAACATTTTCAATCGTGTGTTATGAAGGTGTAGTGGTATACAAATTTTAATCGCTAGATTGTGCACCAGAGTACAAAATAGTATTCAAACCCCTAAGGATTCCTTGGTACTTTTCGACAGGAGTAGGCTACGTCACCTCAACGGATTTCACCTTATTTTTCTCTTCACGCCTCATATAACAAATACACTTACACAAACGCGTATTTACACTGAACCAACACTACTTTTATACAGAGTACAGGTACAATTCAGGCATTACATATGTAAAGTGGTTGCAAAGTAGTGAATACATTTAAATGAACCACATTAATGCCATCTATCCATATAGCGCGCAACCCGGCGTATGAAAAGTGCAGTGGATAGCATTGAAAAACTCACACACATTCATAAATTTGAAAAATATATATATATATATATATATATATATATATATATATAATGAAAACAGTAAGTGGGTAGAAAAAACAGACAGGGTATGAATGGGAAAATACAGAAAAATATATAGCAGTTGAAAAAACGTGTTTTTTAGTAGTCGATTCAAAATAATAATAATAATAATAATAATAATAATAATAATAATAATAATAATAATAATAATAATAATAATAATAATAATAATATTAATAAAGTAAAGTGATCCCATGACAGGCCTCAGGAGGCCCTTGGGGTAGTAGGAGGTTAAGGCTCCCACTTTTTCTAGACAATCGGCACTTGATGTCAGCCGGGTTGTCAGTCCTGCGTGACGGCTGCCTTTACCCCCAGAACAAGTGTCTGGTAATCATTTCGAGGCTGAGTCGACCCCAGGACCATAGTGCCGCCAGAGGGTTTGGGTCAGTTTTTAAAAATCCTGACCCCAACGGGACTTGAACCCTCGACCCTCCGGCTTGTAGCTCAGTGCCTTAACCACTACGCTACGATATTAATAAGGATAATAATAATAATAATAATAATAATAATAATAATAATAATAATAATAGAAATTTTTAATTTGTCAACTGTCAGCAGGTTGTCTTTATAATATATCTGGCTTTCTCTCCTGTATCCCAATTCTGAAGTTGTATATGTTATGATCTTGTGTAAATATTTTCTGTATTTTATACTTTTCGCGGGTTGACTAGAAAAGTATACTTCATGGAGTTCACTCTGCCAGTTTTATTAGGCATATGTTATAATTAGTATCATTATTATTATTATTAAAGTTAGGGCGCCTTGAAGGCGAAATTACATAATCCCGTTGATATGATGGCTGAGTTTGTATTTTTACTTAAAAAAGTATTCATTGGGCAACCACAGGAATAATCCATTTAAAAAAAATTTCTGAACTGACTAGGAATCGAACGCCAGACCTTATGATCTGTAGTCAGAATTTCTTACCACGAGACCTTGAGGCTGATAATAATAATGATAATAATAATAATAATAATAATAAAAATAATTGTTCCGTTCTAACTAATCGCTATCAATGTCTCCACTTGGTCTGAGGTTAATGGATTCAACTCAGGTGGGTTCTTAAGAGCATAGCATTCTTAAGGTCACTTCCTTCTGAAGGGTAGTAAAGCCTTCCTTATACTGCAGCCACTGATTATCCGGCTTTGACGTCTTCACGACAGTTTTGCCGATATGGATATTCAGTGGGAGTGGCCGCTTTATGTATGCGGTTAGCAGATATACAGCTGACAACATCTCTGCAATTTCAAAACTTTACCTGCGCACTATAGCTGCGTCAAGAGCAGTGATTGGTTGTGGCAGACATCTACTCTCACTACAACCATTTCCTTATTGGCAGTAGAGAGCGAATTCTCCATTTAGGTTCTGTGTCGTAGATTTACGGCACGTAAAAAAACTTCAACCCTGACATTAGATGCCTTATAGCAGAATGTATCTTCCTTTTCTCGCTCATATTTGAATTGCGACGTTTATGTCCTGGTTGTAAAGAGCGTCATTAAATAAAATACTAATGGTAATTATTATATTAATACAATAAACATAATAATTATTATATTTATTCAAAAACATACAATATTAAAACTTTATAAAGTAATTGCATGGTCATTGTTGTTATATGGAAGTGAATGCTGGTCCTTAACATCACACCAGTTAAGACAAATTGAATCATCAGAAACTAGATTTCTCCGATTTGAATCAGGTTATAAATTACTAAACCACAAAAAGAACATATTTATTAGAAAGAAATTAAATTTAGAATCAATTACATCTATAGTAAAAAGCTTAGAACAATCTAGAAAGAACACATTCAACGAATGCCAGACTCGAAGATATCGAAGGCTGCCCTGCACTATAATAATAAAAAAAATAGGCCGACCACTTAAGAGATGGCGTGAACAACTATTTTGAGACGAAACAGGCCAGAAAACCCGAAGGCCTAACTAATCCTTGAGTTCCATGATGATGATATTTATTATTATTATTATTATTATTATTATTATTATTATTATTATGGCCTATTATTATTATTTTGTTGTTGTTATGTAATCTGAAATACACTTCAAGTTTCTTAACTCAAAACTTATTAATTCTGTTTCAAGTTAATTTGAGAGGTTTGAAGATATAAGATGGTAATGTCTTCTGGTTTATTGTGCGTATATCTATTGTTTTCAGCATTCATGTGCCTTGAAAAAATATAATTTGTCAAATGCAGAAGCGGGCCCTGCCTTAACTAACTGTGGATTTGCTAGATTATTCTTAAAATTAGAGTCAAATTAATATAATACGATGCGTAGACCGACCGAGTGGCTCAAACTGTAGCGTTTCAGACTCGTATTGGGAAGTTCAAGGTCCAAATCCCAGTGCTGAGAAACATGACAAAAATTTTCTCCAGGTTTTGCTCACTCGTGTCATGCTGGTTGGAATTGATACCTTGGCTCATTTCATTATATTCACCATCTTGATATAATTAAAAATAAATATACGCTATGTGATATTGCATGTTAAAAGCATCTATACATAAGAAAAATATGAAGCGTGGAAAATTTGAAAATGACGCTAAATACATTTCATTGGAACAAGTTATTATTTTCACATAACAACACTATCAACACGCAACTTTCGAATTGACTCGTTTCTGTCAGAATTCGGGTGTCGCTGTTTGTTCCACCAGTGACGGGAGACATAAAAGTAAATTGTTTTCCCCTCGCCTCTCGCGGGTCTTTGAAGCCTACAAACTGATTACAGGGGGTTCATAGAGAGAAAATACACCTCTGCGTTTCTAAGGAGTGCCTCCTCGAGATTTCCGCGGCAGAAATAAATGGCTGATTCAGATTATCTGGCTATTTAAGGAGCTTGCTAAATAAAGTACAAATAGGCCTACACTCTTTGTAATTACAACTCTTCGCTGTTATATATATAACTTATATATTTGTCCACCGGTGTGGTCTCGAGGTAGCGTGCTGCCTTGTCACGCAGCGGGCCCGGGTCAGTTTTTCTGGGTGAGGTTTTTTATCGGGGTTTTTCCTCACCTGTAAGACAAATGTCAGGAAAACTTTAAGGCCTAAACGGTCCCCGAAATCATATGGCCATCATCACCATCATCATCCTTATCATTATCATCATCATCATCATCATCATCACCATCATCCTTCACCGGTGTGGAAAGCAATGGGAAGCTACCACACCTAAAATTCCCTAGTAGAACTGCAAGCATAGCATGAAAATGCTATGATTGCAGTGAAGGACCTGCCTTCGGGCAGAATTACTATGTAGGGATATATATATATATACATTTTTTTGCCGTTCCCATACACCCTAGGACCGATAGGACTTCCCACTGCTGATAAAATGTGATCAATATAGCTTTAGAGTTAGTCGCTCAGATTTCCTGTCGTAACCGTTGGGTGTAAAATTGTGGACATCATGTGAAAGAAAGTTAGAGGCAGAAAAATACATCAGATGATAGACAATATTGAAATAAATAGTTTGTATGCGGATATAAAAAGGAAAGTTGAATTAAGGAAAGAGTGGAGAATGCTGAGTTTGCAGTGAAAGACCTGCTCTTGGGCAGAACACTGTGTATATGTGTGTGTGTGTGTGTGTATATATATATATATATATATATATATATATATGGATCTTGGTAATGAATTCGAAGCCGCAGTAATTGTCTTGAAAACTGAGATTAAAAAAAATACTCCAAACGTTAAACTCGTCTGTTTATTTATAATTAATTAGGATTCAAAAAATGAAGCCGAATTATGACGTCAGCTGAACCAGTGGCAAAACAAGTAAAAAAATAGAACATTACACATTGAACGACAGGAATTTGTATTGAACTATGTTTTCATCGTTCGATTAGAATGGCAATGGTCAAAATAAGGTAAATAAGGGGCTATTAAACATGCAATATTAGACCAAAGAAGAAACATGCTATGAAGGCTCGTGTGGGGGATGCACGCAAGGATCCATGGTTGTTAGTGAACGACTCTATTAATACGATGTGGATGGATAACCCTACGTTTCAGTCTAATTCACCCTCAGGAATGATTCCAGTACTCATTTTATACTAGGCTGAGTGGACCTAGAAATCGGTCAGGATACGAATAAGTAAAGGAACATCTCCAGTCTGTCCAACCTGTAGTCAGACGTCTTCCGCCCAAACTGTATGGTCCAAAAAAAATATAAAGAAATGCTACTAAGGACACGCCACTGACTTTCATAGGGAATTAGTACGTAATCCGCAATAAAGAGGGACACCTTATTTCCTTAATGATGTGTCAATGTAAGACGTTAGCGATATTATCATAAGTAATGCCACGAGTGATTTCCAAATTATCGATAAATTCACGACTCACGAAGTGAGGAGTGAATTTATCTAGAGAATTTGGAAATCAAGAGTGGCATTTGTTAGGACTATTTAACGAATAAAATAAAGCTGTTTACTCACAAATCATTATTTAACTACAGTTATTTAAAAAATATTTTTATATTTAAAGTAAACGGTGATGTTTGAAAACTAATGAGAAACGATAGGTAGCCTACGCTTCTACTGCTTCTTTTGTTTATCACTGCAACCAGATCATACTATTTATTGCCAAAGGAACGCAATATTGTAAGAATGCTCTCTAGTGGAGAAAAAATGAAACACATCAATCTGTATATTAATTCATTTTTGATGTCGTATACATTTAAGAAAGTGCAAACAGTGGTTTCTTTTTTTGGTGGTATAATCAATTGCTACAAATGTTGACATGTAAGCACTATTATATACAATCTGGTAGCCGTATTTGTTATAGGCTCAGTCACTGCAAAATAACGGTCAGACCTGTTCAGAATATTAAAAAGGAGGAGCTTTGCTTAATATATGATAATCCTAACGTTGATAATTATTTCGTGAAACACGTCTCTGATTGGTTGTAATACAGAAATCATTGAAACGTGATTGGTCATTGACTCCCATTTGGGGCATGAGTTAAATAGTCATTATAAGCTTCTTTCCTCTTCATTTCTTCTCTTTGTTATTTTATCATAATTTTAAGAATCATTATCTTATTTTGTCTCCTTTATTTTATTTATTTTTTCTTATTATTCTTAAATTCCATTCCATGTTTGTACTGTTAAATCGATATAAATCTATTTGAAATAGGTCACAATTCAGTACGATTATTTCAAATTAAGTTCTTTTTTTTAATATCACTGGTAAGTTAGACTATTATTATTATTTATTGAATTTCCAATTATTTTGAAACCCTGTTTCGCCACAAAGGCATGTTAGGGTTGTAGCTTACTATAACAATATTATACTGTACATTGTAAACCAGGCTAAATAAATCTAAATAAATAAATAAAATAAAACAGAAATATTATCTTATGGTTTTGAATGAGTGTTATGAATTACATAAATCATCTATAAGTGTCTTAGAAAATACTATATACTGTTATGAATGTTCGTTATGAAATTCATAAAATGTTCATAATAATTTTGGTTCTTAAACATCACTTCATGCATTGAGGCACAAGCCTCATCATCATTTAAAAGTAAGTTTAACCTGAATCGTTGTCTTTCGAATATAGGACAGTCAAATAAAACATGTTTTACAGATTGTATTAATTCTTGATATTTACAATTATGATCACTGTCTGGGTTAATATTAAATCTCCTAAAATAACTTCCAAATTTTCCATGGCCAGTCATAAATTGTGTTAAAATGAAATTTGGAATAAAATGTTTTGCATTTAGCCTATGGTGTACTGTAGGAAATAAGAGCTCTTTAGTCAAAGCTCCATTTGCACTCCTTATCCAATTTGAGACTAACAGTCAGGTGAATGGAGAAGATTACATAACATTGAGCTAAATTATCTTTATTGAAAAACCAGATGTAATAAGAAGAGTTAAGTCTCGTAGACTGAGATGGGCAGGACATGTGCCACGAATGGGTTTGTAAGAAGTGAATGGAAACTGCTTGTAGGAAAACCAGAGGGAAAGCGTCCAGTAGGTAGAAACTCCTTGTAGGAGAACCAGAGGGGAAGCCCCAATAGGTAGGCTAAAAATGAGGTGGAAGAATAACATTAACCATGATTTGAGGGACGTAATGTATACGGAGAATATTTGGAAAACGGCTCGGAATAGGGATGTATAAATAGCTTACGTCCACGTGGCCATGAACCTATGGGCTCTATAATGTCAGTTAGTTAGTTATTTCTTTATTATTTTAATATCTCTCCTTTTTTTTAAACTTTATTTTTCGTTCCCTACCCTCCTTTTCACACAAATGCTAGACATTCATCCAGGCCCAAGGTGCCCATCGGGAATCCAACCCGGATTGCCACAGTGGGGGATACAGACTTTACCGACTACACCACGGCGAAAAACATCCTGTTAAAAACATTATAACAACTTTTTTTATTCCATTTTTATTTTCTTGTGCGTTGCAGGGTAAAAATGGATATTTTTGTGATTGTTAATTCTGAAAACTTGTCATAGTATTAGCATTTATGGTAAAATGATGTTATTCACACTATATGGCCTACCTCAGAAATCATGACTCCGCAAACGCTAGCCTTTCCTGACAAGGTAATGTTAAACCTTCAAAATTAGCAATCGCGATTTTGCCTACATTTGCATTTCTGTATATTTGCATCTATCAATTTCCTTACGTAAAAAGCATCTTGTATATTTGTTGTCCCATGAACCGACTGTACCACTTCCATGTCCGAGGGCTTTGCAGTTCATGTAATGGCATGCATAGTCGCCATATTTTTGCATTTTTTTTTCAGAAGCGTAGAAGACAAATTTTTCGAGGATTCAATCGATTTTTCATTCCATCTCCTTTAACAACCTTGCCTTGCTTATATGAGCAAGGGTATTGACAACGCCATAAAGAAAAAAAAATAAAGAAAAAAATAAAAATAAAAAAGTTGTATGCGCCGGCGGATATCCTGTGGAGCTTGGATGGGTCATCGGAGTTTCCCCTTCTATTTTGCTCGCTTCCATCCGTTATTTATCGGCGATAACAGCACATGAGACGCTGGGGGGAGAAGGCCAAAAAATAGACGTTCTTGTCTGTAAGGCGTTATGGAATTATCGGAACCTAGATACTAGATATCATCCGTAGCCTCATAATTTCTCACTAGTCCGCCCAGCCAATGTCCAGGAACCACTTCTCCCACTATTATTATTATTATTATTATTATTATTATTATTATTATTATTATTTACGTTATTATTTATATTATCATTATTAATATTATTAATATTATTATTTTATTATTATTATTATTATTATTATTATTATTATTATGATTATTATTATTTATTATTATTATTATTATTATTATTATTATTATTATATTATTATTATTATTATTATATTATATTATTATTATTGTTAATGCCACGAATTTGCATATTCATTGTGATTTTAGAAATTAAATGTAAAACAGTTATTCTCCCAGATATATTATATGGATACGAAACATTACTTTAAGGGAGCAGAAAGTATTTGAAAATAAAGTTCTTAGGAACATTTTTGGTCCAAAGAGATTTGAACATGCAGCCGTGTAAAAGATTACATAAATGTGAGCTAAATGATCTTCATGAGGAACCAGATATAATAAAAAGAGTTAAGTCTCATAGACTGCGATGGGCAGGACATGTGGCACGAAGGGGAAAGAAAGAGGGACATGGAAGTACCTTGTAGGAAAACCAGAGTAAAAGCGCCCAGTAGGCAGGGCAAAAATGATTTGGGAAAATAACGTTAACCATGATTTGAGGGAAGTAGATTATACAGGGGAAGATTGGAAAACATTAGCTCAGGATAGGGTTATATGAAGAGCTTGTGTCCGCGCGGACATGACCTTACGGGTTCGATAATGCCAGTGAGTTAATTAGTTAATGTTTGCATTGCAGTTTGAGAAAACGAACTATAAGGGCTGGGGGATACGACATGCTGACCACATGTATACTGGCTGAATTATCATCCATCTCTGTTATTAACACATGTGGATGAGAGTTCAGCAGCCGACTGGCAGACCAAGTGCCTTGTAGGTCTGTTTACATAAAGTAGGCCTGGTCTGTGTGATTGCTTTGTGAAAGGAGACATTTAGCGAGTTATTAATGAAAGATTTAGCCTGATGATGAAATATCCGCCCTAATATCTCTCTACTTTTAGAAACGTCTGACGTGGCGCAAGTTACTTGAAAGTAAATTTGTCGCTTTAAATTGATTTCCATCTGTGAACATTAAACTCCTTTCACTTGGACAGTCGTGGTTCTGGATCCCGATAAAAGGTGAAGGTTCACAAAAAAATATTAAAATGACACATTGCAATTACAATCGTTATTGCCGGAAGAGAAATTTTGCACCAACGTTTGTTATTTAGTACTTCACTTTTTCACTCTTCATTTAAAATAATAAAATATGTAAATATTGTTAATATTATGATAGTAAATATCTAGTTTTTTCTTTCCTTTTCTAGCTCTTTGAAGAATGTTCTCGAAAAATTACAGCATACTCTATTGTTTCTTGAAGTCAGACTTATCGCGTGCACAATAAAGCCTGTAATTTGGGTTACGAAATTTAATCTTCCTGTTTCACTATAGGCCTATGTTGTAGTGAGTTTATTTTTTTTTCCGCTAACTTGGCCTTCAAATATTTCGGACCACTTTAGAAATAAAACTCCTCCTGGCACGACAGGCCTAGAAGGTCCTTAGCATACCAGCCGGCTGCTGGCCTCACATCCACATGTGTCAATCACAGATGTAGATGAACATCCAGCCAGTGTAGGGGTGACACGTGGTCAGCATGTCGAATCCCCCGCCTTTATAGCTGGTTTTCTCAACCTGGAGCCGCTACATATTGTAGCTACCCAAATGTCTCACGATGCTGGGTGGGCATCGGTCACATACTGGCCGAAATACCATGAGAAAATCTCTTCCCCCGTGAAGACTCGAACCAGCGCAAGTCCCGTAGCTCTGCGCCAAGGCTTCCTGCCTTAATCACTCGGCTAAGGCAAGAAGCCCAATTTTATAATCGTATCTCGTTTTTCCTGTTCATCGAAATATATGTGCTTGATCCGGAAAATATGTATAATAGCTCGATGGTAGAGCACCAGCAAGTAAAGCGAGAGATGTCGGGCAAATCCCGAATCAAGTGAAAAAGAACTTCGTCTCTAGTTATGGTAACTAGACGGTATTCCGGTAGCATTAATCTCCATATTAATAAATTACCTGCCAGAATAATAAGCCCGCAGTCTATTCTTCTATAGGCTATCATTTTGCAGGGATTCTGATTTCCTCTTGCCAGAGAATACATAAGCTTCCTTTCTCAGAGAGGGAACCTACATGGACATAGCCATTCCTGAATGGAAGGGACGGGGCTCATGAAATGGACCATTACATTCCGAAGAAAGAACCGAGCGCTTATGTAAAGGGTGAGATTTCTCGTTCCCCCTGGTAATTAGCTTTCTCCTTTCCGATTCTCAGCAAGAAAGGTGGAAGGGTTCCTTCGTTAGGGATATCTTGAATACAAATTACGGTACCTCTCCCTTTCTTTGACATTTTTATCGCTTTCTTTATTTGATGTACCTTATGCGGGTGATACATTTATTTTTAAATCATAGTAATGATGAAACATTGGTCCGCACTTACGTAAAGGTGACTATTAATTTCCTTTCTTTTTGTTGGCTATTGAAGGCTAGCCCATTAGCATCAGTTCTATTTACTAATGAATAGCTAACCTCGGCTAGGTTCCAATTTTCTACATTTAGGTGTAAGTAGAATTTATTGACGAAGAACGCGACTTTTTAACCTGGACACGTTTAAAAAATAGTTATTTTCTACCCACTTGTTAATCATTAATTTTATTCACTCCTATAACGTCATCATACATTATACCAAAGAAAGTCTGGGATTGTAACCAAAGACATGGATATATTAATTATCGACGTGCATTTGTTTCTAAGTGTCACAAATCCTGTTTTCTTGAAAATAACAGCAAGAATTTTACTTAATTATTAAGTTAGTTAATGTCTATCCGTTATCGAGGCTGAACATAAATCATCTGTACTCGCTTGTGTCCGGCATAATGCCAGGTACAGGGATGAGATGACATAAATCCACTATTATCCAAGGTCTCTGATATGTAAGGATGACGACGCACCATCACTAAAGCATAATGCAATTAAATAGAACGGAATGTTGCCATGGCGCGACAGGCCTCCCATCCGGCTGCTGACTTCACATCCACTTGTCATTTACGGAGGTGGACGATCATCTAGCCAACATAGGAATGACATATGGTCAGAATGTCGAGTCCCCAGCTGTTAATTTGGTCTTCACAACCTGAGCCGCTACGTATTGTGGGCTGGGTGGGCACCGGTCCCATACTGGCCAAAATGTTGTAAAAATATTTCTGCCCAAGGGAAATGGAACTAGCGCATGTACCGCAACTCTGCACCAAGGAATCGTTCCTTAAACCTCTCGGCAACGACGCGAGACCATGGGAACGAAATAGATTACGTAAGTGTTGAGAAGTTACGATATTATCTTTTTGGCGAGTGTAACGGGAGAATCCCAGATAAAAACCTGCCCTTGCTCCGATTTGTCCACCACCAACTTTCCGAGAAGCGAACTCGAGACCAAGAGATGGTGGGCGAGTATCTAACCACTTGTGTCACGGATCCGTCCTAGGCTGAACATACATAAATATTAAATATGATTAATAATATATACATAGTGTTCTGCCCAAGAGCAGGTCTCTATCACTGCAAACTCAGCATTCTCCACTCTTTCCCTAACTCAGCTTTCCATTTTGTATCTGCATACAAACCATTTATATTAATATTGTCTATCATCTGATATATTTTCCGCCTCTAACTTTCTTTCCGCTGACCATTCCTTCAAGGTCATCGGTCAGCAGGCAGTTTCTTCTTAGCCAGTGGCTAATCTAATTTACTTTCCTCTTATTTATGAGTTCCAGCATTGTTCTTCCTTCACCCACTCTGTCTAGCACATCTTTATTTTTTTATTTTCTCTGTCCATTTTTTTACGTTCCATCCACCTCCATATCCATATCTCAAAAGCTTCCAGTCGTTTTTCCTCATTCCGTCGCAATGTCCAAGTCTGTGCGCCATAAAATTCTACACTCCACACAATGCACTTCACTAGCCTCTTCCGTAATTCTTTTGCCAAAGGACCGCAGAAAATGCTTCTCTTCTTGTTAAAAACTCATTTTGTCATTGCTATCCTCTGCTTTACTCCTTGACCGCAGTTCAAGATAATACTGATAGTACAACCCAAGTATTTGAAGCTCTCCACTTGCTCAATGGCCTCATATTTAATTCTCATGTTGATCTTCTTTGGTTTCCTTCCTATAATCATTGACTTTCGTCTTATTTATATTTATCTTTCCAATAATCCTTGCACTTGTCATTTAGCTCCATCAGCATGTTCCATGCACTCAAAACATTCAATTTTTATTACTGACAATTTGCATACGAACCGTGTTTCTCATTTCACATTAATCATTAAATCGGTAACTATTATTTTATCTAACGATGCACAGGACATTAGTGTCGTTATCCAAAACTGGGCGTGATAAAGCTTATAAATTTTGCACAGAAGCATCTTACTTCAATTTTGTGAGTATTTTACTTCATTTCCGAAGGACGTCACAAAGAGGATGTTTATTCCTTGACTCTTTAACTCATGCTCCAAATGGGAGTCAATGACCAATCACATTTGAATGAATCTTGATTTACAACCAATCACAGTCGTGTTTCACCTCGATTTTATCAATTTAATTGTATCATATTAAAGAAAGTTCCTCCTTTTTATCATTCTTAATAGGTCAGAGCATTATTTTGCAGTGACTGACTCTCTAAGAAATACATTGAACATAACAATTTATATATTAAGATGTAAGAATCCTAGAATGCAAGTGGCTCCCAGACTTTGTATATAGTACACGAATGTAACCAGATACTGCTTGTGGGATATAATAGAAAAACATTTGTAGCAATTGATTATACCACAAAAAAAATTAACCACTCTTTGCCCTTTCTTAAACGTATTACTTCCCAGGAATTTACATTCCAGAAAAATATAATTTACATCATAGGACATCAGAAATTAATTACTAACCTATAATGTTTATTATAAACATTTTGATGCGTTTCATGTTTTTCTCCACTAGGGTGCATTCTTAAAATATTGCGATCCTTTGCCAATAAATAATATGATCTGGTTGCAGTGATGAACAAATTAAACATAATAAACGTTTGTCATTTGTTTTCAAACATCGCCGTTTAAATTACATATATACATATTTTAAAATAACTATATTTAAATAATGATTTGTGAGTAAACAACTTAATTTTATTCGTTAAATAGTTCTAACAAATGCCAATCTTGATTTTCAAATTCACGTTACAATGATTTTTTATTTACAACCAATCACAGTCGTGTTTCGCCTAGAATTTAACAACTGAAGTTTATCATAATAAAGAAAGCACCTCCTTTTTAACATTCTGAATAGGTCATAGCATCATTTTGCAGTGACTGACTCACTAAGAAATACGGCTACCAGATTGTATATATAGTGCATGAATGTCAACACATACCGCATGCGGGAGTTAATATAAAAACATTTGTAGCAATTGATTATACCACCAGAAAAATAAACCACTGTTTGCATTTTCTTAAATGTATTTTTTCCCAGAAAAATATAGTTGTCATATTTACATCATAGGACATCAGAAATGAATTAATATACAGTTTGATGTGTTTCATTTTTTCTCCGCTAGAGTGCATTCTTACAATATTGCGTTCCTTTGGCAATAAATAGTATGATCTGGTTGCAGTGACGCACAAAAGAAGTAAATGAAGCGTTCGAATCGTTTCTCATTTGTTTTCAAACATCGCCGTTTACATTAAATATATAAATATTTTTAAATAACTATATTTAAATAATGATTTGTGAGTAAACAGCTGAATTGTATTCGTTAAGTAGTCCTAACAAATGCCACTCTTGATTTCCAATTTCTCTACATAAATTCACTCCTCGCTTCCTGAGTCGTGAATTTATCGATAATTTGGAAATCACTCGTGGCATTACTTATGACTATTTAACTCATGCCCCAAATGGGAGTCAATGACCAATCACGTTTCAATGATTTCTGTTTTACAACCAATCAGAGTCGTGTTTCACCAAATATTTATCAGTGTTATAATTACCATATTAAAGAAAGCTCCTCCTTACAATATTGCGTTCCTTTGGCAATAAATAGCATGATCTGGTTGCAGTGATAAACAAAAGAAGCAGTAGAAGCGTACCTATAGTTTCTCATTTGTTTTCAAACATCGCCGTTTACATTAAATATATAAATATTTTAATATAACTATAGTTAAACAATGATTTGTGAGTAAACAGCTTAATTTTATTCGTTAAATAGTCCTAACAAATGCCACTCTTGATTTCCAAATTCTCTAGATAAATTCACTCCTCACTTCGTGAGTCGTGAATTTATCGATAATTTGGAAATCACTCGTGGCATTACTTATGATAAATATACATCGATCTCATAGTGCTTGAACCTATGATCTTCGGATACAGATGCGAGAATGATAGTAAATATATTTTATCGTTGCTATGAATTTCAATACTTTATTCTCTGTGAGAGCATTTTATGCATATGTATTTATTTGTGGATTGGACTTCATCCCTCCCGCGTTTCATTCAGGTCTAAACTTGCCAGTTGTATGACATAATCATTTTATTTTGGTGTTTCATCTGATATTTATTTACCTGGAAGTAAATTATAAAAAAGGAAACAGCGTTATTATAAAAAAATATAAAAGTCTTGCTTCGATTTAATTTACCTTAATTTATTTTTTCGGTTAAATGTATATACTTCATATGATGAAAAATATGACAGACAAGCACATCTTCAAAAAATCGTAGCAATATTCTATTTAAGAAAAATGTTTTACGATAATTAATTAAAGTATGAGCTATACTGTCCCTACGTAGTATCTTTACCTCGTGGTGGTGGAATGGCTTGCGCCGGCGCGGCGGTAGCATTGCTGTCAAAAGGGGGGTTAGCCATGTCGGAGAGGTCGAAGGGGATAAGCCAGATGAAAAAAATTGCCTCGGTCAGAGTGACGATTTTTCGCCATAAAAACACGACCGTCAAGAAACGCAGAAATTGGTTCCACTGGGGTAAAATTTTCCGGTGGTAAAGTAGTCCCCCAGTCCATTCTCTGGGGGCAGACAACTCCAGGGAATTCATGGCAGATGCTCAAACACAAGGACATGTTCCTCGGAACATGAAAAGTTAGGACATTATATAAAAAGTTGTTTGGAAAATTTTTGGAATAAAGAGAGATGAACAGACGGGAAGACTTCATAACAGTGAAATACAAGATCTTCACGGGCAACCAGATATGGTAACAGTCATATTTCGTAGACTGCGATGGGCAGGACGTGTGGCACGAATGGAGAAGGAAAGAGGGTCATGAAAATTCCTTGTAGGAAAACAAGAAGGAAAGCTCCTAATAGATAAGCCGAGAATGAGGTGGGAGAATAACATTTACCTTGATTTGTGAGGAGCTGATTATGGAGGATGATTGGGAAACATAGCTCTGGATAGGGATGTATGGAGAGATTATATCCGCGCAGCCATAAACCTACGTTTTCGGTAGTGCCTGTGAGTTGGTTAGTATGAGCTACACGGTACACAATTAGTACAGTTGACTTGCGGTCTTAAAGTTAAGCAACATTTAGCCACTTACCAATCTCCTCTACCATTTCTTATAGGCCTACCCGCCCCGAATAAGGTTGTAACCCTCACTTTCCCAAGTTGAGTTTTCCATTTCAAATTAGTTTTAATAGGGTGTGGGACCTTTTTCCACATAAAAATAAAATTATAAAAAATGGGTTACACCCTTGATTTCCGGGAAGCTATTCAATTGTATACATGGCATCAGTCCACCGCTGTGGTCTCGAGGTAGCGTGCTGCCTTGTCACGCAGTGGGCCCGGGTTCGATCCCCGGTCTGGGCAGTTTTTCTGGGTGAGGTTTTTATCGGGGTTTTTTCTCACATGTAAGACAAATGTCAGGAAAACTTTAAAGCCCAAACGGTCCCCGAAATCACATGGCCATCATCATCATGATCATCATCCTTATCATTATCATCATCATCACCATCCTTCACCGGTGTGGAAAGCAACGGGAAGCTACCACACCTACAATTCCCTAGTAAAGCTGCAAGCATAGCATGAAAATGCTATGATTGCAGTGAAGGACCTGCCTTCGGACAGAATTACTATGGATGGACATTGTATCAATCTTTATATCTCCAGCTTAAAAATTATTCACCCTAGAGACATTTCTTAAAATAATTTTCTACTGAGAATCTCGTAGGCGGGTCCGTGGCGCAAGCGGTTAGACGCTCGTCTCTCACCACCTGGGGTCACGATTTCGCGTCTTGCTCCCTCCATGAGGGTTTCGTGGTGGACGAAACGGGGCCTGGTCAAGTTTTATCGGGGTTTTTCCCATTTTCCCTTGCCACAAATTTCATTCCACCATTTCTCCTCACTCATCTCATACATTTCCTTTCATTTCATTCATGTACCCCTATGATGGAGCGTCAGGCATGGTCGGCCGGCATCCTTGTAATTCCATGACCTTCAAATGTAAGGAGCTTCATCGCATTTCATCCCTCTATCTGGCCCTGAGTTTGATACGAATTGAGGAGGAGAGAATCTTATGGTTTGTGTAAGTTCGCTATTTTTTCTGCATTAAAAAAATCGGCCGCGGTGGTCTAGTGGTTATGCTCCTTTCCTCTGGTATCGAGGGTCGCGGGTTCAAACCCGGCCGGGGTCGATGGATTTTTAGGACGGAAAAATCCAAGGAGCAAAGTCCTCCGGGAGGGACTTTAAGCCGTGGGTCCCGAGTCTGAAGATTTTCAGGCTCGTAAAAGATCCTTAAGCCTGAATGAAAAGGCCTCTATGCAAAATTTACCGAATTTTCCCGTCCTAGTACTACCTTGGTTTCCTAGATGTCAGTATGAGGCGGAACGCTGACCACGGACCACTCAAATGACATCTATACGAAAACAAGTGTAACTAAATTAGTATGGTTCAAATTCTTCCCTGTAGGGGGAGAGCGCCTAAATCTCTGTTAAGGGAAACATGTGCTTACAAGAATATTACAAAAAAAAAAGTTTAGCCATATCAAGTATATCTACATTTCGCATTGACTGCACAATTCCAAGACGAGTCACTAGAATATTCTTTACAAATAAAATAATACGCCAGACAGACTTGAATATACGAATATGAAGATAATATGAGGGAATATTCAATATGAGTGAGTTATTTTCTCCCTTTCTATGAACTCTGATGGGCTGATTTTGAATATGAAGTATTTATGTTACCTCAAATTGTGCTCTCTCTTGAATAAGTTATTGAAAAGAAAAATCTTGTGCTGTCATATTTTCAAGAATCAATATTTATTAATTATTCGCCGCTGTGGTCTCAAGGTAGCGTGCTGCCTTGTTATGCAGCGGGCCCGGGTTCGATCCCGGTCGGGACAAGTTTCATGGGTGAGGTTTTTTTCGGGGTTTTTCCTCACCTGTAAGATAAATTCAGGAAACTTTAAAGACCAAACAGTCGCCGAACACCATCTGGCCATCATTATCATCAATATCATATTCGCCTAATTAGATTAAGTTTAGTTTAAGGCCTCTCCTGACGCATTATTATCATCATCAACTCTCATATCATCGGGGCATCGTAACCCCGCCTTCCAGGCGCCCCAACCTCAGAAGTGGGTTACAAGTACGCCATGCCAGGAAAGAACACCAGAAATGTCGAAATTATAACCTGGGGCATTTGGAAATATGTATATTTCTTCATTTATTTAATAATTTGGAGACTTGTCTGGTATGTATCGTGTTGTCCAAATAATTTTATTGCCATTCATGTTAATTTTCTATTTATTTATTACATAAACTAGTCATATATTGGACATTGAGGAGGATAATTTACAGACAGCAGAAATGCTAGTCACAGAACCAAATGCATTAGAGGTTGAAATGGTCATTGAACAATTGAAGATGTATAAAGCATCAGGTTCTGATGAGATCCCAGTAGAACTGATAAAATCAGTGAGAGAAAATTGATGGACAAGATACGCTGGTTGTTTAGTATGATTTGGGAAAAAGAAGCCCTTCCAGATGAATGGAAGGAATCAATTATCGTACCATTTTATAAGAAAGGGGATAAAACTGATTGCAACAATTACAGGGGCATCTCATTACTTTCAACTTCGTACAAAATTCTTACAAATATATTAGTAAGCAGAACTTACTCCCTATATTGATGACATTCTAGGAGATCACCAATGTGGATTTAGAAGAAACAGATCTACAACAGATCAGATTTTTAGTATAAGACAGATTTTAGAAAAGAAATGGGAATAAAATGGTACTGTATATCAACTATACCTGGACTTCAAAAAGGCGTATGATTCAATTAAGAGGGAGAAGTTATATAGTATCCTGCTGGAGTTCGGAATTCCTGAAAAGTTAATTAGACTTATACGAATGTGTCTAAATGGCATAAAGAGTAGCATGCGTGTAGGCAAACAGTTTTCGGACAATTTTGAAATCCACAATGGGTTGAAGCAAGGAGATGCACTATCTCCTCTACTATTTAATTTTGTACTAGAGCATGCCATCAAATCTATAGAGGATGAAGAAGGCCTACAACTCAATGGTATTAATAAGCTGTTAGTTTATGCTGATGATGTAGTACTATTGGGCAAAAGCAAGGAGATACTAAAGGTCAACATGCACACACTACTGAGTAACACTAAGAAATTGGGACTGGAACATAATATCAATAAAACTAAATATATGATCACACATAGAAATGCATTATATAATGGAAATGGAAAGCTAACGACGAATGAGAGAAAATTTTGAGGAAGTGGCTGAATTCAAATACCTAGAACAATAATCACAAATAGGAATGAGATGCGCAAAGAAATTTAACATACACTCAATTCTGGAAATGCGTGCTATTATGCATTGTAGAGACTTTTAACGTCCCAAATCCTTTGAAAAAACGTTAAACTGAAAATATATAAACTATTATTCTACCAGTTATATTATATGGGTGTGAAACATGGACTCTTACTTTAAGGGAGGAAAAGCGATTACACAATATTTTGAGAATAAAGTACTTTAAGGAATCAATTTTGTGGACCAAAGAGAGATGAAACAGACAGATGAATGGAGAATGACTACATATAACCTATGAACTTTGGTCGCAGTTCCTTTATGGAATGTCCAGATATAACTTAAGAACAAGTTATGTCTCGTAGACTGCGATGGGCAGGACATATTGCGCGTATGGGGAATGGAAGACTTGCATGGAAGCTTCTTGTAGGAAAGCCAGAAGGACAGTCCCAGTTTGGTAGCCCAAGAATGAGGTGGGAGAATAACATTAACTATGATTTGAGGGAAGTAGATGATACAGGGAATGATTTGGAAAGCATTAGCTCAGGATAGGGTTGTATGGAGAGCTTAGGGTCCCGCGTCGGCCATGAACCTACGGGTTCGATAATGCCAGTGGGTAAGTAAGTAAATAAGTCATATATTAATGCACTTCTATCATCATCGTCATCATCCCTGTAGCTCCGTTTAGGAGCCTAGGGCATCAGTAAGAGCTTACTAGCAGTCCGGCTCGGTTTCTTCACTTCATATTCTTTAATCATCATTATTTTAAGGTGAATGGATGATTGGCCCATCGCACCCGAGTACCCTGGTGGGGCTGCATGAGTACCTGCCCCTCCACTTAGATGGTGTGTGGATATGAACAACCCTTTCCCCTTGTGCAAAACAGTGTTTATGGTTATCCTGCCAATACTGTGTCTCCATGTCCTCGTTTTGTAAAAAACAGGGCCCAACACGAGAAGGTGATATTGATATTTGGGTGAGAGAGGCTCTACTCGCTTCATCACCCCTCGGGTCCCACGCAATTAAATACGGTTGCATTATTTCACCGATATCATGGGAAAGGAATATGTTTTAGAGATAATATGTTCATCTAGTCAAGGAAAATCCAATCTTGTTTATTATAAAAAAAAATGTATATGTCATCATAAATTAATGAAAGAATGACTTACGTCATTGTCTTGATGTGATCAGCACAATGTCTGAGACAAAATTATTTGGACTTATGCCCTTTTCCCCCGACACCGGCGATTTCTGCTATTCCAAACCGGGACACTTTGGTGGCAGATTCCCTCAGGAAGCTTAAATTATTCTATTTTGACAATGTTGTACTAGGCCTATTTAAGTTATGCAGTGCAATAGGGCCTATACATTAATAATTGGAATGATATATAATGTAAATTAGGCAATACTGAAGAACATAGTTAACTTATCTAAATTAACTTATGTTAGATAACTACATTATTTTTATAACAATAGTATTTTTCACTGGACACAATTTTTATGGAAATTATTGTATCAGCTGTGATGCTATCAAAAATGTCCAGACATGTTAAATTTACGTTGGTCTTACGAACTAAATTTTTTGCTTTCACACTTTCTTCCTCTTCTTCTTCTTCTTCATTTATCCGTAACTCCCTCATTGAGATATTGTTGCCCTCTATCGAGAAGTATTTTAACCATGCTAATTTAGATACACTTGTTTCTCTACATATGTCAGTGAGTGGCATGTATTCAGCGTTTTGACTCAAATGAGACATCTAGTAGGCAACTAAACTAGGCCTATTACTATGATGGATGACGGTCAGTTACATTTTACACAGAGGCCTTTTTATTCAGACTTTCGGTTCTTTTACGAGCCTGAAAATCTTCAGAACCGGGACCTATGGCTTAAAGTCCCTTCCGGAGGACTTTTCCCTTTGATTTTTCCATCCTAAAAAAACTATCGACCCCGGCCGGGTTTGAATCTGCGACCCTCGGGACTAGAGGGAAGGTACATAGACGCTAGACCACTGCCGCCAACTTTACATTTTCTTGCAATCATAATAATCGAATAATTTGTCATTGTGTGGCAGGTAATTCTCACTAGGACATATCTTATCGCTACGTTTCAAACATTGCATTAATATATCTGCAGTTAAATCGATGTCTGGCTTTAGAAAAAATAAAATGCAGCAATGAGGACAGGGCAACAAAAAATACAAAAAGATTGTTAATTGTTACAACAGAAAACCGGAACAAATGTAAGCCGGCAGGACACCAGGACAAGACATTTCAAACCGGGACTGTCACGGTTAAAACGGAACGCATGGCAACTCTACTCTTTAAAGAAAGTATGTCAGCTTAGGCCACTTTCCTCTATATCAAATATTTTACCATATAATATGCCTCTTGCATCAAGAGAACTGACTGACGTAAGCTTTAACATGTTACAGTCAGGGACTATAATTTCTCGTTTTGTTTATTAAAACAGTCAATACAGCCCAGCCATATTTAACTTAGAAAATTGGGGCAATTTTTAAAAATATTATGATAGCAGATAGTACAATTATCTAATAAGCTCACGTTTTTCTGCTTCTTTCTTATTTTGCCTGTTTTATTCACCACCTTGTTTGTACTTACTGGCTGACGATACCAGATACTGCGTAAATGTGGATAATTGCACAGCGTAAATGTGGATAATTGCACAATGCAACAGTGAAAAAAGTTTTTTTTTAGATAATGTAGGCAGTCTTTATATATTTCGACCGTCCCTGAAATTGCGAAAATGATATTTCAAAACATCGTATCCACCCCTCAACGGTTTGCACAAAAGCAGTATGAGGATCACAATAATTGGATGGCGTGTGGTGATTTGAAGGTTTGGGTATTATTCTAAAAAAACACTCAGGATATAAAAAAAATCCCTGTTTCATCTGCGAATGGGACAGTCAGGCTCGTGACAAGCAATGGGAGCAAAAACAGTGACCCAGAAGGTTGAAATTGGTTTCAGGGGACAGAAATATCAAGTGTGACCCTGTAGTGGAAAGAGACAGATATTCTTGCCCCTTCTGCACATCAAACTAGGCGTGATGAAGCAGTTTGTCAAGGCATTACCTAAATATGGCAACTGTTTCAAATATCTATGTAACAAGTTCCCTAAACTGCCAGATGCTAAGTTGAAAGGTATTCGATTTTCGGAAACTAATGCTAGATGAAGATTTCCTTCATTCAATGAATTCCCTGGAGCAAAAAGCCTGGACTCCTTTAAGTGTGTGTGGACCAAAATTTCTTGGAAACAATCGTATCCCAGAGTATATCGACATAGTTGACGACATTTCAAATGCTGGGATACTCAATGAGTTTATAGCTACATTTTTTAATTCATATCTTGACTTTTTTCCTCCAAACCTGAGTGCTCAAAGTGAAGAATAGGATGAAAGATTCCATCAGGATATGAAGGACATGGAACGACGATACCAGGGAAATTGGGATGTTCGAATGATGGACGACTACTGCTGGATGCTTCACCGTGAGCACACGGATATTCCTCATAAGAGGAAAAGCAGGAGCCACGCCATGAAAACTAAGAAAGCACGGAATGAATTATTATTTTAGTACCTCTTTTCTACCACATTCTATGTATCTATTCACTGTGTGTATAGTTCAATATGTTGCTGTTGTATTGTACTTGTGCACGATTCATGTGCCATATATATATGTACTACTTCTATATGTGTTATTATTGCAAAATATGCTATTTGTGCAAAATCTGTGGGTGATACGATGTTTTGATTGTCATTTTCAAGTGCATCAGGTCGAAATACATAAATAACGCCTACATTTTCGAAAAAAAAAGTTTTTGTGGCCTTGCGATTTGTTGCACTGTGTTATCATTAGACAAAAATGCACATTTTAAGTCTTTGGAATCGAAGCCGGAACCTCCTGCCTTGTAACAAGGAACGTTAGCCATGAAATAGGAGAATACAAGAAATGCTGATTTCCCCTTTCTTTCACTCATGTTTCATTTTTAAATCACCACTGTGAGCTGTGTGTTATGGATAAACCTGAAGGTGAGATGTTTTCAGTTGTTGAGGCTCAATCATAAGGTTGCTTTTCTCTCATTTTACGCTTCACAAAATGATTTCTATAACATATGCGTTTTTCATGACGAAGTAGTCAAATTTTCAATTTTTCGTGTTTTCTTTGATTTGATATAATAGTAGGCCTATACCATTTTCAATATTTTAACAGTACATTGCCTGTGGTTAGGCTGTATGAAGGTTCATTCGTTTAACTTTTGTTTCATATCTAAATTAACCATTAAGTGATATCATTTTAATTTAAGGAGCTAAAAGTCAGAAATGGTTGATTGTATCAAGAGTCCGTGGGGGAAAAAAAACATAAGTAATGTCTCTGGCCATGGATCTCTTATGTTGCTATATTACAAGTAAATATTTTATTCGTAAAAATTATGTCTTAGATAAGTGGCAATATCTTAATTTTCAAAATATTGAATTAGCTTCAAACAGAAATTATCTTTTCGATAGCAACATGTTCATTTTTAATTATTACCAAGTAATTCATATAGTTTCGACATCCGTTCATAAACGCATTTTCTATAATTTCGTAATACGTATTTACATTATTTTACTGAAGAATGTTTACAATAGAGAACCATCACAATTCAAAAATATATACGGTAGGCTATTTCTTTAATTTCCAAATATATCTTCTAGTTATTGAATGTCCTAATTTTCTTTTTTGAAGGAGGCAGGAGTTGTTAAATTTTCAACTGTGATTGGACTCAAATTCAAATTCTAAAATTTAGCGAATGTAGTGTAAAATAGCTTCTATGTCCTTAAAATCTGTGCAATAGACTGAACGATAAAAATAATGTTCTGCAGCAATAATTATATATGGCGTCTCAGAGAGTACCAGTCTGGCTTAAGCTAATGTTATCAGTTATCCACAATATATTACTTGTATTAAAAATAAAAACTAAATATAGCTTGCTTAGAGAACACTGACATCGGCCTCGACCTTGTTCGTTTGGTGGGGGATGCGTCAGCATGCGGGAGGTTAGAAACAAATCTTACGACATTCTGTAAATGAATTCTAAGATAATTAATTCCATGGCGCGACAGGCCTAGAAGACCCTTAGCCTACCAGCCGGCTGCTGGCCTCACATTCACATGTGTCAATCACAGAGGCAGATGATCATCTAGCCAGTGTAGGGGAGATATGTGGCCAGCGTGACGAGTCCCTCGGCCGTTATAGCTGGTTTTCTCAACCTGGAACCCCTACTTATTGCAGCTACCCAAATTCCTCACGATGCTGGTTGGGCACCGGTCCCATAACTAACTAACTCACTGGCACTATCGAACCCGTAGGTTCATGGCCGCGCGGACATAAGCTCTCCATACATCCCTATCCTGAGCCAATGTTTTCCAATCATCCAGTGTATAATCTACTTCCCTCAAATCATAGTTGATGTTATTCTCCCACCTCATTCTTGGTCTACCAGCTGGGCGTTTTCCCTCTGGTTTTCCTACAAGAAGCTTCCATGCACGTCTTTCATTCCCCATTCATGCCACATGTCCTGTCCATCGCAGTCTACGAGACTTAACTGTTCTCATTATATCTAACTACCTATAAAGACCATGTAATTCACTGTGATGCAGTCTTCTCCATTCACCTGTCTGTTCATCTATCTTTGGTCCAAAAATTTCCCTAAGAGCTCTATTTTCAAATACTCGCAATCTCCTTTCCTCCCTTAAAGTAAGAGTCCATGTTTGGGCACCGGTCCTATACTGGCCGAAATACCATGAGAAAAATGTCTTCCCCCATGGCGACTCGAACCAACGCAAGTCCCGTAGCTCTGCGCCAAGGCTTCCTGCATTAACCACTCGGCCTAAGATAATTAAACTTAGAGGAATTTTGGAGGAAAAAAAAACATACTGTTAATATTACAACCAAAAACAGCACCCAAACTGAACTTCGATTGTTAGGCCATCTACTTCCAATACGTATGATAGGCTAACGTGGCGTTCATAAATTTCGATAGCTTGCGCACAGAAATTTCTGACATTTTATTACTTACTTATTCGCTTTATGACTCTTTCAGTCTAGCTTTAACCTCTCCTTTATTAGGAGTTTATAGATCAAGCTAATTTAGTTACGCTAATATCCTTACATATGTCATGGGTTGCATATGGTCAGCATACCGACCCATGAGGCATCTAGTAGGCAACTGAGGTATTACTTGGATGACGAAGGTCGGTAAATTTTGTTTAAAGGCCTCTATTATCAGACTTAAGTTTATTTTATGAGTCTGAAGAATTTCAGGCTCGGGACCCACGGCTTAAAGTCCGTCCCGGAGGACTTGTTACTTGAATTTTCCCATCCTAAAAAAAATTGGATCGACCCCGGTCGGGTTTGAACCCGCGATCCTCTGACCAGAGACAAGGAACATAGCCACTAAACCACTACTACGGTTACAATTTGTATTAAAATTACAAAACCTATATAAAATAAATTCTCAATTGCACTCCCGATCGTGCCTCCACCCAACGGGACATAAGAATAATATTCACAGTAATATAATGTACGGTTAAAAACTATAATATAGTTTTTAATACACAATTGATCTTCTTGGTGATACAATATTAAAATATATATATACAGTCAATATGCCCATTTCACCAATAAATGTTTAAAATGGTCAACAAGTTTCTACAGCCAAGCTGTCATTCTCAAGACCAGATATTGACTGAAGACAATATAGATAAAAAATAAAGATACAAATTCAGTTAAAAACAAACTACGTCACATGACGCAATCATTCACAAGTGAAAGTAAAACATAATAAAACTAATCCTCTTTTTTATCAATTAGAGAAAAGAGGGGGCTGTACGGAATAGGGCCTTTGTCTTTGTTCATTATTTTATCCTTATTTTTATAAATTTCCAAACTTATTGGTTGTCTCACAACCAAGTCAGTGCTTCAACAAGGGTCAACAAGAACGGACCTAATGCATTCTGCTGATGATGGGACTAGTCCCGAAAGGCCTACAGAGTTTTAAAAGAACTTAAGTTGAGGAGACGGACCTACAAGGTAACTATATTATAGTTTTTAACCGTACATTATATTACTGTGAACTAATACCTCAACGGAAAATCACCATGAATTCTGCTAGTATCGAAGAATAATATTACTTTATTATAATTTATCATAAGTAATGCCACGAGTGATTTCCAAATTATCGATAAATTCACGACTCACGAAGTGAGGAGTGAATTTATCTAGAGAATTTGGAAATCAAGAGTGGCATTTGTTAGGACTATTTAACGAATAAAATTAAGCTGTTTACTTACAAATCATTATTTAATAGTTATTTTTAAATATTTACATATTTAATGTAAACGGCGATGTTTGAAAACAAATGAGAAACGATAGGTAACGCTTCTACTGCTTCTTTTGTTTATCACTGCAACCAGATCATACTATTTATTGCCAAAGGAACGCAAAATTGTAAGAATGCTCTCTAGTGGAGAAAAAATGAAACACATCAAACCATATATTAATTCATTTGTGATGTCGTATGATGTAAATATGACAATTATATTTTCTGGATTGTTACCTGGGAAATAAAACATTTAAGAAAGTGCAAACAGTGGTTTCTTTTTTTGGTGGTATAATCAATTGCTACAAATGTTGACATGTATGCACTATATATACAATCTGGTAGCATATTTCTTATAGGCTCAGTCACTGCAAAATAATGGTCAGACCTGCTCAGAATATTAAAAAAGGAGGAGCTTTGTTTAATGTGGTAATTATAACACTGATAAATATTTCGTGAAACACGACTCTGATTGGTTGTAAAACAGAAATCATTGAAACGTGATTGGTCATTGACTCCCATTTGGGACATGAGTTAAATAGTCATTATAACATCATATATGTTTTTTAAACTCATCCACTTTTATAAATTACTAGCTAATACCCGACGTGCGCTGCTACGCCTAAATAAATGAAAATTAATGTGCTTTTATGTTTAGTTCAATAAGTAAATGGAAAAATAATTATAAATTTATATTTTGTAGATATCCCGTGCTGATTACCCGGCGTTGCCCGGAAAATCTACTAATCCCGATCTTCTTGGCATAATGAGCTGAAAGACAAAATTCGTTATTGTGATTTATCCGTAAAACAATGCCCGCCATGTGCTGCTATGCTTGCACAGGAATCTACGTACTTGTCTCGATCTTCTTGGCATCAATTGGAAGACAAAAATGGTTATTGTGAGTTATCCGTAAGAGATGAACATATGCTGTCGCAGACTTTTTTGTAGAGCTTTTTGAGATATTTAATTCTGTGAACATTAAATTTTGTGTACTTCTTGTGGTTTAGGCAGCGTAAGCCATTTAAGCGTTCAAAGAGCTAATTTTTTTCACGTTTTCCACTGCAAAGTGCGATTTTTAAGGGTGCAGGAGTTGAGTATCACTTCTTCTTCTTCCTTCCAAGTATTAGGCCAAGGCCTGTTACGATCCTATAGAAAATTTTCCCTCCAGCGTTTCATAGGACGGCCCAGTGATCTTCGTCCTCTTTGTATGTAATTATAAACAGCTTTGGGGATCCGATTTGAACTCATTCTTTCAAGATGGTGTTTCCAATTTAGTTGATACTGTTTAATATATTCCAAAATTGGCGTAGTCTTCAATTCTTTTAAGATGTCGGTGTTCCTTTTCCGATCCCATCTGGTGTAACCCGCTGTTCTGCGCATGAATCTCATTTCACAAGCCGTTATTCTGCTTTCATGTTGTTTTCTTAGTGTCCATGCTTCACTACCATAGGTCAACACTGGTCTAGCCAAAGTGTTATATAAACGTAATCTGGTGTTTTTTTGTACAAGGGATGGTTTCATAACTTGATTAATAATTCCTAAACTTTTATTATAACTAGTAACTTTTTCAGGGATATCCTTTTCATCCCAGATAGAGAGATAATGTCCAAGATATTTAAATTGATTAGATCTCTCTAAAATTTTATTCTGGAGACAGATTTTGAGTATCACAACTCTCTTAAGCCTATGTTCATCCCGGGAATCTCCTGAACATTTTGCAAAAAGCCTCATCACAATCGGATCAACGGTATGGCCGCGCATAAAGTACGAACAAACAAAGAAACAAACATTCATTTTTATATATTAGATTATCATCAATACCCTTATTTCCATATGGTCATGTCCCCCCCTTCCTCTATTTATGTCTCGACTGTCGCGCCCGCAGGCTGAAAAGTATCCACGACTAGCTGACTCTTCAAGGTTTAGCCAATCTCAACGTGGCTCAGATTTTGTATTTTAAACTGATTTTTTTTTTCAGGTTTAGCCAACGTTTTAGTTTAGTTGTGCTGTATCCATGGACAATGAAACACGTTACCATTTTATTAATTTCACAGCTTGCATTTAGGGAAGGAACCTGTGTACTCGTTTAGCGTAGGAAATTCAATCTGATAGCAACTGACTATTGAAGTTATGGTTTTACTTTTATTGTCTAGAGAACCATGTCATATTTTTACGACATTTGACAAACGGACTTCCACCAAGAGAATTATAGGATATGGGACGAAAGGCAAGCACATGTATTTGATTGAGAAGTTGAAGAAATGTTACGTACATTGTTGTGTGAGACGTGCGTCTTGTACGCACGTGCAGTCCCGGGACCTGGTTCCATAAATATCCGAGGCGAGAGTACGTCGTCTGTGTGCGAATTACCGTCTAGTGTCACATGTTTCTAGAAACATCTTCACAACACACATTAATTTGATACAGCATTCCTTCCTTCGAAATTGTTTGTTTGATAGGAGTTGTGAACATTCACTAAAATAAGTTTTGCGTTATATTTCAAATTCGAAAATAACATATTTATATCAACATAAATAAGCATTTCCAATCACATATCATATTTAACTCATTTTACGAACTCCCACATTAAAGTTAAGAGTAAATGGTAGATCGTTAATAAGCCATTATATTTACACACATGGATTCACATATTCTCAATCAAAGGAACGAAAAGAAGGTAGCCATTCGCTCCAACCGACTTTGCCACAAGAACTGCCTATACCAGAAGCAGTAAGAGAAAAATCTTCATCCCTTGACACAGGTCATCTAGTTCGTAGTTAGACTTTGCCGCCTGACGTGTATTAGCTACCAACATGAAAAGTCAAAAAACAATTTCCTTCTATGTGTGTAATACATAGGGCTCGGGGCATCATGCCCCAAAAATTAGAAAACGCATCCAAATATGTTTATAAAGAGCTCAGAATATGGCAATAAATATGCACGGTTAATATGGAAGAAAGTGCCTTGACAGTATGAAAAATAAATTGTCTTGTTCCTTTGGGCTTGAATCAGATGTGGTCTCGTTGCCAGTACAAGGTGGCATGCCAACACTTTTACACAAATATTCAACTTTCAACTTATGGCTTTTCCTCTGTTTATTTCCTCAAAGCACTTCTAACGCGAGAAAAAAACTTGTGTCACAGAGTGTTATTGCGATGTATTTAGGCCTAAATGAATAAGACTTATCCATAGGGGAGATAGATAGATACATATATATATATATATATATAGATTGATTGATTGATAGATTGATAGATAGATAGATAGATAGATAGATAGATAGATAGATAGATAGATAGATAGAGAGAGAGAGAGAGAGAGAGAGAGAGAAACTAGACCCTTGGAATTACAGACTTTTCACCTTCAAGTCTATCTCGATTGTCACAAATGTGTTCATCACGAGGATTTTCTTTAAATTGAATTATGTAATACTCAGACAACTGTAAACTAGGGATTCTGTACAAAACGATATTGTGTAATGGATTGCTGACTGCCGCAAATGGAGATTTGCGATATGATAATAGCATTTCTCTCCACGTGACGACCAACATCAGTTCTAGAGTGTAATTTCTATGATCCAGATGGAAATTTACGTGACGAATTATAAAAGATGCCACAAATCTTAAAATATGCTAAATAGGCATTACATATTGAAAATATTATGCATTTATAAAAATTGAGGATATATGCATTTATAGGTTATATGTAGGCCTACAATATGAAAACGCGATTAACTAAAAAATTCATAACCCACACTTGTTAGAAAAAAAAATACGCTGATATAGCCTCAAGGTAACTACTGTAACATGAAAATGTATGAAATTCCAGGCCGTTTAATGATCAAAGATGTTTTATATTGAATTTTGGTGCAACTGAAGATCCGCTCGACTTCTATTTAGTTTTTCCGAATATAATTTAACAATTTCGATACAAAAAAGATTGCATTCAAATGCCAGAACCAGTAAGAAACAAAACAGTCGTAAACATCCAAATTATTGAACAAGTGAATCACTTCAAATATTTGGGTCACATCATTTCATATCAAAATGAAATGGATATAAATTCAAGTTAAAAAACATTATCAATGTTACCAGTGTAATAAATAATGTACTTTTTAAATAAAAGAAAATTGAATTAAATTTTATCCCAACTTCTCTTAAAAAGCTTTAGGCCCTAAACTAGAAACATACAAAACTGTCGTCATCCCAGTTATATTATATGGATGCGAAACATGGACTCTTACTTTAAGAGAGGAAAAAAGAATACAAGTATTTGAAAATACAGTTCTTAGGAACATTTTTGTACCAAAGAGAGACGAACAGACAGGTGAATGGAGAAGACTGCATAACAGTGAGCTACATGATCTATGTGGAAAGTCAGATGTAATAAGTTTAGTAAAATCTCGTAGAATGCGATGGCCAGGACATGTGACACGAATAAGGAAGCACCTTGTAGGAAAACCAGAGAGAAAGCGCCCGCCCAGTAGGTAAGCCAAGAATGATATTAACTATAATTTGAGGAAGGAAAATTATACAGGGGATGATTGAAAACGTTTGCTCAGGATAAGGATGTATGGAGAGCTTATGTTCTTGTGGCCACGAACTACGAGTTCGATAGAGTCAGTGAGTTAGTTAGTTACCCGAATAAGATTATACATTGTATCAGCACTTCCGATCTTATTATACAGAATGTTCCAAAATGATGGACGGGGTTTCAAAGTTCTTTAAATTCCCTTACATGATATATATATATAAAGAACATTTATATGGGATTAAAGAGAAACTCTTAGAGTTTTCATAACCTACTTTATAAGTATTCGATGTGAGCACCTTTCGTTATACGACACATATCTTGTCGATAGTCGAATTCCTCCCAAACATTGGTCAGCATATTTGGAGTAATGGATTCAACTGCAACAACAATCCTTCTTCTCAAGTCTGGAAAGTCGACGGGAAGTGGTGGTACGTACACATGGTCTTTCACATACCCCACAGGAAAAAATCACAAGGTATGAGATCGGCAGACCGTGGAGGCTATGGGGTATAAACCATGTCATCCGGACCGACGCGTCATTTGGTGTTCTTGGACGTCCTAGGCTTTTCCTTTTACAGGTACATCTATTTGTTTCTAACTGCTTATACCATCGACGAATAATCTTATCTGTCGGAGGATCAATTCTAAATGGCCGTTGGAAAGCTCGCTGTACTGCAACAATGGAACCAGACCTCGAAAATTGCAACACACAGAATGGCTTCTGTGCAGGAGTCGCCATTTTCACATATTTAACGCTGATGATGTAATAATGACAAGAAACAAATTACTGCATACAGGATATGAAACTCACAGTTTTTCTTTCATTATAGCAAATAATCACGCATCCAATTTCGTTTGTAAAGCCATACCAACTACTTAAAAACCCCGTCCATCATTTTGGAGCACGGTGTATAGTTGTGAGAATTGTACAATCAAGACCAAAGTTCAATTATGAATAAGTGCAACAGAAATTATAGTCTGTATATAAAAAAATCGGATTAAATCTGCGATGTTTTATAAATAAATACAATTTTTTTAGATTAGTAAGAGTAGACTATATCCATTTCTCGATAAAATCCAATGTTATACAACACGATGGATACAGAATACTCTCACCTGACACAAGGAAACCAAGAAATCAATATGGATTATAACATTCATCCTTACTGTTAATCGCTACCTAAGAGCGCTAAACAATATAATGAAGTAAGTCCATGTTTCCCTTAACAGAGATTTAGGCGCTCTTCCCCTACAGGGGAGAATATGAACCATACTAATTTAGTTACACTTGTTTTCGTATAGATGTCATTGGAGTGGCCCGTGGTCAGAGTTCCGCCTCATACTGACATCTAGGAAACCAAGGTAGTACTAAGACGGGAAAATTCGGTAAATTTTGCTTAGAGGCCTTTTCATTCAGGCTTAAGGATCTTTTACGAGCCTCAAAATCTTCAGACTCGGGACCCACGGCTTTAAAGTCCCTCCCGGAGGACTTGCTCCTTGGATTATATATATATATATATATATATAGCTAGTAAAGTTAATATGCGGTTACATAACTGTGATATTAGATGGCAGTGAAACTATGACCATTACCGAGTGGTTTAAGGCATGATGCCTTGGTGCAGAGCTACGGGACTAATTAACGCTCTAGTGACTGCAATTTTTGTTTTTCGGAATCAAACTCGGCATATAGAAATTAAAAAAGTAGAGCCGAGTTCATTAGCCGCCAAAATCCGTTCATTAGGAGTGGGGATTAACCAGAAGCGAAAATTTATAAATCGCTCTAGCGGCCGCAATTTTCGATTTTTTGCAACGAAACACGATATATGCAGTTGAAATAAAACGCGAACGATATTCTCCTAAAACCAGCGAAATTCATTAATTCATTTTGAGAATTTTCCTCATAGTTTAGGGTTTTCTCCAACCAATCTTAATAATGAACATGAGTTTCAAAAAAATACATGACTACTGACTTACAGACTATCAGTTTGTAACAAACATTCACAAATTTATTATGATCTTGATCAAGGTTTTCGGGCTGTAGGCCGTGGTCGTGAGGCTTGTAGTTCCCCGACGTTTCGCCAAAGACTGCGTCTGGCATCCTCAAGGGTTGTCAGGCTTGTAGTTCCCCGACGTTTCGCCAAAGACTGCGTCTGGCATCCTCAAGGATGCCTTGAGGATGCCAGACGGGGAACTACAAGCCTCACGACCACGGCCTACAGCCCGAAAACCTTCATCAAGGTCATCATAGCAACTCCGGCCGTGAAAGTTTACGTGAATACATTCACAAATTTACCTTAATTAAAGTTCTCCATCGTTCTCTGTCCTCTGTGTCTTCATCCGTTACACCAAATTTCCTCCTTGAATTCTGAATGTTATTTTTTCCAGGTTGTTCTTGGTGTTTCTTTTCTGCTCCTTCTTTCAATTTTCCATGCATAGACAGCCTTTGGTAGTCTACCATCCTGCATTCTTCTTACGTGTCCATACCATTTTACCTTCTGTGTTCAATCTCATCCATTATACTTCTTCCTGCACTCATCCATTTTCTAATTTCTGTATTTCTAATTCTTTCCAGTCGAGATTTTCTGGCACCTCTTCTCCAAAAATCCATTTCAATTGCAGTTATTCTGTTGGCATGTTGTTGTGTCATTGCTCAAACATCCGATCCATATAACATTATACTTTCTAGTATGGATTTAGAAATTAGTTGTTTTGTTCTGTTAATGATGTTTTTACTCCATAGTATAGAATCCGAAATCCGACCTTTAAAAGTACGGTTAACCTGAAAGCGGAAATTCAAAAATCGCTCTGCCGGCCGCTATCTTTTTTTATCTCCACGAAATTGTACACATGCTACTTAGTTAACAAAAGCTAGATGCATTCCGTAAACCAGCAAAACCGGATCATGAATTCGATTTGCTAAAAAAATCGCTTAGTTCATGCAGTTCCTGCTAACCTATTTTTTGATAATCAACTTTATCTTTACTAATAAAATTCATTGTAAAATTCCGTTGAGATGTTGGTCAGATAATATAAAATTATAAAACTGTACCTTATTTTAGTCTCCTCAACTGTTAAAATGAATGAAACAATGTAGCGCTTTCGGGACCAGACCCATCCTCAGAAGAAGGTAGTTGGTTACTTTCCAGCTACTGGTTGCTTTGTGATGGTAAACTAAACCTTATCTACAAGATCATTACAAACCAGCCAGTAGCTGGACGATAGCTAGACAGTAACCAACTACCTCCTGCTGAGGATGAGACTGGTCCCGAAAGGCCTACGTTATTAATTTTAACGGTTAAGGAGACTGAAATAAGGTATAATTTTTTATTACCATTATCTTGCCATAGTTATTTCAACTCTCAGTAACTAGATCGTCATCTTAATGCTTGAATAACATAATTACACCAACGAATCTTGCCCCACACCAGTCACTTAACCCATTCGCCTCAGAAGACGAGGTACACTCGCCGGCTGTTAAATGGCCTTCAACTCAGAAGACTAGATACACTCAATTAATTCTGGATGTTATATAACTAATCGCAATATTTTGTACATCCCTTGGCAGGGTATTTTGTTAACATTTATGAACAGTAGAGGAATGTATTTTGGCCTTCACATTTATTGAAAAATCAAGTACCGTTATGTTTAGTTCGTTTTGAATGCCTGAAAACAGACAACATAATTTACGGTGATTTAAATTCGGTTTCCGAAAAAAATGCATCGAGCATTTAAATATCAAGCAAATGGATTAATAGAGATTTGTAGGATTCTGTCCCATTATTCAATGAGTGTATGTGTTATTTGTCCCAGGTTCTTGTGCACATCAGGACTCTCGCGAACAACTTTTCTCACCTTGGCCCACAGGTGCTGATTTGGATTAAGGTCAAGATTACATGAGTCTAATTTGACATTCCTGCATAACCTACATTTGTTGTTCTGTACTGTATGAGATAAGATTGTCATGCAATAGGAGAAAACTAAAACCCGTACCGTAAGGAAAAGGGTACGCATTCAGGGATAATGGCATTGACGTAACAATCAAAATCCATCCACTGTGGGCAACGACAATCTCTGCCTTAGACTCCTGCAGTAATCCCAGTCCAAACTATAATTGAATTGCCTCTAGCAGTGTCGTGTTAAATAATGTGGCTGCAGCAACATGTCCACAAACGTCTCGTACTCGTGTAAGACTATCGCAGCCATTTAAACGAAATCTTAATTCGTCTGTGAAGAGAACAGCTTTTCATTGACGGATTTGCAAATTGATGTGCTTCTCAGCAAATCTCAGCTGAGTTTCTTTGTGGTAAAATTTCGAGCTAGGATCTTGAAAGGGGATAATAGATATCAACCCTGCACGTTTTAGTAATTTCTTATAGTCTAATAAGAAATGATCACACCAGTTATTCGTATATCATTCCATATATCTATGGGTCCGCGTAAAGTTTATAACACGATACATAAATATCATGCACTGTTGTATTCTTCTTAAGCCCTTGATCCTGGCCGCCTCTAGTATCCACGTATATATATATATATATGTCCACCGCTGTGGTCTCGAGGTAGCGTGCTGCCTTGTCACGCAGCGGGCCCGGGTTCGATCCCCGGTCGGGGCAGTTTTTCTGGGTGAGGTTTTTATCGGGGTTTTTCCTCACCTGTAAGACAAATGTCAGGAAAACTTTAAGGCCCAAACGGTCCCCGAAATCATATGGCCATCATCCTTATCATTATCATCCTTACCATTATCATTATCATCATCATCCTTCACCGGTGTGGAAAGCAACGGGAAGCTACACACCTACACAATTCCCTAGTAAAGCTGCAAGCGTAGCATGAAAATGCTATGATTGCAGTGAAGGACCTGCCTTCGGACAGAATTACTATGGAGATATATATATATATATATATATATATATATATATATATATGTGTGTCTCTCTATCTTTATCTCTCTCTTTCTCTCACTTCCTCTCTCTCTTTCTCTATCTCTTTCTCTCTCTCTTTTTTCTCTCTTTCTCTTTCTTTCTCTTTCTCTTTCTCTTTCTTTCTTTCTTTCTTTCTTTCTTTCTTTCTCTCTCTCTCTCTCTTTCTTTCTTTCTCTCTCTTCATTTCTTTCTTTCTCTCTCTCTCTGTCTCCATCGCGTCCACAGCCAATGGATTACAGAACAGCCATTTCCTACTTACGCCACTTCTTGTACAACTGATGTTTCATTCAGAAGTATCATTGCTCCGTATTAACACCTGAGAACACAAAATAATTACTTGCTACTGATTACAATTAAAACCTGTTTATAAAAATTGTAATTTATTACTAGAAAATAAAATTCTTAGGAACGTTTTTGGACTAGAGATGAACAGACAGGTGAAAGGAGAAGACTACTTAACAGTGAGCTACGTGATCTTTATAGGAAACCAAATATAATAAAAACATTTGTCTCGTAGACTGCAATGGGCTTATAATTTGAGGAAGTAGATTACACTGGAGATGATTGGAAAATGTTAGCACAGGATAGGAATGTATGGAGAGCGTATGTCCGCGCAGCCGTGAACCTACGGGTTCGATAGTGCCAGTGAGTTAGCACTAATTTTTGTTTCAACGGTTCTTGAAATTTCACCAATTTATTCAGAGAGAAAGTAACAAATCCTGGATCTTTATTCGGGTTTTAAACAATATCTCGTTCCTAAAAAGTTGACTCTAAAAAATTACATTGTTTCAAAATTATTTTGGGATTTTTATCAAAACATTTTTTCCTCTAATATGTATACAGTGTAGTTTGAAGTAGGCATGTACTTTGGTTGTTTGAAAATAGGTGTACGTCTGTTGTTTTAAGCTCCACGCAATAAATAAAAAAACGTAACATTTTCCGGAACGAATTATGTAGACCCAGTGGCTATCACGCTCGCTCATGGATCTTATGATTCGACATTTACGTTCTCAGTGTACTCTTAAATCACGTATTTTAAAATAAGCTGAAATTTTAAAAATAATGCTCGATATTAGATAACATGCAATCTTATCATCTGTTCTTTCTTGTTTACAGTAAATACCTATTTTCAGCACTTCTTAGGCTGCCGTACTTCAAATCCATGTTTAAAAATATATAAAAAAGAGCCATATTGTCAAAAATTAATTTTCATCTCAACACAGTCTTTATAGGAAGCCAGATATAATAAGAACAGTTAAGTCTCGTGGACTGCGATGGGCAGGACATGTTGCGCGTATGGAGAATGAAAGACGTGCATGGAAACTTCTTGTAGGAAAGCCAGAAGGAAAACACCCAGTTGGTAGACCAAGAATGAGGTGGGAGAACAACATTAACTATGATTTGAGGGAAGTAGATTATACAGGGAATGATTGGAAAGCATTAGCTCAGGATAGGGATGTATGGAGAGCTTATGTCCGCGCGGCCATGAACCTACGGGTTCGATAGTGCCAGTGAGTAAGTAAGTAAGTAACACAAAGTAGCCGACATCCCCCATTAAGTGAGTAAGTTTTAGTAGCTAGCTAAGAAGAACAGTTTTGAGTTTTATGTTTATTCTATTTTCATAAATATCAGTGAATCTAAAAGCGTTCTAGGTTACTTTATTTTATAATTATTTTGTTATTCGTTTTCAAAAGAAACGAAAAATTTAACTTTTTAATACCGCAATGTTTTGAATTTCCAGTCATATGTTCTACCAAATTACATCTGTATAAGCCGATACAAAATTGCATTTAAAGTTTATTTTCTAGTTCTTATTTAAACTACTCACGTGCACGGGTTCGAAATCTTTACATTATTTAGTTAGCACTTTCATTATACCTTTTTTTAAATCTTATCTCTAACCTTGGACCAATTCGACCTATAATGAGAATGGAACAGGCCATTAGGCTTAATCCTTGTTGTTGATGACGATGATGATGTCTGTAACCTTTTATTAGGCTACTTGTTTGAATTTCTCCATCGCCTAATACCGTATCATTCTTCTTTCTATACTTTCTGTCCTCCAATGTTATCATACCGTATTTCATGACTCATCAGCACATTCTGGTTTCTTCAAGTGATCATCATGTTTTTTACATTGTGTTAACATGGCTCTATTCCACAAACAGCGTTTTCCTGTGCAAAGAATAAAATAAAATTTCCTAGTTAAATATTACAAAATGTTAGAATGTGATGGTTAATAATGGAGATATTCACTTTTGATATTTACCCAAAAATGCTACATGTAATCTATACTCGTACATGCGCTATAACTTATAATTGCGGTGCTTAATTTAAACTTTGATGACATATTTTACTGTCAAATTTTCCACAATTAAACCAAGAAGTATTAAAAATGCTAAAAGCTACCTTTGTTTCATTTTGATTACATTCATGCACTACACCGGATTATAACATTGTTTTAAATGGTTCGAATTGTTTTACCTTCCTAGTGTCTATCAATCATTTCATTGACTTTTTGTAAGATAGTTACGAAACAAAATTCCAGTTTCATATACAATTACAGATCAGTTTTGTGTACGATCATCATTAACAGAAGAGAGATCATATCCAGAAGAAGTGACAAATGAGGACTTTTTATAGGAATGTGCAATACTTCTGAATTACATTAAAAAATGCAATTTTATATACTGAAATCAAGTTTCACCTGCCAGGTTAAAATCATAAGCCCTTTACGTTTATACTTCCATATATACATATTGTAAAGTAAAACTCGATTTAATTTCAGGACGAATTTCATAATTTTGCTTTATAAGTAGGCCATAACTGACCTAACTAGAGAGAACCGGTATTTAAACTCAATATCTACAGCGTAAAGCAAATCGTTCCCTCTAATTGTGTTAACCATGGCCTATAGAAGGCTTTTCTGAAATAAAAAAACATAGACCATAATTGTTACTAGTTTTCAGAACTGTACTGAACAGCGGAGTTATAAAAGGATTCATTACAATTAAATAAATATTTTAAAAATTAGGTTAAATTAGAATTATAGGCTATGGAGATCCTTCAGTTTTTCCTGATTAAAGTTTCTTCCGTGGATTTCCTGCAGCTGTTAAGGAAATATCACAATGCTGAGAACATTATAAATATTCAAAACAATGTTATATATTTCCGAATTTGCCTTAGATGCAAGTACAGGTTATCTTTAAATAAATTAAATAATGAAGTATTGATCTAATGTTGAAAATTAATGCAAGCATTAGTTTTATTTTCAAATTTCTTTGCGTTCTAGACTTAAACAATCTCAAGATGTATGACATCTTCTGTTAAAGGCATTAAAACGAGTTAAGGGTCTATGAAGCTGTGATTTGCGGGCGCTAGCATTAACAGCACTAACAAGTAGTTTGATATAGACATTTGATGTTGATGTTACTTGCAGGCTACAGTCACAACCCTTACAACGGAGTCATATGCAACGATACTATATTAGCCACCGGGGTCTTCTCTTCCAAAGAGCTGTGGAGACTCTCGAAAGGTACGTCATTGCATTTTCTCTCATTCACTTTTTTTTTACAAAGAAACTCACATTGCTTTTGGAAGAAACGACCAATGGCATTCGTTTAAAAATTACTCAAATTCGTTTTAAATTCAGAGAAAATTAAAAATGGGTGTATATCGAATTAACAGATTTAGGATATGATTAAATATATTTTTATTTTCAAATGTCTTGGCCTAACTGCATGATTTTTATTTATTACTTATTAGTTATATCACCAATTTTATTTTTAAAAATATTCAGAACGGTTGAGGAAAATCTAATTAATGTGATACACATAATTCTCGTAAGTAAAGTTATAATCTTGAGTCGTGTTTTATTATTTATTGTTTCTCAATTCATGAGTGCTCTTCTCGATTCTTTCATTTCAATCGTAATAGTGTCCTTGAATGCATTGACTAGTTTTCAATTAGGGCTAAATTTGACGGTTTGTTCCTCGGCTCAGAGAGAAGGCCATTAATTCGTAGATACGTCACACCGTGAGCTGTTATCGAAACACACGACCTGCCGGTTGCATTTGTTTTGTTATAAAACATACTCTCCTGTAATTTTATTGTATAATTTTTCATTTTCTTAAAATGATTCTTTCACAACTAAAATTTACAGATTAAGTAAATTTAAAGAAAATGTCTTGCAACGTTTCGAAATCACTTTATAAGTTATTAAAATATGGCTCTATCTGAATTAGGCTACTTGTTATTAAAATCAGAGGAATAAAAACTTTCTTATATTTTGATGTATTGTGTGGGGTGCACAGGTTCCAAATTAACTCTCACAATGAAGATGGTGTTTACAATTAAAATTAATTTATATCTCATTTAAAAATTTGTTTCTTTCAATTAGACACGGTGCTCGCGCGCATGCTCAAGTCTGTAGATTCCTTAACACTGATATATTAAGTTACCAAATTTTATAAAACTCAGCCACTCAATAAAAATAAGTTTTGTTGCTATTGAATTGAACTAACAAAGATTTTGATGCGTGCATCATTTTAATTAAAGCTCCAAAACGTAGGAAAGCTGTTGACCTCAGCACACACTGGCTGCCTGATCGCCGCCGTCTCTTTAGTTAAATGGTTAGTAAACGAAGCGCCGTACATCATCCATTCCTGCACAGGACATTTGGTTCTTCTCGCCTCCACACACACCCTCGTGTGATGTGAAAAGAAGATATCGGGCCTAAATGCTGCTGTTATTGGAGTTATGGGCCCCGTGCATCAAAACATTTCAACCCTTGCTTCCACTTTCCCTTCCCCGCCAACCCCATGCCCTCGGTTCACGAATTGTCATGAAGAGAACATTATAATACCGGTATATCTAAACTTGAGTTGAGAATTTCAACATGACTGTGTTGAAGTGAAACGCTGAAAACCAGAAATCATATTTGCGATAATATAACATTTTATGAAAGTATGGTTACCCATTATAAATTTGATAGGAACAGAAAACATGATTTTGATTTTGATTTAAAACAACTTTTAAGATGGGAAAATATTACAGTACACTAACGAGACTTGAATTTAAAAACTCAAATACTTGTATATAAATTTAAATAATCCAATTAGGCTTGTAATTACTCTCCTGTAATTAAAATATTTTTCCGTCCTGAACTTAGAAAGGATCATTTTCGAGGACTTTTAAATTTGTAGCTTAAGTTGTCAGAATCTTCTGGATGTTCTTACGCCCTGCACTACTTAAAAATTATTATTTTAAAATTTAATAAAAATTGTATTTCTTTATAGTTGAACTTTCAACAACACAAATTTTATTAACGTATTGAAATATCAAATTAATTATATTAGGCCTACTAGTATGGGTGGATGGGTAAGAGATGATATATTAAACCTTAAATTGGCAATGTATCCTAATAAGATACATTTATTTAATACATTTAATATTGTTTATAAATAAGTAGAAACACAAATGAGTAGAAAGCACTTAAAAGTGTGTCAAATTAAGCAATAAAAACTTAAAGTTATATATAATTTTGTTTTCTTTACGGTCCGAAACATTTACATAACTGGCATGAGATATAATTGTTCCACCAATTAAAGGGTTAAAAACATGCATGGACAGTATTTAATTGAGCGATGTTTATGTACTATCTACTGCCTCTAATTTAATTATAAACTTTCGGTGTTTAAATACAATTCAATTAAAATTTCTTAACTTGAATGTGTAATTATATCAATCATACAAAATTATTAAAATTATAAAAATGCGACAGAGAAAGGCCAAATGCTTCCCTGCAGGCAAGACCAGTTTCTTACTTTTAATAATTTTGTATGATTTATAGTATTTAAACCACAATAGAAATTATATCATTCCAATTTTATTTTAAAAATTATTATTAGCGCTATAAATATGTAGAAAAAATGTAATTTTTACACGTTTGTAAATAATGTATGTTTTGTTGTTTTAGCCTCCATAATGCAAGGTCCAAATGGAATGCAGGCCCCCAGTAAATACAATAAAACTCGAAAATCCCGGATACTACTGCAACAGCTACACGCCCCCCGCCCCCGAACATGCATCAATGATGGCCTCAGGGGCTTACAGTAAGTATTATTTTTTTTGTAATATATATGTTTTAAATATTCTTACAAACAAATTCGTATTATTTTTTTAAAGGGTGTTCTTCCAAAATTTCTTACAATTCATAATTTTTCAGCCGTGGAATATTTATTCAACAGGCGATTTCAAACTTAATAACACATTCAGTTTTAATCTACATCTTGTTTGTTGTGCCTAATTGTTATGTTTTCTCCTGTGGGTTCAAACCCACCCAGGAGAGAAGTAAAGCTGTAGGCTCTAAAATAATCTGAAAGAACATCTTTCTAACCAGATTTGTATTGTTAAAGTTGTGATACATATATCTTGTACACAAAAAATGTTTTGAAGGAGAAAACAATATTAACTGAATACTTTAATTTATTTTTGTATGCAATAATAACTACGGTGAACAAAAAGTAACTCCATTTGTTATGATGATCTCGAAGATTTCCAGGCTGTAGGCCGTGTCTCGAGGCTTGAAGTTCTGCGACGTTTCGCCAGAGACTGCGGTTTGTCTTGAGGATGCCAGACGCAGTCTCTGGTGCAACGTCGGGGAACTTCAAGCCTCGAGATCACGGCCTACAGCCTTGAAATCTTCTTTAAGATCATCATAGCAACTCCGGCCGTGAAAGCCTAAGTCAATATATAACTCCATTTGTATTTTTTAATTGATGGTACAGTAAGATATTTTTTTACAACTTCTAGATAATAAGGTAATTTGCATTTACCCAACAAATATTAAATCAATTGCCTATAAGTAATAGTATATTACTACTACAAATTTAAAGTAATGCTCAGAGCAAAGTATATATATATATATTATTTATTTATTTCAATATATTTATTGTTTATACATTTAATGACACTAGTTGTCAGTATATAACAAAATGAATTATAGGTTTGATAATGTTTGAAACTGTTGATGTTTGAGTTGTATTTGTGAAATTGTTTCATATCACATATGATAAAAACCAAAAATAATTCACATTTAAATTATGACAATAATAATTACAAACTCCCATTCTGCAGGGAAAATTCAACAATCAAAATGTTCCTATTTAATTCTATATTTTTTTCAGCATTTTGTTAAAACAAGCAGAGCAAACAAATTATAATTTTTCTTTAACAAAGAAAAAATTGAATGAGGTACAACTTATGATGACAGTACAGAGAATTTGGTGAGAATCCTTACACTGGTTATTTTTTAATGTTCTTATAATCTGTTTAAAGTAAAAACTGTCTTACTATGACATGAGCAGCTACTATTATTTCTATTTGAGCTTGTAATGTTGTAGGCCCCTTGTCACTGCCTCGAAGTTCACAAAGTCCTGGAGAACCAAGGAACAAACGTATACGTCGCCTGAGTTCCACAGAAGAGGAGATGGATCTGGGAACTGGTCGAGACAAGAGCGGTGGGGAGGTGGCATACTATGGACAGAGTCCAGCATCTCTTTCCAGTCAGACAAGCTGGCATTCAGATGTTGACCATGGTGGGTTAGGTACTTCTTATGTTTCTCTTCTATCATGTTTATAATACTAATCAATCACAACATAGAAAAACAGATTTCCAAAACATTTCCATAACTTTTACGAGTAGCTTCAAAATTAACCAATTCTAAATTTTATTATTATTCTAATAGCAGTCAAAAGGCCATTAAGATTAATATGAGATTTTTTATTATTTGTGCTTTGCATATTGGTTTAATGATTTTGTCCTCTTTATGTATAGTTCAATATGGTAGCGTTCACAGTTTTTGTTGCTCAATGTACACTCGCACAATTGGTCAAAAGATCTTAAAATTACAGGAAACAATAAACATCATGGAGAAATGGTGCAATGAACATAAATTTGAAATAAATGTAGAAAAGACCAAAATGATGATTTTCAGAAATGGTGGAAGAATACCGGAAACTGCACAAATCATCATACAGAACAGGGCATTGAAAATTGTATCGGACTATAAATATCTAGGCATGACGTTGCAACCAAGTGCAAAATGCTACACAAAGCAAATCACTGAAAAAGCAACTCAAGCAGCGAGAGCGATGCACGATATAAAAAATATCATATCTCTGATCCTAAAAATGGCAATGGCACTATTTGAAACCAAAATAATCCCAATACTAACTTAAGGGGATAGAAATAATCAGAGGACATCTATCAGTGACTGACCTAGAAACACTAGAAAAAATAAAACACACTTACTTAAAGAAAGCGATTGGAGTCTCCAAGAACACACGATCGAGACTTGTATATTTGCTCGCAAGGGAGACCTTTCTCATTGAAGACCTATGGACAAAATTGATCTTGCCTAGTAAAAAAGCTTTGGAGGCTAACTTTTAACCAATTCTAAATTGCAATGCAGTAAAATAATTTTTTTTTCCAAGATCACATTTAATTCAACATGGTTAATATTCGAGAAATAGGGTGTTTTTTTTCTCTATGTTGCTAATCTTGTTGAATTAGATATTCTGTCATACTGTTTTCTCCATTCCAAATAAGGATATTAAAAACTGTGACTAATAGTAAGGCAAGAAATTAAGTAAGTAAAAAAAAAAAATCAGTGAAGAAAGTCAAATATTTTATTTTAATATCAATTGCGTAAATAAAATGTTTTTTGTAAGCATAGCCCTACACCTTGCTCAATCAATATATGGCCCTATGCCTTGGTGCAGAGCTATGGTATGTGCTGATTTGAGTCACCCATGAGAGATTTTTTTTCACGGAATATTTGCCAGTACAGTGCCCACCCAGCATTTTGAAGAATTTTGGGTAGCTACAATAAGCAGCGGCTGCAGAATGAAAAAACCAGTTATTGCAGCTGAGGGGCATGACATGATGACCAAATGTAATCCCTATACTGCCAGGATGATCAACCACCTCGGTGATTGGCACATGTGTATGTCAGGCCAGCAGCTGGTGTATAGGCCAAGGGCATACTAGGTCAGTCACAACATGGAGTTTATCCTAAGTACAGCAATCATTAATTCATGTAGTCACATATATCATACATTTTAATATTTCATGTAAAATGTAATGAGTTTGGTTAAGTAACACCTGATGAAGAACATCCTAGTCCCCACATGGGGATGTACGGTGCAGAATAGATTCTTTTATGTAACTGTTTCCCACGTTATGTTTATTTAATGGAAATACCGGTATCCTAATATTTGAATGTATTTCCCTCTGCTCTCATTGCTTTTTTTCCAATTTGAAACCAGGAAGCATATATTTTTTTGTTATATTTAATGATAATTAAAATAAATGTTTCTTATATTAAAGTATCCATCCAACCATAGTAATTCTGCCCAAGGGCAGGTCATTCACTGCAATCACAGCATTTTCATGCTATGCTTTGCAGCTTTACTAGGGAATTATAGGTGTAGTAGCTTCCTGTTGCTTTCCACACCGGTGAAGGATGATGATGATAATGATAAGGATGATGTTGTTGATGACCAGATGATTTCTGGGGACCGTTGGGCTCTAACCTTCCTGACATTTGTCTTACACGTGAGAAAAAACCCCAAAAAACCTCACCCAGGAGCCTGTCCTGACCAGGAATCGAACCCGGGCCTGCTGTGTGACAAGGCAGTATGCTACCTCGAAACCACAGTGGTGGACTGTTAAAGTATAATGAAATGAAATGAAATTTTTTTCACAACAAATTATTTTATTAAATTAATATATGTTTAAATTATAACCTAGTTTTACAAAAAAAATTTGATAATAGTATACCTTTCATTAAATCAAATTTTTTCAGACAAGAACATATTAAACTTAGTGTTTTTGAAACACAGAAACATGCAGAAGAGAGAGAATTACAAGGCAAATGCTTGCAGATGAGAATCTCATCCCTGATGTTAATATATTGATGTAAATAAAGTTATGGAAGTCTGTTTTTCAGTCTTGAATTGGAATCTTAACACCAGGATAATTTATAAATCCTTGTGGGGTTTTACAGTAGCCATGTTAACCATATCAACAGATTTAACTATGAGTTTCAGATCCAGTTATTTACCATAAAAGGATTGAAAATTAGATTTTATGAATGAGTTGAGATGTTTCTAGGGAAAGCATAACTGAATTAAAAAAAAATCATAAAACATTTTTAATGTTTACAATGCAATAGGTAATTTTATTTCATATTACTTCAAATTTAATTATTTTTTAATAAATAAATGTTAAATTCTGCTGAACAGTTAAGTCTCGTAGACTGCGATGGGCAGGACATGTTGCACGTATGGGGAATGAAGGAAGCTTCTTGTAGGGAAGCCCAGAGGGAAAACGCCCAGTTAGTAGACCAAGAATGAGATGGGAGAATAACATTAACTATGATTTGAGGGAAGTAGATTACACAGGGAATGATTGGAAAGCATTAGGTGAGGATAGGGATGTATGGAGAGCTTATGTCCGCGCGGCCATGAACCTACGGGTTCGATAGTGCCAGTGAGTAAGTGTACTTAACCTAATCATCAACAGATATAAATATGCTCACGATGCACTTGCTCGTTTGGAACATGGAGGTTATTAGGAATATTTGAAGATAAAATATGACAGAGGATAGGATAGCAAAGATGGCACTGATGTAAAATCCTGGAGGACGAAGATTGGTGGGAAGACCAAAAAACTGCTGGGCTGAACAGATGTGAGATCAGAACAGGCAAAGACCTAATCTGTGAAGGATGATGATGATGAAAATATGAATACAAGTGATATATCCAAAATATACATATAAAATTTAATAATTGTATAAATTTACAGTTGTGAATATGTAGTCTGACATTTCCATTAGCCTATTACCTGTAACAAAGGAACAAATGAAAATTATTTCAGTCAGTACTACCAATTAACAAGATTAAATTAAAATATTATCACAAAAAATACATTTTTGTAACATGGAAACATTTAATTTTATATAGACTTGTAATAACTGCTGATGATATGAACTTAATAATCATGACTATATCTATTGTTTACCCTTGCTTGTTTATTTCTAAAATTATGCATTTACTTTGCCATTCATATTATTGATAAAAGTTGTTCCTTTTTTGTGAAAATAGCAGCACATGGCCTTTTTGTAAAATTGTAAACTATTGAAATAAGTCATAATTTGAAATGAAAATTTTATATATAATCATGATTAATATATGTATTTTAAAACATCGCCATTAAATGTCTGGATATTACACTATATGATACCATAATCACAGGTCTTCCAATTTGTAATTTTTAGATATCAATGAAAATAAAATCAGTTTGTGATTTTTATTCTTTTTTTGCCATCGTGGAATTCTCCTCCATGCTATTTGATAGAAACTGATTCCAATTTTAATTTAGGGTATCTTATCTTTGATGGCTGTGCATTTGCTGAAGTATTCTTCAGCTCACAGTGGCAATGTAAGATAATCATCTCCAGAAGTAATTCAAAAGTTGGCAATCATTTTGTTAGTTGTTAAGTTACTGTAACATTTTATGTAACATTGTAAATTGTTCTTAATTTTTTCTTTGTCAATTTATCAGCCATTTCATTGGTTCGTAAATTAATGAGTCAATTTTTACATCTTACCTCATATTTTATGTTTCTTTAAACACGGGAACTAGTTTTCAAGAGAAGGATCTCTCTCATTTTCAACCAACATTATGACTACTGGATTTTCATTGGAATCATTGGAATCTCCATCAATAATGTTGCCATCGGGTGTTGATTTGATGAACTTTGAGATGAGGTCACGTTCATCAGGAATCTTGAAATTCATGGATCTAAATTTGTTCTTCTGAATATATATCTTCTCCCAAATTATCAATTCTAAAGGTTTTTCCAAATATTTTAAAAGTTGGGCTTCTTTTACAATTTTCCATATTTAACTATTACACATCCAAGTTAACTGTTCACGGGTGGAGGGGAAGAGATTTAACACTAGTGTCGCTGATCTAATGAATCTGTGGAAGAGATGTAGGAGAAAACTGTACATCCGATCACGTATTGAAATTTTTCAACTTCAAATGTGGGGGGAGAATCTCTAAACACGTGTGAAAGATCTTAACATGGTTGTCAAATTAGTCATTTAAGCACCGAATGCTCAAGCGGTCGGATCATTTAAAATCACAGTATTTGTCGTCTCTCTGTTACCAGCCTGACAATAAATCACAAGTGGCAACATGCAATGAGAAGGGTAAGGAAGAGACAGCTCATTCCTAGGTGTAACCCCAAAAGTAACAGTGTTGTCAAGTTAGTCATTCTGCCACTGACCGCGCAGAACGACAGATCATTAAAATACATAGTATTTGTCAGCTCTCTACCTGCCAATCAAACAACATAATTCAAAGGACAGGAAGTGGCAACATAGTAAGGAATAGAAAGAGAAAGACAGTTTGTTAGTTAACATATTTTCCGCCTGCACAAAACACTTGGATGGGTAATATGAATTTCATTGGTTGTTCATTTGGCAATGACATGGTATTCATTGGATTTACTCATTGTCAACTTTATACTGGTGATTCTAATGCTGAAGTTTTTGATTGTAGTTGCTGTAGAAAGAGCTACTGTAGAGTACATTATTAAAAAATTGATAATATTAAAAATGAATACATAATGAAGCCTTAGTGTGAGTGTATGTGGAGAAATCTGTACTGTTGCTATTTATATGTCAGCCTCAGTCTCTTCTTCAAAAGTTGTGAGGATTCGCTGTCTTCCAATGCAGATTGTGGACTGATTGAAATTTGTCACATTTGCTAAAGGGTGTATAGATTGGGAAAGCAAATATGCTATTCCTATTAATATGTGAACTTCATTGTAGTTGTGTCAGAATGCTTGAAGCAGACAGAAAGAGAAACGTCCCATGTTAATTCAAGTATTACAACACACCACACAGCAAATTATTGAACTTTTATTAAATAACAGGGGTAATATCCATCCATAGTAATTCTGCCCAAAGGCAGGTCCTTCACTGCAATCATAGCATTTTCATGCTATGCTTGCAGCTTTACTAGGGAATTGTAGGTGTGGTAGCTTCCCGTTGCTTTCCACACCGGTGAAGGATGATGATGATGATGATGGCCATATGATTTCAGGGACCGTTTGGGCCTTAAAGTTTTCCTGACGTTTGTCTTACAGGTGAGGAAAAACTCCGATAAAAACCTCACCCAGAAAAACTGCCCCGACTGGGGATCCAGGCCTGCTGCATGACAAGGCTGCACGCTACCTCGACACCACAGCGGTGGACTTGACGGGGTAATATAATGATAGTTAAATGTATAATGAAAGGAAATGAAAAGAAAGAAAATGGTGTTAGCATGTAGTTCTTCTCACAAGAGTTCTTTGAAACAAAAAAAGTATTAGGCCTACATATTAAATAACATATCTCACATATAGTCCACTGCTGTGGTCTTGAGGTAGCGTGCTGCCTTGTCATGCAGCAGGCCTGGGTTCGATCCCCAGTCGGGGCAGTTTTCCTGGGTGAGGTTTTTATCAGGGTTTTATCTCACCTGTAAGACAAATGTCAGGAAAACTTTAAGGCCCAAACAGTCCCCGAAATGATACGGCCATCTTCATCATCATCATCATCATTATCATTATCATCATCATCCATCACTGGTGTGGAAAGCAACGGGAAGCTACCACACCTACAATTCCCTAGTAAAGCTGCAAGCATAGCATGGAAATGCTATGATTGCAGTGAAGGACCTGCCCTCGGGCAGAATTACTATGGATGGATGGATCTCACATATCACATATTTGAATACCATACCTTTCACATAGATGACTTAGACCTATTTGTATAAATATGTTACTCGTACTGGGTTCAGATACAGACATTGTGTACTTGACACTAAAAATTTACAATTATAATAACAAGGCATAACTGGAGCATGAAAAACCCCACATAAATGACACTCACCTGTGATTCTCTTAAAATTAATATTTTATTCTCATTAATTGGGGAATGGACTATTGGTCCATCTACACATGCTGAAACGTTGATATATCCACATTTATAAGAAAATAGCAAGTACATCTGTACTGATGTTTCTGGTCATTAAATTGAGCATATTTCTCAAGATAACATGATCTCTATGGCCACCTCCCTTGATACATGTGATTATTCTTGTGGGACTATTTCAAAGATTGTGGTTTGATACAGAGTGCCCAAGAAATTCCTAACCATTTCTGGGAAAATGCTAATTTTTGTTTCTTTTTTGTGAGTAATCTGAATGATGTTGACCAAACAACAACATATAGTGGTGGTAATCTGGAGGCTCTGTGGACTGCTGAGCCCACAAGCATCGACATAGGAACATGGCATCCTAAAAGTCTACTGTGTGGCATCTACCCGCATCAAAGCATTTGTGCATTGGTGTATGCAATTTACCCGAGCAATGTTGCATTGTTTATTCAGGTGCACCGAGGAAAGATGGCAACTCTGCAGTCATGTTGAACTGCAATGATTTCAGTGAATTACAGCGACTTCTTTGATCTGATAAACAGTTAATTTGAATTAAAGTGCTCCTTCCTAGAAATTGTTAGGGACTTCTCGGGCACTCCGTACATTTGTAATGGACCATGTGTATAAAATGAACACCTCTAAGGTACTTGGATAAATATGAACATTTGTCATGGTTACTGTGTAATTAATCCTTAAACCCTTCAATGGATTTATAAAATGTCTTGTGTACCTAATATTTCAAATGAAAAGGTAATTACTTTTGATTTTCCTCTCTTAAATATCTTTGAAGTATGAATTACCCAAGCATGAAATGCAGTGTGTCATAATAAGTAAGGAAGTATATAAGGTAGATAGTTATATAGACACACCTCGTAAAACTTTGCTCCCTAAGCAATTGCTAACTTTCCCAGGTCCTATTTTCTCTAATGTAACTTAGAATTTAATGAGGTTTAACTGAATTCATGAGCTATTATAGATTTTGTAGCCTGGGGACTGGGTGAAAGTTTTTTAACATTTTGCATAGTACTTTATGCGATTTAAAAATGAAGTAATAAGCTTTCCATGCATGGATTAAGACTAACAGAAATTACAATTTTTACCGCTAGTCCCCACTATTTGTTTAGTAATGATTAGAAATTAGTATAAAGCTTAAATAGCATCAATTGTGTGCATGAGTGTGCTGTTTTGATTACTATAATGTTAATCAAATAGGTTTTGAGAATATAGATTGTAACATAATAAGAGAAAGTGCTTTCTTATGCTTCATGACTCATGTAGTGAAGAATTGAGACAGAAGATGAGTTAACTTAGTGCAACCTCACCTGGTGCATGCTGTAAGAAGCATGAAGGTAGGTTATTGCATGCACCAGGTGAACGGGTAGAAGTCACAGTGCGATGACTGTGTCTCCCTTCAGGAAACATCTTGCATTGCTTGCATGTTTTAATCTGCATTTAGAAAATGAGTCATTAATTCTTCACATCCTTATGCAAGTTGGACAAATGTAAAGGAATTTGACTGAGATGAACTCCATGCTTTGGACTCAGTTCATTTTCCAAATGTTAGTCATCACAGTGATTTCAATCAAGATGAGAAAGTGTTCCTGCCTGACCCATTCCTTACCAATTAACCAATTTTTCTAGCAACTCAGAATGGTTAATCTATGTGTAGTAACCAATCTTAATCGTTTTGTTTCAGTCTTCCCCTCCTCATTTGCATGATGACAGGCTCATCTGTTAACAGGTACTACTGTGGTTCCTTGACTGTGTATTAGCTGTGTATGTGTTCTATCCCTTTCTATATCCCAGGACATTTGCTGTTGCTGTTGTATAAGTGGAAATTCACATCCCAGTTCTCACATTCAAAACAGCTTTCAACGATGTTATTGTTTCTCTGTGACTATTGTTGTTATTTTTCACATTATATGTACTATAATTGGTATTGTAAAAATTTCTTCCTTTAAGTAGAATAATCTTTCTCACCTTCCTCCATTTCTGTCCTTTCACCGAGCAATTTATTTAATTGTTCTTTTTTTGTCTATTTGTTTGTTTGTTTGTTAATGTTTTCCAACTTGAGCTCTCGCCAATCACCATGCAGGCGTGTTTTTTATGTATTGCTGTCTTCTCGGCAAGCGTGACTTCTCAGAATAGTCCTTTTTTTTGCATGAGCTGAGCTAGCAATTGCAGCTCGTGCTTGCTTCTCTCATTTTTCTATCTGGATGTGTCATCATGTTGAGATCAACTTCTGGAAGGATCGATGGAGATGAGGCCAGTTCTATTGTTGCTTTGCATGTCACTGGGGACCTTCAGCACATGACAGTTATCCAGTAGATGCTTACGGTATGAGAGACGAGACATGGCATACGGCTTTAAGCAAGTCGTACACCTTGTTTTCTCTCCTCTGCTCTAAGTTCATTTTCAGAGAATGTTGTCTTGCTTGTGTGGTTGTTATTTTAAATTAGTTTATTTTCTAAATTCCTAAATAACTAACTAAATCATATTGTGATGTGATTTGTTTTTTTAATTCTAACAGCTTGGTAGGGCATTAGTTTAATAAATTTAGCTCATTTTTAGAGCAAATTTATAACTTGATTTGTTCCTCTTGTATATTTCAGTAATAAACTAATGTTTACCTCTTGACATCCTCCAATTCCCAACTCATCACAAAACCTGGTTATTATTGCGAATTTTATAGTTAAATGAGGCAGTGATAACAAGTACTCTGTATGTTGTGTTCAGTTCTTTAAACCAGCAAATTACATGGTATCATATAAGAAACAATTTAATTTGATGAATTGATGTTCAAAATTATTTAACCTCACTTACCAAGAATTTGTTTTGATGTTATAAATGTATTGTATTATACTATGTATACATCAAATTGAAAATATAAATTTTATATCATCAAAAAATAATATTTCATGAAAGAAGAGGCTTGCAAGTAGCTGATTTAATTGTTTATCACACATTATTAATTAAAATTATTTACATAAAAATCAATTCATTAAATTTAATTATCATGATTTATAAGAATCATATCTGAAACTTTTGGTCTCTGTAATCGTCATGTAAATGCTGGTTAAGAGTTGTCACGTGTGATTGGAGGTGCAAGTGCTTGTTATCTTAGGAATGTTACTTGTGAGTGACGAGTTTGATACTATCTTTACAGAACACAAGACAGTTGCAGACATGAACTCGCTGCTGGGGCGTTGGGAAGGTAGGGGGTTGTTGCCTCGTCAGTCGTACTAATCTCTGCCTGCATGAAAGTCCCTTTAGAATTGGATCTGCTGGAAAGCTCATTCAAAACAATTTAAAGCAATGGAAAATTTAAAAAATATATATATATAATAATGAAGGAGTGGCAAAAATCTCATTGTTCTTGTATTAGATTAAACATCTCCTCAAATTTCAGAGACATACCTAATGAGGAAGTTGATTTTAAGTATCATAAAAAAAGATACATCAAATACAACCCCAGTTTTGAAATTATTTCCGTGAGGCTTTTATTCTTTAGGAATAATCCACCTATGCAGCACAACATATTGACATATTTTTCTTGATAACACCACTATGGTATTGTTTGCAAAAATCTGCAAGTGACCAATGTGTTCATACTTGAGCCACTAGACTTCTGTTCAATATGAACAATTTGTATCTTTATTTAATATGATCATTTAAAATTGAAAATTAAATCTAAAGTGATACAGGCAATGAAATTCACTTATTTTAGATAGACTACCCTATGTATGAAAATCTAGCATAAAAATTGGCAAAATGAAAGAATAAAAACACAGTGCCTTAGATAAGCTTATAGTATATAATTTACTGAAATGTAGAGGTTATGAGTTCTACAAGAAACAGTGAAACAACTGTTTTTTTATTAATTACATTATTACTTAGAAGGAACTAATTAAACTCGTGTAATTTTAAATACTATCAATTAGACAGTCATGTCAGATGAATTTATGAGCAAACCTGTGATTTCTCTCACTGAAAAGTGATCTAATTTTTTTTATTATTATATTTATTTATTTTACCTCATGGAGTTAAAACCATAAGATCTTATCTTCCACTTCACCAGGGTTAAATTATACAGATAATAACAATTATGAATTATCTATACATTGATTAATAATACATAATTGGCATAGGCTACACACTATAGAGTTGACAAGGAAAGAAAGAAAAATGTACCATTATTATTTTGAAAAAAAAATGTTTGAACTGGGATTTGAACTTATGACTTCTAGCTTTTTATAAAAGTGTGCTATCCATTACATTATGCAGGGCTTCCAATGCAACCATTAATTCTATTTTCAAGAATAAGATGCAATTAACAGTTGCATCTGAAGCCTTGGATAATGTAATGGATAGCACACTAGTGTACATAATTACAGGTCTTGTGTTCAAATTCCAGGTCGGGCATTAATTTTTCTTTTCAAAATAATAATTGTCCATCATTGTGAATGTTAAAATATAAATAAAACATTGAAATATTGTACCATATTTATTTGAATTCCCATGAGCATTATTTTAGTTTATTTTCAGTTTTAATTTCAAATCCATAATAAGATAACTTTGAAAAAAACAGTTTTTTTATAGTTTTGAACAAGCAAATATTAGACAGACCTGCAAGTCAAAAGCATTTTAAAATTAACTCATTACGAGTAGATTCAATTGTATGTCCCTTCCCGTCTACTTGCAAAAATGAGAAAATTTGATTTTAGAATTCCCAAGATTCCTTATGCTGTACTAAGTCAATGTCATAAAAATTTATACACATGCTACAAAAGAATGAAAATAATGAATTATGAAACATTTGAATGTTCACTATATTTTATTTAATACTGCACTATATTTATTATTACTTCGGATCAGTGATGTACAGTTTAGAATCTATTCCATACCACTTACATTTATTATTTAATTAAAAATCTGTTAGGACTCAGGATGCTACACCAGTCTAAGGAATAGAAACCTAATTTAATAGATATTCTAATGGAAAGTAACTCTATGAGGCAACTATCATATAATTGAATCGGAAAAATTTTTTACACGTCACATAAATATATGCATTTCTCATCTGACTAATTTCATTCATCATCGCCAAACTCTGAGTGTTGAAATTGAATCATCATTACTGGCATTCCTTCTGCCACCTGGTGTGGGTTGAATGAACTTTGAGATCAAACTTGCTCGCTGGGAACTTGGATGTCAATGCTGGTAATGGTAATGAAAACTCAAATTCAGGAGTCAGAGTTTAGCTGAAAATGGAGAAAATTTCTCTTTGAAACTAGTCAGGTGAGAAATACATATTTTTTATGAAGTTAGGCATATAAAATGTTCCAATTCAATTAGGTAACACTGAATTACTTCTTCAAGAATGTCTCCATGACATTATCCTCTGATTGGTTATGAGTATCTAGGTATTGTAAAGCATTTCTTTTCAAAAGCATCTCATTGACATATAATAAACTAGCAAAATTTTAAATTAGAATTCAGAGAGTAAGCATTTTCTTACTTTATTTTACCATTCAAGGAAAAAATTATCCATGATAGTTTCCCATACTATATTCAAATACAAAACTTATACATTATTTTGTTCAAGATGATGAAATTGTTAGTGTAATATTATAATATAAATAGTTAAGAATTTTATTGAATTCCTCTAACTTATTAAGTTAAAAAAATCATATTTTTGTTCAAGAAAACTTAAGGTACCATACTACACTTTATTAAGTGCTGCCTTTTTTAATTACTATTTATCTGACTTTCCAGCTTTTCCTATTGAATGTTTTAATTTGCAGAGTGAGGCATAATTGATAGTTTTTTATTAACAAAAGCTTTTTTTGGCCAACATTATGTAAATCCCCTTTTATATAGCTATCTCTTCAACAAAACTATATATAAATCATATGCATATAATTTTATTCTATTAGTGTTCCCATATACTCAGGTGTTCCCAGACATGCCCCAGTTATCACAATTATAATTATTTAATATTTTAGAAAATTATCATCAATTATAATTGAGTATAATTTCTTCTTAATGAGATTATTTAAAATTTGTTTCATATGACTAAATTTATAGTCCTGTGCAAAGCCTCTAAGAGTTTGAAAATATTGAAAAAGTACATACCGGTACTTTTTCTTGTAATTTTGCAAATTTGCTGTGTGCTTTATGACTAATCATTAAAATTACATTATAAACTATTTAGTAGTTCATGTAACATATTTATTTTTGGTTATCAAAAGTGATGCATACTAAATGTATATGTTTTTCTTTTATACTACAGAGCTAGGTGACCATTATACCCTGAATAACTATCATAAAAATTCAAAATGTGCCATTACGATGATAATAATCATAATCATGATATTTCTCTTGTAACATAAATTTTAAACAATTCAATTCAGATAATGTGTTATGCTCTGTAAATAATACTCATAAGTTGCTTACAGGTGCTAGAATCTTCAGAATATGAGGTGCATAAATTTTGCCAAATATTTACAGTAGTGTTGCTTTTAGTTACATGAGTTTTATGCTTTTGTTAATGGTACTGTTGATGTGGGATCACTAAATAGGTTATAAAAAATGTGATTTCTTTTTCTATAAATAATGAATTACATCACAATAATTTCAGGGATTATTGAGGCTTCTTAAACAAACAACTTTAAATAGGGAATATTCACTATATTAAAAAGACTCGAGTGGTTTATAAAGCACGATTGCAAATAAACTATTGAAGTTACATTAATGAAACCAGTTCAGAATGAAAGAGGAACTAAAACAGTTTGTGAGTGTTTATGTTTTGTTAAGTGAGTTCACAGTCCTGTCGCTAGGAGTTCAATGTTTTCATTTCATTACTCATTGCCATTGTTATTCTCATTACAATGGCTGCTACATGTGTTGAGAAATCAGTTGCCAGAGAACCAAAATTATGTGTTTCAACAAGATGAGTGCCTCACTCATTTCCATAATGAAGTTCGTCTCTACTTAATGTGTTGCCAAGACGATGGATGGGATGTGCATCTGAAGATTCCCAGCACCTGTTGCTGTGGCCCCCATGAGAACCAGACATCACACCTTGTACGTCTTATGGGTTTACATGAAAGAGAGTGTGTTCATTCTATCGATGCTGCATGGTATCGCAGATGTAAGGGAGTGTATCATCATTGTGGTAAACGCATTTAACAGGCCCATGTTGATGGAAGTGTAGAAAAAACTAGACTATTGTGTGGTTGTGTGCCATGGCACCCATAATGAACATTTGTAGATGTTAAAGAAAATTTTTAAGTTCCTCTTTCATTCTGAACTGGTTTCTTTACTGTAACTTGAATTGTGTTGAGAAATTAAATTGTTTATTTGTAATAATGTTTATTAACCACTCGTGAAGTATAATCTACTGGTTCAGATATCACAGTTCTAGTAAGTTTGTGAAGGACCAGCACACTACTGACTCATGAAGATCCCATTTGAAATGCTACCAAACAATGAATGTAATTGTTGTTGAAAGACTACGGGACTTGCGCTGGTTTGAGTCTCCATGGGGGAAGAAATTTTTCTCATGGAATTTCGGCCAGTGTGGGACCGGTGCCCACCCAGCATCATGAGGCATTTAGGTAGTTACAATAAGTAGTGACTCCAGGACGAGAATACCAGCTATAACGGCTGGGGGATCCGACATGCTGACCACATGTCACCCCTACACTGGCTAGATGATTGTCTACCTCTGTGGATGTGAGGACAGCAGCCGGCTGGTCAGCCAAGGACCTTCTAGGCTGTTGCACTTAAGAGTTTTTTTTTTAGTTGTTGAAAGATGTCTCTTTGGCTCAGTAATTAAGGTACTCTGCCTTCAGTAAGTGAGAATCATTATTTCTTTTTTTTTTCTAATTATTTGAAAAGTGCATAACATTTAGGTCTAATTTTTATTTTTTTTTAATTAAATTTATTATCATGCAGTTGAGATGTAGAGTTACAAAACACATTGTACATATTATCATCCATGTTTAAGAATGAATAACTTGCTGAAAAGTACTTTACAGTGATGTGGTGAATGGGTCCACTGACAATATGAATTGAAAAATTAAGGGTCGTATGCAAATACATTAGTCTCTACTCAAATTACTTCCAATCACTGGTGAGCTGAGATCGAATTAACGGCCGCCTTACCGGTCATGCATGAATGTTGATGTTTTCATAATATTGGCAACGAATTACCCAGAATTCTCAGCGATAAAACCACTTCCGTTATTTTCGTCTGCTATAGAGGAATGCATTTATGCTTGCATCCCGCAAATAATACCGTATACAAACACGTCTGTAACGTGCAATATTACGCCGATTCTCCTGTTCTTCCAGTTGAATTCTTTGGTAGACTCTATCAAATTCCTTTTCTCCGCGTATACCGAAAACATGATTGCAGTCTTCAAGGTCTGACATCTTGGATAAGTTTCAAACTACATCAGTTACCATCGGTTCCCTTCGGGATTTTCACATAAGTTTATATCTTGAGCTACGATCTTAAGGTACCTTGTCAGGTAGCTTACAATTATTACCGTGTGAATAGAGTTCTGAGTAAGAAAAATGTGTTTGGATAAAACTTTATCAGCAGAGAACGCCTTTTACTGTCTAATGCGTTCAAACATTCGACCCTAAATGTACCAGCAATAATTAATGTAAATTTGAACATTCAGTGTACTTTATTAGCATGCATAGTACTGTATGCAGGTATCGGTACTGTACATCATTTTATATTAAAATGAATACAGTAAAACTAATAAGGAAATGAATAAAACTAACCAACACACACTGACAAAAGTTGTAACAAGAATTACTCAAAGTGCTTTTCTCCTCCATAATCACAACAGAGTCGATACTGGTACAGCAAAGATTCCTGTATTTGGTCTAACAGTTGCAGTATTTAACAAATGTCACAAGCTGTAATTATATGGGCAACTAGTTCCTTTTCTATGTCAACAGATGTTTTATATACCAAAGATATAAAGTAGCCCCAGGAAAAGAAATTAAGAGAGTCAAGTCTGGAGAACACAACCATTCTGATCCAATGTGCAAGAAAAATTCAGTCCATCTGTTCTTGTATGTTCAGGCAGAAGTGGGCAGGAGCTCCATCCTGTTAAAACCACTTTCGACAACTTATAGAAGGGAAAGGAACTACGTTTAGAACTGGTCATTGAATACATACATAGAAACCAGAACAACTGGATGAATCATTTTCGACGAATGAGTTCAGATGGAGTTCCCAAGGCCATGCTTTGTTATTGTCCAACAGGGAAGAGATCACTGGGCCGTCCAAGGAAGCGCTGGATACAAAATTCATCAGTGTGATTGTAACAGGCCTATAGGCCTAAGACTTGGTTGGACGAAGAAGAAGATAGAAGGAAAAGCAGTGTGTGTCATAGTATTTGGTGATATATGACTGTTTAATCAAGGAAGAAGGATATATGGATTAATAATATGATTAGAAATTATTTCAACCCATCTGTTGACAGAAAACAACCTGTTGGTGACTCATTTGTACAGCGGCATGAGGATTTACATACATGGCTTTCCTTTGAGTTGAAGTTAGCCCATCTCTGGTAAACATGGTTTCAACATTGAATAAAACCATCAAAAAATAAACCTAGCCCCTTTTGGTAGAGACTAATAAAAAAATTTTAAGTATGAGCCAAAGTGTACTGGACTTGAGATTGTACCTTTTGAAGGTGGAAGGGATGGAGCTGCGCTTCCTGTAATACTTGCCATTTACAAGTATGATTGGTGTCAACTGCATGTGCTATAGCATGGTTGCTGATAGAAAGATCCTATATAATTCTGTCCAGGTTATTTATTTGAATCCCACTGTACATCGAGTTTGTCTTTCATCGGTTTGCCTTTTTTACTTTGAAGTCTCCAGATTGACATAAATACCTGTTGATAAATTCAAAGGTATAACAATGTGAGTCCCGCGCCGTAGCCGAGTGGTTAAGGCAGGAAGCCTTGGCGCAGAGCTACGGGACTTGCGCTGGTTCGAGTCTCCATGGGGGAAGACATTTTCTCATGGTGTTTCGGCCAGTATGGGACCGGTGCCCACCCAGCATCGTGATGCATTTGGGTAGCTACAATAAGTAGCGGCTCCAGGTTGAGAAAACCAGCTATAACGGCTTGGGGACTCGACATGCTGACCACATGTCACCCCTACACTGGCTGATTATCATCTACCTCTGTGATTGACACATGTGGATGTAAGGCCAGCAGCCGGCTGGTAGGCTAAGGGCCTTGTAGGCCTGTCGCGCCAGGAGTTTTTTTATAACAATGTGACATCATCTATATTGATTTTTTTCCCTGTAGAGTTCTGGAGCTGCTAATTGATTCTTAATTCTCATTAAATGTATGTCTGCAAGTTCAGTAAAAGTATAAACATTCTCTAGTCTGGTCTACTTTAGACACCATCTTAATCTTCTATTCTCTGTGTACTTGTAAAAAGAAATCCATAGTAATTCTGTCCGAGGGCAGGTCTTTCACAGCAATCATAGCATTTCCATGCTATGCTTTGCAACTTTACTAGGGAATTATAGGTGTGGTAGCTTCCCGTTGCTTTCCACACCAGTGAAAGATGAAAATGATAATGATGATTATGATGGCTGGATGATTTTTGGGGACCGTTTGGCCCTAAGCTTCCTGACATTTGTCTTACAGGTGAGGAAAAACCCCGAGAAAACCTCACTCAGGAGCCTGTCCCGACCAGGAATCGAACATGGGCCTGCTGCATGACAAGGCAGCACGCTACCTTGAGACCACAGCGGTGGACGGTACTTATATAATCAATGGTAAAGAGAAACATTTTTGCATGAACTGGGAATTAAATCCTGAATCTTCAGCTTTACAAATGACAACTGATGTTATGTATTCACCAATCAGGTAAGCTGCTTTTGAGCATGTGTATTACAGTATATCTTATGTAACACCATGATTCAAAATAAAAAGGTTCAATCTGCTGGATTCAAACCTTAGACATTTCAAAATCATAGTATGTCACCTTAACTGTTAGGCAATGCAATCAAGCAAACAGTGTGCATCAGACTAAGATTCACAGTACAATAAAGAAGTTTTAATCTCATTCAGTGTCACGAGATAATAAATAAATGTAAATAAATTTAGCCTGTTTCATCCCCTAAGGACCATGGCTTCCTGCCTATGCAGGGATTACCTTAAATTTTTAGAAGGTCTTGAGTTTTGGGCTCCTATGTGATTCATTTGTGGTTTTACCCATTTTTCCTCCTTTTCCATATTTTTTGCACTTTCACTATTCACTATCTTGCTTTTACTAGTCGACCTAGATGTTTCCATCTATATATGTTCTTTCCTACTCTTGACCTTTGTCCTCCTGCTATATTTTTTATGTGGTCAGCCCACCTGGTTCTTTGCCTGCCCACGTTCCTCCATCCTCTTCTTGGATCCCACATGTTAACTCGTGTCCGTCTCTAGTAGTTCACCCATGCCATATGACTATCCCATTTCCATTTTTTGAGTTTCTGGTTTGGTAACCACTTTATATATGCCTGTTCTTCTGTGCACCTCTTCATTTTGGATTCTATCTCTTAATGATATGTGAAGAATTTGTCTTTCAATCCATCGCTGATATCTGCAGTGCCTGTTTTTGTTTCCCAGTCCGGGACCATATTTGGCAGTCATGTATCAAAGCTGGTATGATACATTTCTCAAGAATCTCAGATTTTGTGCTTATTTTCAGTTTTTGTTCATAAATAGAGTATGCTAATTTACATTATTGTTTATTCATTTAATTTTCCAGTTCACATTGTCGATGCACACTTTCATCCACTTCACTACATTACAGTACTGTATTTAAATATTAACCCTTTAGGTGCCTTGGGCTGATTAGATTGGCTCTGATGCTTCTGTCCATTACCTGGCAGACAATATACTTAAACTACTTGCAAAGCTGATCACATTAGAGGATACAATTTAAATTTCTAACACAAGAGATTTTACCCATGGCATGCAGAGGGTTAATTAATTTTGTAAACATGAATAATACAATGAGTTTTTGTAAATTTGAACATTAACTGTAAGATAATTATTCAAATTATGCAAAATAGAAAATAGACATAAATATGATCTACTCTTTCAAAGAATTAAAAACAGAAACAAGTGGATAGCGCAACTCACACTTAATGCATACAGTTATTCTCACTGACTGAAGGTGAGTACATGATTTCTGAGCCAAAGAGATATCTTCCATCTTCTGCTCCATTCATTGCATGGTATCATTTCAAATTAGATCTTCATGAGTCTTTTACAAACTTAATATTAAATCTGTGATATTTGAATTGATAGTTCGTATATTCCCAATACCAAATTTCTTGTCTGAGAAACCTCTTTAATCCCTTGAAATTATTGCAGGGTAATTCATTAATGTGATGTGTACCATATCTAAATTATAATCAAAAATTTTTTTAATTGAACTTTTATAGAAATAAATCACTATGAGGTTTAATTTAAGATAAGTTAAAATGTTTCATACCTCTCCTTATAAACAATCTCCTAAGTAGATTGCGATTTCGGGGTCATGGCAACACCATCCTCAGTATAATTTTGTCAACAAAATTGTACTGAGGATGGTGTTGCCATGACCCCAAAATCGTGATCTACTTAGGAGATTGTTTATAAGGAGAGGTATGAAAGATTTTAATTTTCCATTTTTTAAATGTTTGATTCTTCTTTCTATCTCTGCTACAACAACATTTTGTTTACTCTAAAATAAAGTATGGCTGTGTAAAATTGGAATTAATTACAAACCAAGTGATTTTTATCTTTATTTAAAAGAATATTTTACTTAGCATGCTGTGGTATTATTAGTAATTATCCCCTTAAGAAAGCATATTCTTTGCAACATTATTTTTTTTGTCCATTAAACACTGATTTCCTGTATATGTTTTAATTAATTTTAGTTGGTCAGAAAAATAGTTTTGTCAGTGACCATGTGAACCAATTTCTAATTAATATCATTTATAAAAAATAAATGTATTCAAAAGCTTGAGACACCATTTATTATTCTCATCATACATAAGTCTTGGATTTATCTCATTCTGCTCACCTTAAATATAAAAGACCTAGCACAGATTCTAATAGAATATTGTAGGTTATTTTATTATAAGGTATTTCCTCATTTTTATATAAATAGATTTTTAAAACTTTCAAAGTTAATTTCCACCAGTAATTTTAGGTATATGTTTCATTATATTTTAAATTGCTTTTTTCTGCTTTCTTTATCTCCTCAATTATTAGAGAGCTCTTTCGGTTGCTGCCTTCATGTTTAAAGATTTTCTCTTAGTGAAGTCATAGATTTTAGAGCATGTTATACAATTCAGCAGCGTCCAGAAGTAGTGTTCAGATTGCGAGGTTGAAAAATTCAAAAGAATAAAGTTGTTTGTGAGTGATAACATTTCCTATGTGAGAAAAGTAACAGTTAGTTTTCAAAATGCATGATTTATTTTAAATTATTAATTACTGGAATGAATTAGATACTCTGTTACACCTGCTTTGAAATTAAGGAACTATTTTATTCATCAAATTAAATTATTTGAAGTTGGATTGTCCAGGTACAATACTTGTACATTCTGAATTTTTAGAAATCTTTCTTTACCTAACTTTGGATTTCTGATTTTATTAATGGAACTTAATTTTTCTATTTAGTAAGTAATTTGGTTTAAATGGTAATGTAAATTTTCCATTAATAGAGCCTACATATGATTTGTACTCTTCTTAAGAGTAAGTAAACTGCAATAATTTTAATATTATAGGCATACTAATAAACTTTGGAAACCAGGACCTGTAGTGTAACTCCAAACAATGGTTCCAACACATTAAATTCTTCCGATTGAGGGTCTTTCCACTTTTCAGCGGTTGCCCTTTTACTAGCCGGCTGCTGGCCCTTCACATCCACATGTGTCAATCACAGAGGTAGATGATCAACAGCCAGTGTAGGGGTGACATGTGGTTAGCATGTCGAGTCCCCCAGCCGTTATATCTGGTTCCTCAACCTGGAGCCGCTACTTATTGTAGCTACCCAATTGCCTCACGATGCTGGGTGGGCACCAGTCCCATACTGGCCGAAATACCATGAGAAAATTTCTTCCCCCATGGAGACTCGAACCAGCACAAGTCCCGTAGCTCTGCTCCAAGGCTTCCTACCTTAACCGCTCGGCTATGGCGTGGGACATTAAATTCTTACAAATTATAATACAACATTATATGAATATTTTCTATACCACTTACATATTTTAGTTCATTAAAAATTTTCTATAAAATCATTAAAGCCACATTTTTTAAAAAAAATTGACCAGCCTCATGGACTAGTGGTCAGCTTTTCTGACTACTGTTCATGAGGTCCCAGGTTCGATTCCTGGTCAAACCATAGGAATTTTTCCTTAAAGGGAATTATTCCTGTGGTTGCCCATGGTCTGGAATTTTGATTATGTTTAGGATTAAGGACTCTGCTGGTGCACCACTATCATCGTCATCACCCATCATATCATCAGGAAAGTTTAACTCTGCCTTCTAGGTGCCCCAACTTCAGGAGTGGGTTACAATTACGCCAATGCCAGGAGAGAACACCAGAAATGTTAAAATGACAACCTAGGGCATTAAATAAAAGAAACATATTTTTAAAAAATCCCAATATTACATTTTATTTTTATTTATGAGTAACATGGGGATACTTGTATCCATATTTGGAGAGAGAGAGAGAAAGGTAGAGAGAAAATAATTAAATCTTGAGTTCAGTACCAGGAAAGTGTGTTGCAATATCTGTGTTTGGTGTGTAAAGGAAACTAAGTACAAAATGGGCTATAGTGAGTCATCATGCCTAGAAAGTTAGAAAAATAAAGTGCTGTTTCTCATTCCTATTTTACACAAAAGTACAATTACGGACTTAACATCTTTTAAGCAACAAACACAGGTATATGTATATACTCTTTACTGACATTTTCTTCAAGAGACATTACAGATTACTTGTGCATTAATCCCAGTACATTATTTGTGACAAAAAATATGATAAATATCTAAAATTAACAAGAAATAGCTCTCAATATTGAATGCATTTGTTAAATGTGGGACGACATTTTTATTACCGTGTATAAAATATTAATTTGCATAATGTGCTCAGGTCTGAGGAGGGGGTATATGAATCTAGAACATGTAAATCCTTTCACAAGTGGAAAAGGAGCTGTTACCACATTAAACAAAGATCCAAAGTTAGGCATTTACTGAAAAATTTTCATAAAAATATGCTCTCCTGATTTTTTCACTCTAGAAATTATATGAATTATAATTATACGAATATGAATATGGCACACTTAAAATCATGCCAAGGTTTGAGCACGTATTCAGATATTGTCAACAAATTTAATTTTGGTAATTTGTAAGAAAAATGACTTTATTGACAAATTCTTAGTATTAAATACGTAGAGTATTTAAAAATGATGGATGTACTAAAATACAAGTAGGCCTAGAGCTATCAAAGAAAATGGCCAGATTGGAGAACAGAAATAATTCTGCTACTTCTGAGAGATGAATTATGTTACATACCTTTAACTCAGTGTTTGATGTCCAGCATTTAGATCTCAGTTAAATGTTTCTGGGCTTAACGTCTATTGTGACATGTCATTACATAGTTGCTTAAGACAATACATTACAAGCCGGAAGTTCAGGCGTTTAAACCCCAATGGAATTTGGATTTTTAAACTGGCTTAAATATTCTGGCAGCACCATGGCCTGGGGTAGACTCAGCCTCTAATGGAAATAAGTACCAGATACTTGTTCTGGGGTTAAAGGCAGCCATCATGGAGGGCTGACTACCTGACTGACACCTCATGCAGATTGTCTAGAAAGGTAGGAGCTTTAATCTCCCATTACCCCAACGGCTTCCCAAGATCACTTTCTTTATCAGCTTTGTTGGTCTAGGGGTTAAGGTCCTCGCCTCTGGTCCCAAAGATTGTGGGTTCTAACTTGGCTGGTGTTGATGGATTTTTTAGGATGGAAAAATCTAAGGAACAAGTCCTCCGGGAGGGACTTTAAGCTGTGGTTCCTGAGTCTAAAGGTTTTTGGACTCATAAAAGAACCTCAAGCCTAAATTAGAGACTCTGAGGAAAATTTAATTGTCCTTTTCCATCCAAGTAATACCTTAGTTGCCTACTAGGTGTGTCTTTCAAGATTTTTAAATTAGATTACGTAACTCTGTTGAGGTCACTGTGTTAATGTTTTAAGAAATGTAAAACCGTACCTGAGATCTCAGTCGTCCTCAATAATTTGCAGTGTTGTTTTGTAGGAGGCCTTTCGATAACTTAGGTATCATCTTCAGCTTTTATTTTGCTTTGGCAAAATGAAAGCAGAAGATGATATGTAAGTTATTGAAAGGCCTCCTACGAAACAACACTGCAAATTATTGAGATGACTGAGATCTCAGGTACTGTTTTACATTTCTTAAATCTTTAGGTGTATCTTTAAGGTGTTGTGCAAACCACATGTCACTTGCTGACATAAGTAGGGAAATAAGTAACTAAATTAGCTTGTTTAAATAACTCCCGATAGGGAGCACCCTTGTCCCCATGTGGTGATGTATTGGTATAGACTAGATTTGAGCTCTGTGGCAAAAATTAAGATAATAAAATTTGAAAAAAACTGAGCCCAACAAGACAAGAGCTAACAGATTTGCTGAATGCAAAGATGATATAATTATTACATTCAGTTTATAAACATCTTGAATTTAAGAGGTAATGAAGGAACATTTACTTCAATGCCAAGCAATACCTAAAATCAAAAGAGATATTCAAACTCAGCTAATATCTTATTATAAGGATGCTAGACGGAGAATGGATGAAGTCCAAGATTCAGAGTATTAGTAAACAACAACAGGTTATTGCAGTGCTGGTAATGTAAAAATGGATAGACAAATGGGATAGAAAAATAATTGGTACTAGTATTGTGTAGGCCTACTCTTCTGAATTTTACACAAATGATTAAACATAAGAAGAAATAAACTTCAGTTTTCCTCATGTATCTCACAGAATGTTTTTTAAACCTATTAAAAAACACTATTGTTGCACCAAGTATTCTCTAGAAATTCAGTATATAATGGAAATGGACAGCTAACGACAAATGAGGGAAATTTTGAGGAAGTGGCTGAATTCAAATACCTAGGAACAATAATCACAAATAGGAATGAGATACACAAAGAAATTAAACATAGGCTCAATTCTGGAAATGCATGCTATTATGCATTGCAGAGACTTTTGATGTCCCAACTCCTTTCAAAAAACGTTAAGCTGAAAATATTTAAAACTATTATTCTACCAGTTATATTATATGGATGCGAAACATGGACTCTTACTTTAAGGGAGGAAAGGAGATTACGAGTATTTGAGAATAAAGTTCTTAGGAAAATTTTTGGACCAAAGAGAGATGAACAGACAGGTGAATGGAGAAGACTACATAACAATGAACTACATGGTCTTTATAGGAAGCCAGATATAATAAGAACAGTTAAGTCTCGTAGACTGCGATGGGCAGGACATGTTGCGCATATGGGGAATGAAAGACGTGCATGGAAACTTCTTGTAGGAAAGCCAGAAGGAAAACGCCCAGTTGGTAGACCAAGAATGAGGTGGGAGAACAACATTAACTATGATTTGAGGGAAGTAGATTATACAGGGAATGATTGGAAAGCATTGGCTCAGGATAGGGATGTATGGAGAGCTTATGTCCGCGCGGCCATGAACCTACGGGTTCGATAGTGCCAGTGAGTAAGTAAGTAAGTCATTCGCCAGACATTCTTATTTTCAATTGATCTTAAAAAGACTTAAGTAAGATCTAAGAAAGCTTCAAACAAACAAAATTAAAATTTTAATAATATATACACAAATTTTTCACTCATTCTAACATATGCAGCTTTTGTTTCATGTTTGCAACTCGACATCAACAAGTTAGATACAGAACAAAAATATATTTTTGCTTTAATTAGTTCATAATTATCAGTTCAGCTTTTATATAAAATCCACGGAAGAACTTCACAAACACTTAAATATACATTCACCCTCTGTATACAATATAAGTATACATCATCTACCTAAAGAAATCTGCCTAGCTCAAAATCCAAAGCACGAAAAGTGCAGTGGGTAGCATTGAATACACACACACACACACATATATATATATATATATATATATGTTATAATTAAATTTTAACATTTAGTAATGAAGGCCTAATATGACATGAAAAGAAAAAAAAATGATAGAGAATATATATATATATATATATATATATATATATATATATATAAAAGGAAAAATAAATGTTTGTGCTAGGATGCCTGGATAGCTTAATTGGTACCACACTAATGTATCAAGTTATAGATCCTGGGTCCAAATCCTGGTTCAGGTGTTTATTTTTTTTCATGTCATGTATATATACTTCTATGTATATACGGTATGTAGATAGTTCATTGTATGAGTAAAAACAAAGATTGTGGAATCTCATAACTGGCCAAGATATGCTTTAACCCCTTCTGGCACCTTATGTCATGAAATCAGAGTTAATCGATGCTGAATTAAAAAAAAAATAGATAAACATTTTACAATTCTTTAATATAATATTGTTAGCTGTGGTGGTCTAGTAGTTATGTTTCTTGCCTCTAGTCCCAAGGATCATGGGTTCAAACCCAGCCAGTGTCAGTGTATTTTTAGAATGAATAATACCAAAGAACAAGTCCTCTGGGAGGGACTTCAGCCTTGGGTTCTGAGTATGAAAATTTTCAGGTTCATAAAAGAACTGCAAGCCTGAATAAAAGGCCTCTGTGCAAAATTTAACCGACCTTCATCCACCCAAGTAATACCTTAGTTACCTACTAGATGTCCTAATGAAGTGATTTACTAACTATATGTCACTCGTTGACATCAGCAGGTAAATAAGCATAACTAAGATTAAATTAAATGTTTCATACCTCTCCTCATATCCAGTATTCTAAGTAGACCGCAGTTTCAAATCCTTGGTGGATTCATCTTCAATACCCTCTCTTTGACTGATGTTACGTCGATCAGAAGAACTGTTCTTCAGATCGACATAACATCAGTCAAAGAGAGGGTACTGAAGATGAATCCGTTCTTCAGATCGACATAACATCAGTTAAAGAGAGGGTATTGAAAATGAATCCACCAAGGATTTGAAGCCACAGTCTCCTTAGAAGACTGGATATGAGGAGAGGTATGAAACATTTAATCTAATCTTAAATTGAACCTCATAGTGATTTCTTCCTATTAAAGTTCAAGCATAACTAAGTTAGCTTCACTAGGAAACTCCCTTTAGGGAGCACCTCTGTCCCCATGCAGGATGTATGGAGCATATACATACATGCATAATATTATTTCAGTTTCATTCCAACAAAAATGATATTGATTAGAGTGCTATAGTTAAGATTAACATGCCCCATTAATAGATTTATTAGAATATTCTTAACTTTACTCCAAGGTCACAGCACTCTTAGTTTAAACATAAATAATTAGAAAAAAAAATCCTCTTTCAGGTCTTGAGAATAGACCAACTCAAAGCAGCAATAGAGCTATCTTTCTTCTCTCTTGCCATCTCCACTTTGGTCATGTGACTTGTCACCTTCATAATGAACTTGATGTGAAATTTGTTCCAGTTCCAGAGTTGCAAAGATTATATCCTTCTCCGCTCACCTGTTCTCTTTCCAACCCTCTCCTCTTCTTTCTGTGAGACTACTTACTATGTGTTACTGACCAACCAATGTCTCTAAATGAAGTATATTTTTACAAAGAAACTTATGATTTCTTGATGAAAAGATTTTCATATAAACTTTAAAACTAGCACCTTATCTTTCTTGGAGTTCTCAATAATTTACCTTCAAAATAGGATGATTTTTATATCTGTTCTCAAACATAGACAGAAAGTTATATTTAATTTGCATCATTGTAGTTCTTCCGGATCCTTACTAACACTAGTATATGAAATTGTCCTCCAGTCTTATTTCACTTTTTTTAGACACTTGTCAAAATTTGTTCTTGGTCAGTACACAGAAGTATTAACATTAAGAAATGAAAATTAAGAGAACAGAAAGCTTCTTTGCATGAGGTAATAAAGCATGGCCATTTTACTGAATTGCTACAAGTATACTTTTGTGTCATGTGCATAGTTTATAAATCTGTTAAAATATTGGTTCATTTATAGTTTCAATACTAGTAAAATTCATATCAAATTCCGTTGAGGTGAAGTCATATGATGAAAGTTAAAAAATTAAATTTTGCCTGTTGGTAGGTGCCGTCGTCCTCAACTTTGTTAAAATATTGTATACAAAATTAACTGGAGCGCTTTTGGAAGTTATCTTCCATGTTCTGCAGGTTAAGTTTCCGTAATTTGTTGTTGTTGTGTACAGTGATGTTTACTCCAACTGTTGCTGCTACAAACAATTGAAGAAAACATCACCATACACAACAAATAACGGAAACTCAACCTGCAGAAGATGGAAGATAACTTCCGAAAGCGCTCCAATTAATTTTATAAACAATATTTTAACAAAGTTGAGGACGATGGCACCTACCAACAGGTAAAATTTAATTTTTTAAGTTTCATCACATTTATAGTTTATTAATTAAGGAGTGGCAGTTTTAAAGGTTCTAAGTGCCATATTTTTTAAAAAATTGTTATTATTCACCATGTGATTCCATGCGCCAACGCCAATAACCTATATACATTTAAAACCTAACAGACATATGGTGTTTTGCCTATGTGTGGTTGTGTGTGCCACAGCCGGCTTTGCTCCTACATAAACTCCGCGTGTAAAGCATACATATTACATTATGAAATGTGCGTGTTAAGGAATAATGTTTTCTAAATAAATCCATTTTTTCATACAGTTACAGTACATACGAAAAAAGCACAAAAAGTTTTAAAAAGAGACATGCTATAACAATTTTGTGAAATCATTTTTTTTAATACTATTTATGTACTGTCTATTTTATGTAATGATTAATTAGTGGTAAACAATTCACATGCCACTAATTAATCATTACATAAAATAGGCGGTAAATAATAGTATTAAAAAGTAACAATGGAATTTTTTGCTAGTAATAAAATGTAAACACTGTACTTGTACTTTGCACAAAAAGTAATTGGTATTTTTAAAAAAAGCTGGTGAGGAGACTTTTCCAGCATCTTCTATAAGGTAAGATTTATATACATGCTTTACACGCAGAATTTATGTGGGAGCAAAGCCAGCTGTGGCACACCCAACCGTGTACAGGCAAAACACCGTGTGCCTGTTAGGTTATAAATGAAGAACTCTGTATAATAACCATGCACCATTCACTGTACAATAATTTCTGTACCCATCAACAGGCAACAGCATGAACTAACTCCATGCCCTTTGGCTTTGGTTCTAAGTGCCTTGGATCATGCCTTGCATATGTAGTCATAATAATTATGTTGCAGGGGAGAACAAAGCTTGTGTTATGATTTTCCTTATGCTTTTCTTGATAGAGCATTGTAATTTTAATGAGATTATCACAAGTTCCTCGTGAATGCCCACAGCTTTCTTAGCCATGACTGTGATTTTGGATTGACTGAAAAGAGAAATGGAGTTTCGAAGGCATACGTTCCAGAGGATTTGCATGTAATCATAACAAGGTTGTAGCGAATGAAAGCAGGCAACGTCTATGACGTGAAGAATGCTGCAGACTCAGTTATAAGTACTGCAAAGTGTGAGATCAAAAAGTTGAGCATTATTAAAGTATCAAATGACTTTTCTGGTAAAGTTCTTTCTAAGGAAATATTTGAGGAAGCAGAGAACTCGAAAGAAGTAATCATTTTGAAACATGGATCCACTGATGTAAGATCACTTACCTTCATAGTTGGTCTCCCATGAGTCTACTTCCAGCAAAGAAGGAAGACCTCCTTAATATGCTTCCATATCTTCCTGCAAAGTCTTTTTAAGAACAGTTTTGTTCTGTGTAACAGATCCTGTGAGTTTGTACTTGTTTGTAGTGTTCTGTGCTCTTCAGTATACATTATTTTTGTTTCATAGTTAAATATGGGAAATAACATTATGAGGTTCTTAGTTCATGAATTAATGAGTAATTTTTTACATCTTACCTCATAGTTAATGTTTTCTTAAACACGGGAACTGCAGTTTTCAAGAGAACCATCACTCTCATTTTCAACCAACATTATGAAGAACAAATTTAGATCCATGAATATAAAAATTCCTGATGAACGAGTCCCGATTTTGAAGTTCATCAAATCAACAGCAGATGGCAACATTATTGATGGAGATTCCAACGAAAATCCGGTAGTCATAATGTCAGTTGAAAATGAGAGAAATAGTTCTCTTGAAAACTGCAGTTCCTGTGTTTAAGAAAACATAAACTATGAGGTAAGATGTAAAAAATGGCTCATTAATTCATTATTTTAGTTTATTGCTCAAAATGATTTATAATGGCACTTAGAACCATCATAATGAAAAGTGGAAGGGACTTGGAACCTTCTATAACTTTTGTGTCAGTACTCACTCAATAAACAATTTGTTATGCGTAAAGTATCCTAACATGAAGTATCATATTTTCTTCAAGTTATGACGATTAAATAAAAGGAAATCAAAACACTACTTAAATTGTAAGGTTTTTTCCACCTCCTGTAAAATATACTAAAAGGCACTTAGAATGTATGCAATTTCCACTCCTCAATTATTGAAGAAGAAGAGTGAATAATAAATGGTATTAATGGTTATTCGTACTTGTTAAACTGACAAAATAAATGAATGTGAATGTTAGATGAGGAGATGTTTCATAAATCAGACAATATGTCAGTTCTTATGTCACTTTGAGTCAAAAACTATGTAACAAATAAAAACAATTAATAATAGTTTTCAAAACTTGGCTTCATTAGTAATTTGTGAAGCAATAGAGTAAGAGTAGTGGTTTACTTCAGAGTGGGCAGGTGCAAATTGATGGGAGGATGGCAGGGTTCTTTACCTCCTGGAAAATTCAGATTCCTCTGTTGGAAAGCTGTCTCATGCCATAGGTGAATGGTTTAAGGCATGATGCCTTGGCACTTGCATTGGTTCAAGTCGCCATTTTCTCATGGAATTTTGGCAAGTATAGGACCGGTGCCCACTCAGCATCATGAGGAATTTGGGTAGCTACAATAAGCAGTTTGTCTGAAGTCATGATGGTCATGGGTTCAAACCCGACCAGGGTCAGTGGATTTTTAGGATAGAAAATACAAGGGAAAGTATTTGGGAGCACTTTAAACCATGAGACCCAAGTCTAAAAATGCAATAATAATGTTGATTGTAAAAATGTACAAATACTGCAGAACTCTTAACATTTTAGTGTCCTCTCTGGAGAAAATGTTAAATTCACGCCCTGAGAGTGGGAGTAATAGATTAGTTATTAGATAGATAAATGTTTGAATGTTAGTAAACACCTTTACATACTAGATATCACACTGAGGCGATGTGCTAACCACACTTCACTCATTGGTAAATGAGCATAACCGAATTAGCTTGGTTAAGAAAATCCTGCTAGAGAGCACCCAAGTCTCCACAGGGGACGTATGAGGCATGTACATACATACAATAAGTAGTGACTCCAGGTTGAGAAAACCAGCTGTAATGGCTAGGGTACCCAACATGCTGACTACATGTCACTTCAGTACTGGCTACACGTGTAGATATGAGGCCAGGTCCCCTAGACCTGTTGCTCCACAGAGTTTAGCATAGTTCTCAGTTGGAAAACTAATAAAATTTATTTCTGCCAGAGTTAGCATTGTTCTCCTTTTAGATATGTTATTAACCTTCCATCGGGTGCAATATTCGGACCTTCGAGTTCAGGCACAACGTGCCTGATCAGCACACGCTTAAAAAAATATTATTTAACACACTGTTTGCCAATCTAGTCCCACGCCGTAGCCGAGCGGTTAAGACAGGAAGCCTTGACTCAGAGCTACAGGACTTGTGCTGTTTTGAGTCTCCATGGGGAAGAAATTTTCTCATGGTATTTTGACCAGTATGGGACTGGTGCCCACCCAGCATCATGAGGCATTTGGGTAGCTACAATAAGTAGCGGCTCCAGGTTGAGAAAACCAGTTTGACATGCTGACCACATGTCACCTCTACACTGGCTGATGATCACCTGTGATTGACACATATGGATGCGAGGCCAGCAGCCGGATGGTAGGCTAAGGGCCTTGTAGGCCTCTTGCACCAGGAGAGAGGAGAGTTTGCCAATCTAAACAATGGGAAATCAAAGAAATGTTATTGTTAGGGATGTCCAATGGATAAAATATTCAAAATTTGCTACTAGAAAATTTTTTTGGGCATAATATTGATTAAACAAATTTTAAGAAAATTTGTGATAAGCCTCCAAACAACATGATATAAAAGTAAGAACAAGATAGGTTCAGTTCAAATATACTTGCAAATAGTTCACATTATCAACATTTAGCCTATGTTTTTAGCAAAATTATTCAAGAATATAACATTGTTTAGTCTAAATAAGTTAAATAAGGAGTTTTCTTTTTACAAATATTTTTAAAATACACATCTTCAAAAATGTAACAACTTTGGGTGCAATGAGCTTCTCTGAACAAAATATTTACAACCGCCATGGTAACGGTAGAGAGCACACTGAGTGGGGTGGTTGTTTAGAGCAGGTAAAAATAAACAGCTACTCGGATGCCTAGTCATCAACGCCATCTGATTGCAGTGTGATGAGACAAAATTGACAGCCTCTGCCTCTCAGATCAGATGCGCCCAATGGAAGGTTAATGGTTTTCATTATTTTTGAGTGTTACTAATTCATTGCATAATAACAAAGCTCATTTGTTGTTCAATCTGTAGTGTGTGCTACAATAATACATTGTCTGGTATTGGCATTAATTAGTTATTATGAACAGTTTTTATTCAACAATGGGTAAATAACATCTAAAAGTTTGGAGGTCTTTTGTTTATCAATATTATTGTTACTTTTAAATTGTAATATGTATTGTTGGTCAGCCATTGTTTTGAGTCATTTCTATGTCTTGTTTGTTCATTTTGTTTTCGCGCTTCAGTTTTGTAAGTCAACAAGAATAAAACAGCAGCTAATCCTAACAGAATCTTTAATAACATCACATAATGCAATGATCTAACAGTTGATATTATTATTAAAATCAATGAAGTACCAATTTGAAGTCTCAGAATTTTGTGCAGTGACAGTTCAACATCTACTTGTAAGTGCGAGCCAGGATGACATGCAGACAGTCTGTAAGTAGCCGGATGAAAATTGTCTAGTTAGAACAAGGCACATATTCAAGCAAACTGCTAAAGATAGGCTAACATACATAAACCATTTAGTTAATCTTTATTTTGTAGTTCAGAGAATGCAATGATAATGTTTATTGTAAAAATGTACAAATACTGCAGAACTCTTAACATTTTATTGTCCCCGTTGGAGAAAATGTTAAATTCACACCCTGAGAGTGGGAGTAATAGATCAGTCATTAGATAGATAAATGTTTGAATGTTAGTAAACACCTTTCCTCTTCTTTTTGAAAAGCAAAGGGAATTTTTATACAATTTGTTATAGAGCAAATTCCTATTCATCTCCCATAAGATAATTTGCAATGAGTTACATTATTTGAATTATAATGTCAAGTAGCATATGCTCTTTTTGAAAGTTTTCAGAGGTTACAAATTGTACAATTTGCAGGGGCACAAGTCTTACATTAAGGTAAAAATTGTATAGACCATTTTACAGCAAAGAATAACCTATAAGAACAGAGATAATTTGAATACTGTTAGAGTCAATATAATGGTCCAGCTATAGGAAACTTTTAATCACAGCTATCGATGAAAACACTGCTGTTGATATCTTGTCTTGATAAAGTTGCCAATAATTAAATTATCATCAAAAAAATCAATTAAAGAAAAGTGCCCACAGAATAATTTAATTCTGAATAATTGTTTACATGATGCCATTAGACAATTAGAAGAACAATTAAACAATAATTTTAAAATTAATAACCAAGCCATCAAACTATATTGTTTGCAGATGATCAGGAATTTTTTTAGCAATACCGAGGACGAGTCACAAATTGATGAATTAAATGAAGTAATAAGTAAATACAATATATGCATATCAGAAAAAATAAAGTAATGGCCTTTCGAAGGATTAAACCATAGAAGATGCAAAATAATGATCAGTAACAAAATAATAGAACAAGTAAACAATTTCAACTACTTACGGTTTAATGTATCTTACTGTCAAAAGAATGATATGAACTTAAAATTAAACAAATTTTATAATATGGGTAGAACAATAAGAAGAACTTTAGAAAATAAAACATTAAAAATTACACAATTAAAATTCGTAAAACTATGGCAGTATCCATGTTAACATTTGCTTCTGAAAATTGGACACTTAATAAATCAGATAAAAGGAAAATAGAAGTAGCTGAAATAAAATTCTTACGTTCAGTAGCAGGCTATACATTGTTAGATAAGAAATATAGTGAAGAAATAAGAACCAAACTTAACATCTACAGTGTTATAGATGAAATTCAAAATTTAAGATCTAACTAGCTCCAACATATAGAAAGAATGACATCCAATAGACTCCCACAACTTTTATTCACTAGGTCTGCGACTCAAAGGGGAAGAAGGTAGATGTTGGGCGCCCCATAAGTCTTAGTTTGGAGGGATACAGTCTCTTGATGTGGAAGACAGGTCTATGTCCATAGTAACGGCCGTGATGTTAAAGAAGACTTTTAAAGGCATATAGTTTGGTATTTAAACATTATTTAATTTGGCTTCTTCTACTCTGTCAAAACATAATTAGTTCATGTTATAGACAGTGTTGTAGACACAGTATATTGAGTCATTTATTATTACAAAATTGGGATATTTCAGAGTGGCGACAAACATTGGTCGTATAAATCTAATTTTAGGCTAAAAAAAACAATTTGTCATAATGAATGGGGATATGCTGTTCGGTGTCTTGTCGAGATATGATGTACGGTAATTCCAATGTAATCCATAGTTGTGCATGTTTTCTTTGGCTATTGAGTGCAACTATTTTTGTGATTTAGGAAAAATAAGAAATATTTTAAATTATTCAATGTAGGCCAATTGACAAATTGCAAGTATTAATTAAGCGATTAGTATTTTGCTTTATTAAAACTTGTGAATTTAGCTTGACAATTATTAGATAGTTTCATCAGATGCATTAATATTAGAAGTTGGAGCTTTATCTTGCATGAAAATAAGCTATACCTAATATATCTGGAAGAAAGGGCATATCAGTAATTATATCTCTCTTGCCGTCTTCAAAGTAGCAAAAGTTGATTAGCGTCCCTGACTAAACATTTTTACACTACCATATTTGATATCTGTAAACAAAGTCCAACATTTTAAATTGTTTCAAACAGTATGTGATGTTGAGGCACTAGTAAATAGCTGTTTGCCTTCATATCGCAGATTCATACACAAAAATACCAATTCCTAACATGGAGAAATCTGGACATGAGATCTATAGACTTTGATACCATTAAGAAGCCTCTTTTCTCGTACACTTTCTATGTATGTAATTTTGATAGCAATTTAGAAAATGGGCCTTACGTGAGAATATAGTTTGTCTCCAAGGTATTAAATGTGGCATGGTAAATAATCATCCAGGATAAGGCAGAGTGTCGGTCCAATATTGATGGTATACACTCTTGGAAAACTTTGTATTTGCTCAGCATACCGAAATGATGACAGAAATAACTACAATTTTTGTTGTGTATGTATCGCACGATGAGGAAGCACCCTGGAAAAGCGTATAGGCAACACCTTGCATCGATCTTCACATATTTATAAACAACAATGGCGGAGAGGATTATCATTCGATGAGCATAAGTGGGACTATGGTACTGAAGTGTTATTGGAAAGTGGAGATATGTTGTTGAAGTGCAACGACGTTGAATGGTTGAATTTGGGACACCTCCAGCAACAAGAGTAACAATAACAAGAGTAACAATAACAAGAGTAACAATAACAAGAGTAACAATAACAAGATAAACAATGCCAAACACCTGCACGACTGCAACAGTACTCTGGTTATCAGTCCGAATAGTCTCTTTCTTCCCCACCTGCGACCTCTCAACCATGCGCTTGGCCGGGGCGTCTCCATCGTCTTCCAGTACTTGTCTGGGTATCTTGTTATTGTTACTCTTGTTGGTGGTGGTTGTCGCCCAGAATTCAAACCATCCACACGTTGTTGGGTTCATGCTTCAAACAACATTCTCTCACTTTCCATTAACACTCTAGTGTCCACTGATGTTCATCAAATGATAATAATCTCGGCTGCCATCGTTGTTTATAAAGACGTGAGAGATCGATGAAGCATGTTTCTATGATTTTTTGCGCAGTGGCCGCGGGTACTGTGTGATGCATACAATACAAAAATTGTATTTCTGTCTCTATTTCATTGCTGATGAAAATAATGTTTCATAAGAGTGTATACTTCACTTTGTGACACTGCTGTATAACTCTGGGCATTGACTGAGGACGCCTGTTATCAAATATTATGTTTTTTATTAAACTCATTAGCATTATTAATTATATGTATCGTGACAATAATAATAATTAAATGGTCGAACAATGTGTGTTATTCGTAGTCTGAGTATCAGTGGATTATAGCTGTTTCACATAAAGGTCAGTGGCAAGAGAGTATCAGTTCGATAACTGATAAAGCCTTTATCAGTACTACTTCAATCTCAAAACTCTTAATCTATAAATACTCGGATTGAAATTGTAATATAGTTATGAATGCTATTGGAATTCGGTTATGAATTTTAGTTACTTATGTGGAAGTGTTGTGCACGGCATATTAGTTCTTCGGTCCAGATTAAACGCTCTGAAAATATGGATTTTCAAGTAGGGGAAATTTTTGTTATGTTGACAATGAAACGTGTGACATATTACCTGTGATGTATTTACATACACCACAACAACCTACACTGGAAAGCATGTAAGCACACATTTCTCTGCCCTTTAATAATAACATCACATTTATGTCAAATTGCTGTTAATTCAACTTCTTATAAACATTTTGATCAATGGAGTTCATAACACATGCTACTGTTTTGAATGCCATTAAAACTTTCTTTTTAAATGGCAGCGTATTTGCTTATGATAGACATAATCTTGATGTATAGGTAAATGTATTAAATTGAATTTCGGACAGGTAATAGACATGTTTACAAACAAAGGTTGCAGTCACGCAGGCTGCTGTAAATGACAATCACGAGCTGACTAATACAGAACACATAGATACCAGTACCTCTCATTTATTTACTGTAGTCCTTTTCAAATGGGATGATTTGATTGCTCTCTCAAAATAAAGTTGCACTCTTTTGGAATGTTGCATGAGTCACAAATTTCAAAACATTTTCCAGTATTTTGCTTCAGTGAAAGTGATCCTATTTGTAATTCTTTCACTTTGCTTTGTTGTTAGTATGGGATTCTGGTTGTTTATCTGCACATGCTTGTTGAGTCTGATTGCATGAACGTCATCTCAGTTGTGTATGTTGTGTACAGATGTTATTAAATGCATGTACATGATACCGATAATGTATTTAAAATTTAATAATGTCAGAATGTATCATAAAATAATGCAACTTTAACTGTTGGAAATACATTTGCTCTGACTTTCAAAGAATATACATCAATGTTTTTTTATTAATAATGAAATAATTTTCTATGGAAGTGTACAATTATAATTATGTAGCAGTATTGTAATTTATACTTCAAAATTCAAGTGATATTGGAACAAAGTGTTGCAGTTTGAAGTAAAATAATGTAGGTCAATTCTCATGTAAAGCCATGTATAAACCAGTAATATTTTGGAATTTCCACAAGTAAAAACATTTCTGCTAAATAAATGTTCAAAATGCAAAATATTCAGATGAGAATTAATTTTGATGCATAAGGTAGGCATGATCAGAATTGTTTTCTGTTAGTAAGCTTATAGTAATAAAATTGATATGTTTCTTGTTTTGTGAAGATTCTCATTTGCATACAATTAAATATTGTACATTTAGAAAAGTGGAAAGAAGTTTGTAGCATTTTCTTTATATGGGTTCTGTTAATTTCTTTGCTTCTTTTTATAGGTCTAAGACTTATGATTTAAAAGAGGTTTGAGCATGTCACATTTTTACTGAAATGTGATAAAAATAAAGAATTTTTTTTACAAAATTAAGACTGGTGTTATCAATAATGATAATTTATAACATAAGTGCTTTAGAAATAAAATAGCTTATAGAATATGTGAAAGCTGAGGAAATATTAAACAGTCACCAGTGATTTCTTGTTCCCAAACAGGACTGGCATCACAGCATAGCTCAGTTGCTTCTATGTCAAGTGGTGGAGGTGGTGCAGGGGCTACAGCAAGTTATTATCAACAGGCATCGGCTGCCCCACAGCATGGTGAACAGCAGTCCCATTCCCAGCACAGCCCTACAAAGTATCCTGAGAATGGCCATGACACACTCTCTGATTTTGTACACTTTGTGTGTCAGGAGGCAGAAACCCAGGAGACACAGGTATCTGCAAGAGTTTATTTCTTTCAATTGGTCAATTTGAACAAGTAGGTTTTGCAAATCATGAGTTCAAGATGACATTTTTATCTTTAGCTTTGTTGCAAGATTTCTGTTGCTCACATTTATATTTCCTTAGAAAAAAATGACTGCTGACAGAGTTTTATTGTGATTTTGTGAATGGTGCAAACAAATGAATAAATATTTCTGATGGTTAAAGCACCCTATGATATTTCAAATTTAAATAATATATGTTTACATTTATCAAGTTTTGCTTGAGAGCACATAGCGAGTTTGTTACAGCGAAAATAAACGTTTCTACAAATTAATTTTACAGGATAATGCAGATGACTAGACTAGCAATTATTAGCATAATCCAATTTAAAAATATTGCAGAGGAAAACTCAATACAAGGTTTATAGATCATGTTCTATTTTGAACTCTTCCCAGAGCATTTTTGAATTGCCATGAGGACAAGGAGTAGCTTTAAAAAGAATATTAGATAACAAGAACAATCCAGATAACTTAAATCAATCAGTAAAATGACAATATAAGGAAATAAATACAACATAAGAAATCAGTAAAACGAACATGTAAAAAAAATAATACAACATTCCAATATCAATATTTTCTCTTTTGTGATGCAGAAAAATAAATTATCATAATTTCTAGATAGATAACTCTTTTTTTTAAATAATTTTGGAGAAATCTCTCTTTGCATACCTACCTGAGAATACTAATTAGGAATAACAAAGACAATATAAGAAATAAGTAATAAACAATTATGTTTTTAATAAAAATCTCATTAATTATTTAGGATCATTAGGTTTCAGTGTAGTTCTTGCAGTCAATGGCAGATCAGTCTTCATACAAAGACTCTCAGAATAGTCCCCCTTAAACAGAAAATGTGGCAATGGGAAAAATAATGTACAAAATTGAATTACTGCAGTATAACAAAGCAGCAAAATTTACAGATTCCCTGAGATGCGTACTAATCTTACAATTTTTCCCTTATCACAATATTTATTTTTTGTTTTTATTTAATTTAATATGATTTATTACATGTCCATCCATAGTAAATCTGCCCAAAGGCAGGTCCTTCACTGCAATCATAGCATTTTCATGCTATGCTTGCAGCTTTACTAGGGAATTGTAGGTGTGGTAGCTTCCCGTTGCTTTCCACACCGTAGAAGGATGATGACGATGAAGATGATAATGATAAGGATGATGATGATGATGATGGCCATATGATTTCGGGGACCGTTTGGGTCTTAAAGTTTTCCTGGTATTTGTCTTACAGGTGAGGAAATAGCTATTACATGTATATCGTTAAATACACATACATTTTTGTAATAAAAATATGAATCATAATAAAAATGATAATAATAAAAATTTTAATAATTTATATTTATTTGCATTTATGAACTCATATTTAGACATATAACAATTAAAATATAATAATAAACAAGTAATCTATATTTAAATCTGAGTTCCATGTATCAGTAATCACTCATGTTCAATAAATTATTATTGTACTATTGTTATTCAGTTATTGGAATACATTCTATTTCTGAATAACATTACAAACATTAAAACAGTAATATTATGTTATAATCAAGAATACACTGTATATATATATATATATATATATACACACACACACACACACACATACACATTACTGTAAAATGGGGTGAGTAGGGACCAAAACTGGAAAAAAGTTATACAATTAATTATGGTAAGTCATTTGTATTTGTGTCTATGATAATGGTACAAGTGTAGTTATGTTGTTGATACTCTTTTACACACTCTTTTTGTCACCAAAATCATTCTATTGTATTCTTGGATTGACAGCCCTTTTAATCAGCAGTTTATTTTTATAGAAATTGTACAGCTTGGAAAAATTGTATGATACTAATTTCTTGCTAGACTAATTTGTTGTTAGACTGATATTCTCATTTCAGTGTATTTCAGTAAGTATTGTCATTCAATATATTTTTATTATTTGAAAGCTACATGCGAATTTGTTTAGTTTGGTGTACATGTTTTTATTAAATTGGGGTGAAAAGGGACAAGATGAAAAATGCAAAAACATATTTATGTGAAAAATAGATGCTTATAAATCAAGAGGTTAAGATGGCATATGGCACGCACAAGAGGGGAAAGAAAATGAACGCACCAGTATACCAATATTCTAGTGCACATCTTGTTTAACATACGCCACAAAAACATCTCTTGATTCATACTGTTTTACGTTATTAGTTACAAGTGAAACTAATTTCAATTTTAACACTTTGATAATGACTGTTTGTAGTTCTAACCTATCCTTACCTAAATTTTTGCTTTATCAGCTATTGATGATCCCTGAGATATATAACATAAGAGTCCCTCGATCTATAGTACATTGCCTGTTGATGTCTAGAAGTGATACAGGCAGTTCAGGCAATTGCTTTGGTATGTCCATGAGAAGGACATGGAAAAATTTGAAATTTTGAAGTTAGCCCTATATTTTTCTGTGTCAAGAACAAATATGGAAACATCACTGATGGGCAAAATATTGGATTAATTAAAGAAGGTTGTTAGACTTGTCTTTCTAAAAGTATCTTCATGTTCCACACCATCTACCTCCTCATTCAAGAGATTAGAGAAGAATTATTTCTATCTCTCAATAACTTTCCCATCCTCAATGCAACCAATAATCTAAGCAAGAATCAAATTAAGGTCTTGTAGCTTTCTCTGTTTATTTCTGGAATGGACAATAATAAGGATGGAGAGTTATCATTACAAAAAGTAAAGCAGAAGAAACAGTATGTTTTAGAAACAAAAGAGAGAGTTTAATCTAGTATTACAAAAAAATATAGAGTAGCATTAAAAGAGAAAAATATGGCTCCCAGAGCAACAGATAGTGTTAAATATTATAATCAAGGTAGATCCTGCAGAGAAGTGCCAGTAAGAATCTGTAGAAAGAAAAAGAGGATTCAAAAAATGAGAATATAATATAAAATACAGATAACTATATTTAATGACAAAATAGAAATATTCCAAGTTTCTGAAAGATGTAAAACTTTAATTTCAATCTAATGTCAGTTTTTTTTTAGAAATAAGGAGTAAAAAATCAAATATCTTTCTATTGTGTTGTAAGCCCATGTTTTCCCTTAACAGAGATTTAGGCGCTCTCTCCCTACAGGGAAGAATTTGAACCATACTAATTTAGTTACACTTGTTTTCATATAGATGTCATTTGAGTAGTCCATGGTCAGCGTTCCACCTCATACTGACATCTAGGAAACCAATGTAGTACTAGGACAGGAAAATTCAGTAAATTTTGCTTAAAGGCCTTTTCATTCAGGCTTAAGGATCATTTACAAGCCTGAAAATCTTCAGACTCGGGACCCATGGCTTAGGCTCGAATCTATGAACGCATTAGACTGTAAAAGTCGTTCTCTGCCTGTACTCTGCTGAGAAAGTTGCATCCAAATACGCTTTCGTGTACTCAAAAATCTGTTCATGCGATAATAATTGCTGAAATTCCTAAGCTACCTGGCGAGGTGACTTAGCAGAGAAACGAATCGTGAGCAACCCGATGGGAACGATGTAGTTTGAAACCTTGCTGCATACCTTGCTGCTTTATCCAAGATGTCGTACCTTGAAGACTTCGATCATGTTTTTGGTATACGTGGTGAAGAGGAATTTGATAGAGTCTACCAAAGAATTCAACTGGAAGAACAGGAGAATCGGCATAATATTGCGTGATGCAGATGTCGTCATATATGGTATTATTTGCGGGATGCAAGCATAAATGCATTCCTCTAGCAGACGAAAATAACAGAAGTGGTTTTATCACTGAGAATTCTGGGTAATTTCTTGCCAATATTACGAAAACGACGACTTTCATGCATGACCAGTTAGTGGGTAGCTAATTCGATCTTTGCACTTGCTCACGGAAAATCAGCTCACCAGTGATTGGAAGTAATTTGAGTAGAGACTAATGTATTTGCATGCGGCCCTTAAAGTCCCTCCTGGAGGACTTGCTCCTTGGATTTTTCCATCCTAAAAAAATCCATCGACCCCAGCTGGGTTTGAACCCACGAACCTAGGGACCAGAGGTAAGGAGTATAACCAATAGTCCAAAGAAGGTAATTTGTGTTCCTATAATATTTTGGATTATGGAATACAATGAAAATAAGCGCATGTCCTTTTTCACCTCAACCTATGGGGGGAATGGGGACACATACAAAAGTAAATTTCTGTTGAATGGTATAGAAAATGTGACTAGAATTATACAATATTACCATAATACCCTCAGTCAAAAATAATTTAATGTTCAAATAATTACTGAAAAAAAAAGTCTCAATTGTCCTCAGTTTACAGTACATTTGAAGGGTACAGGGAAACAACCAGATAAGTCACTAATTTATCGAAATGGAGTTTGAGGTATTGTTAAATTCTCTATGAAAAGCACTATCATTTAAAAGTGTATAACAGTAAAAAGTGACTTTCTTGGTTTTTTCCCTATTCCCTTCATATATTAGGGTGGGCCGAAAAAATATTTTTTTTTATTTTGAAGTTGTAATAGCGTGGAAAAGTTGTGAATTATATAGACAAAAGAAAAGAAAAAAAAATATCAAAATCGGTTGACATCTTCCGGTCGCGCAAAGGCTCTAAAGTTTGACAAAATATGAAAAAAACTTCATTTTTGAGATTATTTCTTTAATATTTTAATTAGATGTTTTCGTAATGTAATAGTTTGTAACGTCTTCAAATAGAGCCTAAAAACATTGTTTTAATTTGGTTTAGATCAGTTGATATCTTCCGGTCGCGCATAAGCTCCAAAATTTGCCAGAATAACGAACAAGTTATATTTTTACGCATTTTTGGTATTTGATAAATAACTTCCAGAGTATTGATTGTCAGATCCCACAGATAGACATAAACGTGCGAAGATCAGCAATACCTACTTGATATTAAAAAAAAAAATAATTGCAAAAATGAAGTTTTTTTCACATTTTGTCAAACTTCAGAGCCTTTGCGCAACAGGAAGATGTCAACCGATTTTGATAATTTTTTCTTTTTTTTTTAGCTATATAATTCGCAACTTTTCTGTGCTATTACAACTTCAAAATAAAAAATGAGATTTTTCAGCCCACCCTAATATATATATATATATATATACATATACACCATTGTCAAAAATGTATACTCACCTAATATAATTTGCATTGTATTGGTATTAAAGAACTTACAATTTAAATATGTATATTAACGGTCTTAATAACTCATTTATTGAAGTTTCTAAATAATTATTTAATTCTAGTTTAATATTTAGTTATGCTAAAATTGAGTAACTCATGATGTTTGTTTTCAGTCTCAGCCTGGCCCATCGCGAAGTCCATCAAAACTATCACAGTACTACCCCAGCACAATGCTACCACCACCACCGCCACCACCCATGGCACGCCCTGTTGCAATCATACGCTCCACAGGTTAGTCACATTTCCAGGTATACACATTCATTAATGTGGCCATTTTAAAATTTTCAATAAATATAATTAGTTATTAAATTACAATAAACAGGAGAAATGATAAATTTTAAATATGTGTTTCAGTGTTAAAATTATGAATATTTATTTGATTTATTAATTTACTTCCAAAAAAAGTTAACTTTTACATCCAAAATTTAATTTATTTCTAATTATTTACAGTTATAAGAGAGTGACTAGTAGATAAGTTTTCTGTTTAAAATATTCCAATAATCCAGAATTACATTTCTTATGTACAGTGAGCAACAAAAGAACGAGCCAACTTCTGATTTTAAAATTAACAAATTCTATCTATAAAACTAAATGTATTTTTACACATAGAAATACATTATATAGTGAAAATACACACTTAAAAAAAATTAGGGAAATTTTGAAGAAGGGGTAGAATTCAAATACCTAGGAACAATAATTAGAAACAGAAATGAGGTGCAAAAAGAAATTAAACATATGCTCAACTCTGGAAATGCATGCTATTGTGAATTACAGAGACACTAGACTTTCCCATTTCTCCCGAAGAATTTTGAACAAAAAATATATAAAATGGTTATTCTTCTAGTTACATTATATTGGTTGTGAAAAATAGTCTCTTACTATAAGGGAAGAGAAAATATTATGGGTATTTAAGAATAAAGTTCTTACAACAATTTTTGGACCATAGACAGACGATCAGACAGGTGAATAGAGAAGACTACATAACTGCAAACTACATGATCTCTATGAGAAACCAAAAGTAATAAGGACAGTTAAGTCTTGTATACTACAATGGGTAGGACATGTGGTATGAATAGGGAATGAAAGAGTGGCATGGAAACTTCTTATAGGAAAATGAGAGGGAAAGTGCCCAGTAGATAGGCCAAGGAAGAGATTTGTGATAGGTGAATTACATAGGGAAACTTTACCTCAGGACAGGGATGAATGAAAACTTATGTCCATGCAGTCTGAACTTGTAGTCAGTTAGTTTGTCGTAATAGTGCAATTCACATAAGTAATTAGTTCTTATATTGTGATTGAAATGCATTCTTCTACCGAGAACCAGGCAATTATGATTTAACTCAGTGGTAGAGAAAGTATTGAGTTTTATAAGCAGGAGGTGAAGGGTTTGCGTCCAGGTTCCAAATCTTTTTTGTTCATATTTCATATGTAGTTTAGGGTGTCCATAATACTTTCAATGTAAAGGGGACATATACAAAAAAAAAATTAAAGGAAAAACCTGGGATATTTTAAAAAAGTTAGGACATTAACAAAACATAAAAGGAAGTTTCAAAAATTGTATGAAACGAATTATACAAATTGTACGTACATATAAGTTATGCCTATTTTTTTATTGTCCATTAAAATTACTTACTTAGCTACATTAATCAAAAGCCACTAAAATTATTGTTTATTAACATTTAAAAATATCTATTTATTGCTGCAAGAGGTATAAAAATCCACTAACTAAATCTCTTTCATTCAAGTTAAAATTGTATTTCTCGACCGCCAAAGTACCAGAATCGGCAGGAAATCTCCGATATTGGCTGCACTTACCATGGATTGACAATTTGAAATATACCAATATATGAGAGTAAAAAACAAAAATTGTAGACCAAACAGTGCATCGTGGTCATACAACTGGTGCTTTCTAATGTACATATTTATAATTACATAATAAAGAACAAAACGAAAGATGCCATTTATAAATACATTGACAAAGTGTCATCCCAAAAGTGGGACATTTGAGTATCCCCAAGAAAACTTTCAGGATAGCAGGACATTTTCCAAAAAACAGGACTGTCCCAGGAAAACGGGACGAATGGACACCCTATTGTAGTTGCACATGTGCTTTTATCTTTATCCTTCTGTGGGGAAAAAAAAAGTGATAATTTGGAATTATTATTGGCCAATATTTGTGGGACTTAGATGGTCTTTGGGAGTATTGTAACACTTACTTTTTTTGTTAACAAACTGATTATTTTACGTAGGTAGAAGAGGAAATCCATGCTCAAAAATGTGTATTTTGAATGCAGTGTGGTGTCAGAGTATTGCAGTATGTATGATATGTAATTTATTACAAAGCTAGTCAGTAAGAAACCTCCTAATAATTGTAAAAATTACAAATTGTTTTCAATTCCTGATTTCTAACTTTACTACAAAGAATTTATTGGTGATATACTAAATATTTTAGCCATAACATGATTGAGACTTTCTTCAGGTGTTATTCTTCATATTACCCTTAATTAGCGTAAGATCTAGTTTATTTGTTTAGCTATGGCATTCAGGCAGTCCTGGACTTTTGTGTAAAATTGCCTCATTTCCTGTTGAACACAGTGGGAACACATCCAGAAAGTTTTTGTACTTAACTTTGACACTTCACAGTGCCCAAATTATAAATTTTTGGACAGAGGTTCTCTCACATAAAAAGATAAATGCATTGTCCTTTGTCAGTAACCGTAGGCTATACATAGTACAATGGGTTCTCTTTCTAAGAAAATCCATGTAATAAGCAAATGGCTTATATTTAATCAGTCCCTCTTGATGGAGCATCATTAATAAGTTTAAATAAAAATGTTTATAGAGTTAAATCCTTTTTTACAATAATCTATAAAAATTGATATATGTACTTATGTAATTAATTACTATATTAGCTTCAGTGTAATGTGAATGTACGTTTGTCAAATTTAAGATTTTTTTTTGTCTGTGTCTTGAACACAAAACTATTGAAGATGTGTCACTGATGCTTGGAAACTGTTGCTGCAATATTTGACGTAGAACTGAATGAGTATCATGAAGGTACTCTGGTGTATGAACAGAAGAGGATAGTTCAAACCCAGGGTGAGTTTGTTTTCCATAAGTTATGATGGTTCATATCCACTTACATTGTCATTTATAATATTTACATATGGTATTTTAAAATTCAGAATTAATAACACATACAGGCTAATTTAATTTTCAAGGTTATTTCATTCTGATATCCTAGATATTCCACATACATGTTCCTAACAGTACTATAAAATTGTTTCTTCAGTATATATATAGATATAATATATATCAGGACACACCACCAAAAGTGACAAAACTAGATATCTGCTTTGTTAATATGGTTTTTTTAACTTCACTATAAAATAATACCACCGCTATGGTCTTGAGGTAGCATGCTGTCTTGTCACGCAGCGGGCCCAGGTTCAATCCCTGGGTTGGGGCAGTTTTTCTGGGTGAGGTTTTTATCGGGGTTTTTCCTTATCTGTAAGACAAATGTCAGGAAAACTTTAAGGCCCAAACGGTCCCCAAAATCATATGGCCATCATCATCCTTTATCATTATCATCATCATCATCATCCACCAGTGTGGAAAGCAACGGGAAGCTACCACACCTACAATTCCCTAGTAAAGCTGCAAGCATAGCATGAAAATGCTATGATTGCAGTGAAGGACCTACCTTTGGGCAGAATTACTATGGATGGATGGATAAAATAATATAGATTTAAAATGTCAATGTGCCATGACTCATTTTACAAATTAATTAGAATGAATTTGAAACTAATTGTCTGCTTTAGTAGAACTAAAATCTTTGGAATAGCAAATGAAGATATTTTATAAAATTTCATATCATTCTCTATTGAATTTATGAGAACAACTCTACACAAATATTATGTGTAAAATAAAATAAAAATGATTAATTATTTAGATATATAAATGGCAGAATTATCTGATTGTTGATTTTTCCATAGGGTGATGTCTCGTGTACCAACAGCCTTGAGTCACAACAGTTCTGGTAAGTAATATAAGCCTGCATGTTGAGATGCAGTAAATTTTTATTTTCTCATTGAGCTATGCGACCATCCCTTGTTGCTTAGGGAGACCCCTGTCAAAATATTTCCTATTTATTTAAACCAACCTCTAGTCAATAGACATATTTTTCTGAAGGAAACAATTAATTGCATTCTTATTGGTATTTTGGTCACAAAAAAGCTATAAGACGTGAAGAAACAATTAGACTTAATTTAACAAGATGGTTTTTGACTTGGAAATGTGGATGAAGCGATTGATGAGGAGAAGAAACCGTGAGACTGCTGCTACTGGAAGTCACAACACTCTCGTGTGCATGATTTCATGATTAATTTCAATGAAGAAATTAGTTTGTTATTCTAATGTGAAATGTTTGTCCAGTTTGTAGACCCGTGACCACCTGCAACTACACTACAACTCTGGAGAAGACACATATGCTTTGTTAAAGCACATTTTATGCAGTCAACACCAATGGCATTGCATACAAATCATGAAAATGAAGAATATTTTGAATGGAGATGTTTTGGGAAATAGCTTAGAAGCATTATGTGCATCAGAGAAAAGTAAGAGTGAAGATTTACTTTTAATATAAATAAACTTAAACTTTGAAGATATTACTATATATTCATAAAGTGATAAATATTGAAATATATGTGATAAAAGAAGTTATATTTGTAGTAGTATCCTTGTTTGTCACTTCAGTATTTTTGTAGTTATTTAAAACTTACTTCCAATTTGCTTTTCATAATTTTAATTGTTCAAACACACAAATAAAATTACAATACAAAAACATCCATGACAGCATTCTGAAACACGTTAACTCCGTTATAATTATAATGCTAGATAAAAATTATGTAATGATCACTACAGTGAAAAATAAAATAAGGCATTGTGTTAAATTAATTAAAAAACTCAATACTGGTATGTTAAAAATGAATCTGTGTATTTTAAAAACTGTAATAAATGCAACACAAAGTTTTCTAAATGTGGTGAATATTACAAGTAATAAATAGTTGAATGTCTGTGTTTGTGTTAGTGCTTGGTTACTGTGGATTGTGTGATTAATTTGGCTTCCATGAAAAAGATTACAAATTGATGTTTATTTTGTGATATTTTAAGTGTATTGTGATTTGTGCCATCATTTTTAGTTATTGTTCATCAAGAATTTTACTAACGGATGTGAAGCATATGAAATGAAAGAAAAACTGTGATTTTTTGTTAAAAAAGTGTTATTTATTAGTAAAAAAATTGGTGATTAGTGAAACAATTGAAGTCTAAAATAATAGAAACCAAAGTTTTAAATTACAAATCTCTAAGTGAGAATAAAGAGAAAGTAAGAATTGCAGTGTGATGAGATCCTCCTCCTTAAGCAGCATTGGAAAAGTCGCATTTTCAACGAGAAGAAATTTACTTAGTCTGTGTTGAGATCACTTAGCTCATGAATGATATTATTTTGTTTAATGTAAATGTGAGTTTTTTTGATAAGATACTTGATGTTTTGAATAGGACACAATAAGAATCTGTTACTCTCTACCAGGTTGTGACATCAGATGGCAGCACCACAGCTGGAAGACCATGAGACACTCTCTTGGCTGCTATAAAATTACCACAAGATGATTTTGGTGAGTTTGAAGAAAAAAGCATTACATAGTGCACACAGAGAAAGGGATCTTAAATCTATGAAAATGTGATACATCTGCAAGTACATATTGTTGAATTTAAACAGCAAGATAAGCTAAATATAAATGGAGCAACGGATTCTTTAATTATTCCATATTAACATAGTTTAATTTAACAATTACAAGATAATATTAATGCTGCCACAGACTATTGAATTGGTTGGATATGAGAAAAAGCTGACATGGGGAAAAACTGGATACGAGAAGAAATAATTTCTAAAAAAATACATAACGTGAGATCTCGGATTGTTCAAATTATGTCTACATTTTTCTGAGAATGTTTATGTTATGCACATTGAAAGAGGAACAGAATACAATTTTTTGCAATACGAAGAGATGTGCTTGAGGCTAAGAAGAAATGAATTTATGAATAATATTAGACATGTGAATTTTTTTACACTAAGCTGCCATAAATGAGAAAAGTAAATGTACTTTCTATTTTCCTTAATCAGCATAAATCTGATGCTAAATTTTTATTTTAGACATAATTTTATTTCGGAAAAATTGTCTTCCATTCACCAATTGAAATTGAACCTCTACATAAAACAAAATGTTCTTCAATTCACCAATTGAAATGGAAACAATGCAATCAAGAAGAATGTGCATGAGAAGCTTGAAAATTGACCAAATGTCTCACTTTCATAAAACTTTTATTATATAACACGTCTTATTTGTAAAGTTTTATAATGTTATATTTGTTTGTATTTGAGAATATCATTACTTTAACTAATTTGTCACTTTGTAACACTTGAAGCCTAAAAAGGAATAATAAGAACAAAAATGTGAAGCTTATTCTACTAAGAGTGGTTTATTATATAATCAGTTTAGTCGATACAACAAACAAAATATTTATACTTAATAGGATACCTGTGTTTTATTGTTATGAAAAATTTAGTGAGATATATAAAAGAAGACCTCTGCATAAGAAGGAAATAATAATAAAAACTCACCAATTTCAAATTTGAAAAGAAAAAATTGTATAAACATAATATATTGCACTTATTACCATGCTCTAAAATACTTGGAGCATGGTTTATAAATAAGTAATATTTTTCTGTAGAAACATATGAAATACAGTATTAATGATTATGCACTGGAATGAAAATATTGAGAAAATTGAAATTTACAAAGGTACCTACATTATGAACAAAAGCTGGATATTAAGGCTTCAAAATAGTGGAAAAAGGCACTTAAATTATGTAATAAAAGTAGTAAAAAAATATATTTTTAAAAATCAACATTTTTTAAAATATCGCAAAAATACAAGGCTCATTTATTTAATGCTGTTTACCATCTGTTGCACATAACTACAGGGCATTTTTTCAGGTAATGAATTTTGTCATTTACCAGATAATGTAAATTTCTGAATTATGTTTTTAATCACAATCACAGTACGTAAAATTGTTTGATGATCTGGTAGCGACCAACTTAAACTTGAACACATTTTTAGTGCATTTACTTTATATAATGAAATCTGAGTTCTTTAAAACAGCTGCATTGGAATGAATAATTACTTCTACTTCCTGCCAATAGTCACCAAATTACAATAACAGAAAAACTGTAAGAATTAGAAAATATTTATAAAAAAACAGAATATTACAAAATAAGCAGCAAAGTATAGAAAATGCAACAATAAAATATTCCTATGATCTTAGATTGATCATTAATATCATGTCTGTGCACTTAAAACTTTTCTGATGGTTACAAATATCAAAGGCATTTTGCCATAAACTAGGCTCTGTGACGAAGAAATTCATATGCAAGATTTAATGATCTTGATTATATTACTAAATCAACTGTATTAACAGTATCAGCATAGACAACATCGTGAAGGATTCTATTTTTCATTAAATTTTAATTTTTTTTTTTTACTTTATGATGCTTTGCTTATATCAAATTCAGTAAGGTTGCAGAAAAAAGATTGCTTTGGTATTAATTACATTCATATATCAGGAAAACTTGCCTAGTCCTATAGGGAGCACAAAATTTAGTAGAAGCATAGTTATTTTGAAATATCGCCTCAAATAACTTGACACAAAAAAAAATGTTATTTTCATATTATTTTTTTTTAGAATCGACCTTCCAAAAGGAGGACACAATAAGAGGATTATGATGATGATGACGATGATAAATTTTTAATAGACACACCTAAAGAAGTACGTTTGTCTCTTGGTCTGAACATTGAAAAGTTTATTTGTGATATATTTAGAAAAAGGGAAAATGAATTATTCAGACTATATATTCTTTTAATAACGAGAAAATATTTTCCAGTGTTGAATAATCAAATCATATATTTTTTGCGGAGGTAAAATAGAACTTTATTACAATTTGTGTAACATAAAAAAAAAGATATAAGTGAGAAGTGAAATAACTTACATTCATTTCAAAATATACAGTAAACATATTTTACATGATTTCCATTTTATATACAGGAAATACTTTGAAAATTTGATGAGAGAGGAAGAAATGATAAATTCACAATAATTGAAAGGTATTATTATATTTTGGATATAGAAGTCATGAGTCTATACTACTATTAAACTGTAACTATTATTTTTATTGTAGAAAGATTGTGGTGCTCTGTACAACTGAAAAAAAGGTATGTTATGTCATACATTTAATGTAATATTGTGTCCTGCCAAATAAATCAAATGTATCATACTGTTAATGTGTAATTACTACTAATTTGAAAGAAGTTGATTCCACACTGTGCTAATGTTATATTACTTGGAACTAGAACTGTGCTAATGTTATATTACTTGGAACTAGAACTGTGCTAATGTTATATTACTTGGAACTAGAAAACATAAGATTTACTACATCACACACAGATAGCATGCAACAGCACTTCTAAGTATATTTGTTTAGATGTTTGTTTGCATATATATATTTTTATTGTGTAAATCAGGAGTGCAACTAATGGGCCTATACTGCTTTGATTTGGGTGAGTTATGGCCTAAGGAATCCCTATTCCTTAGTAAATCTATATTATACTGAAGAAATAATTTTGATTTTGAACAATACAGAGATAATATTTTGATGTGACATTTTAAATTTAACATTTTCCATTACTGGAAATTATTATTTTGAAAAGAAAAATTAACACTTGAACTGGGACTTGAACCCTGGACCTCTTGTTCTCCGTAGAAGTATGCTATCCATAACAAAATTCAAGCTGTGATACAAACGTTAACATTTCATTATTCACATTAATTCTCAAATAATCCGAAGGCAGATAGACGTTGCTACCAATGGCCGGCATCTATTGAAGTATTTTTAATGACTATTTAACTCATGCCCCAAATGGGAGTCAATGACCAATCACATTTCAATGATTTTTTATTTACAACCAATCACAGTCATGTTTCGCCTAGAATTTACCAACTAAAGTTTATCATAATAAAGAAAGCACCTCCTTTTTAACATTCTGAATAGGTCACAGCATTATTTTGCAGTGACTGACTCTCTAAGAAATACGGCTACCAGATTGTATATATAGTGCATGAATGTGAACACATAGCGCATGCGGGAGTTAATATAAAGACATTTGTAGCAATTGATTATACCATCAAAAAAAGAAACCACAGTTTGCACTTTCTTAAATGTATTTTTTCCCAGGTAATAACATTCCAGAAAAATATAATTGTCATATTTACATCATAGGACCAGAAATTAATTAATATACAGTTTGATGTGTTTCATTTTTTCTCCACTAGAGTGCATTCTTATAATACTGTTTTCCTTTGGCAATACATATGATCTGGTTGCAGTGATGGACAAAAGAAGCAAATGAAGCATACCAATCGTTTCTCATTTGTTTTCAAACATTGCCGTTTACATTAAATGTATAAATATTTTAAAATAACTATATTTAAATAATGATTTGTGAGTAAACAGCTTAATTTTATTCGTTAAATAGTCCTAACAAATGCCACTCTTGATTTCCAAATTCTCTAGATAAATTGGAAATCACTCATGGCATTATTTATGAGAATTTTCCACTACCTTTTTAAGCAGTAAAGCTTAATATTTTGATATGATATTTTAAATTTAACATTTTCCGTTACTGGACATTATTATTTTGAAAAGAATAATTAATGCTTGAACCGGGACTTGAACTCTGAACCTCTTGTTTTCCATATGAGTATGCTATCCATTACATTATTCAAGCTACGATACAAATATTAACATATCTTTATTCATATTAATTCTCAAATCGTCCGAAGGCAGATAGACGTCACTATCAATGGCCAACAGCTGGCTTCTAATGAAGAATTTTTAATGAGAATTTTACACCACCTTTCAAAATACAACAATAATTTTACATTATTCTTAAAATAGTCTCCATTCTTTTAACAATCATTTGTCGAGTTGCAACATTTTTTGTACTCAACCTAGCATATAAATATGAAGATGTTAATGATGTTAAGCATTTAATTGACACTCACTTTACTGAGGAATCAAGTGATGATTCAAAAATTAAAATTATGAATTTAAGCTCCAAACAATCTGAAGAATTTTTTCCAAGACATTTGCTAAAAATTATGTGTTTTTTCTCTTACTATTATAATTTTTATAAGTCCAAATTCGTTAGTGAAATAATATAATATGGTATGTATCTATGTAAAGTATCAATCAATCTCCTGTACAATCTTATGAGGAACATAGGACATTCACAAAGTGTATCCACATGCACCCTATTTTCCCCCCCAACATCTTTATTTCATTACATGTTTTCTCTTCCTTAGCAATTTCTTCATTAACTCTTCTCTTCCATGTGTTTCCTAGTCTTCATCTTCCTCTATTACCCTAGGGATTCTAATCAAAACCCATTCTTTCTACTGCTTTATCTTCTTTACTTAGTATGGGTCCTATCCAATTCCATTTTGTTTTTTATTATTTATATTGTAATTTCTTTCTGATTTGTTATCTTCCTTAATTATAAATTTGAAATTGTATCTGGCCATCTAATTCCTAAAATTAAGGGTACAGGTAAAGGACAAGATAAGTCACTTTTTTGTTGAAATGGTGTTTGAGATGTCCTTAGATTTTCCATAGAAAGCACTACCATTTAGAAATTTGAAACAGAAAAGGTGCAGTTTATTTATGGAATTATTTTACCTCCAATGTTTGGCATACAGGTAAGGAAGTATGCATGTTTTACAACTAAGGGTCGTATGCAAATACATTAGTCTCTACTCAAATTACTTCCAATCACTGGTGAGCTGAGATCGAATTAATGGCCACCTTACCGGTCATGCATGAATGTTGACGTTTTCGTAATATTGGCAACGAATTACCCAGAATTCTCAGCGATAAAACCACTTCCGTTATTTTTATCTGCTATAGAGGAATGCATTTATGCTTGCATCCCGCAAATAATACCATATACAAACACGTCTGCAACGCGCAATATTACGCCGATTCTCCTGTTCTTCCAGTTGAATTCTTTGGTAGACTCTATCAAATTCCTCTTCTCCGCGTATACCGAAAACATGATCGAAGTCTTCAAGGTCCGACATCTTGGATAAGTTTCAAACTACATCGGTTACCATCGGTTCCCTTCGGGATTTTCACATAAGTTTATATCTTGAGCTACGATCTTAAGGTACCTTGTCAGGTAGCTTACAATTATTACCGCGTGAATAGATTTCTGAGTAAGAAAAATGTGTTTGGATAAAACTTTATCAGCAGAGAACGCCTTTTACTGTCTAATGCGTTCAAACATTCGACCCTAAAAATAGTTTATTTAACTTTTACAGGAATTAATCACTATGAGGTTTAATTTAATGTAAAATCAAATGTTTCCTACCTCTCCTCATATAAATCTACTAAGTAGATCGTGATTTCAATGATTCAATGTTATGATATAACATCAGTCGCCAAGATTGTACTGAAGATGAGACTATTATGGTCTCAAAATCGCAATCTACTTAGAAGATTTATACGAGGAGAGGTTAGGAAACATTTGATTTTACCATAAACTACAAAATAGGTTTTCTAGGTTTCAAAGAAAAAAGTGACTTACCTGGTTTTTTTCCCCCCCTGTATCCTTCAATTAATCTTAAACATCTATTGACAAGTGTTTGCAGTTTGTTGTGAATGATCCTACTCATTGTCTACATATCTTAACCTTATAATAAAACAGATTTCATATGTAAAGTATAGAACACAACTATAGGAGAATATAAGGAAGGGGTCTGCATGGTAATTCAGTGGGAAGTCCACAGTGTCTTAATTAAGCTATTAGTGTCACTGTTGTACTATATTATAAAATTATTTTAATTTGTGTAGCGCAAAATTCATTCTGCTGTTAATTTGTTGCTTCTGTGTTATTCAGGAGAACTGACTGTCGCCACAGCGAACTCTCCACCAGCCTCAAGCACGCCACCAATGGTAGGTGGAGAAGGATCTCCTAGAGAGAGTAGGGGGCCTAATAATGCCCTGAGTCCACCTCCCCCAGTGGTGGTAGCAAGTTCAGCAGCTGCATCTTCCTCTTCATCTGTTGATGTTGTCCCTACTAGTCGTACTGTAGTGACAAGCCCTTTCTCAGTCAGCCGAGAATATGCTTTTACTCACATTCATACCCAGCCAGGACAAGTAAGACACAACATTAATATATTGACAGTTTATTTGTACCGGTACTGTAACTGAAATATAATGTAACTTGCATATACAGTTCAACTCCAATTCTAATAAGAGGGTTTTGACCTAGGCAGATTATTGCAATGTAAATAAGTACCCAATGAGTGATCATTGGCAGATGTCAGAGAAGCAAATGTGTCTAAATGTTGCACAAAACTGGATGTCCTTAGAGACCAAACAATACTGGTGTCAACTGCAGGAGCCTTTCTCTGCCAGTTTCGTAATAATAGAATATTTGTATCTGAAGATTGCCTATTACCAAGCTAAATAGTTTACCAATTTGTTCAATAGAATTAGAATTCTATTGTATGAATTTAAAATTGATTGAAATAATTAATTTTTTATACACAGCTAAGATATTACAATTTATGGTAAAGAGAAAAATTTCTGCCTGAACTGGAAATCAAACCTTGGACCTTCAACTCTATGTGCTGATGCTCTACCACTGAGCTATTCAGACATTCTTTCCCATCCAAGCATAAACTTCCCTCTTTAACCTCCCTCTTAATCCCTTCTTTATCCCAGAGCAGTGAATCATTATTCACAATGCAATTGGGTTGCTTCTACGTCATGACGACATTACGATGGGATGTAAAACAGCTAAAAGCTACTACTATGATCAAAACAAGTAAATTATTATACACAGCTAAACTGTTACAATTTATGGTAAAGAGAAAAACTTTTCCTGAACCAGATTTCAAACTCAAAAATTTCAGCTCTACATGCTGATGCTCTCAACCTTCAGCTCTATGTGCTGATGCTCTACAAAGAATTTTTTCTCTTTACCACAAATTATAATTGATTACTCCACTCCTACCCTTACTGTAGCCTACTTGAGTGGTACCAGTTGTGCATATCATCATTTAGTATTCATTAATATTGAAAGGGAGTGACACTATGATGTTTATTTTAATTAATAAAATAGAGTTAGATTTAACACCTCACCTCATAATTGTAGATTTCTTGAAGACTAGTTTTGTTACTTCTTTATATCATCTTCAGCTCTATATAACTGTTGAATTGGAGGTTGGTAATCCTGTAGGTTGCTTCCTGCTCCCTCTGTTGACTGACTGATGAACTTCCAAATTAAATATTTTTCCCCGGGAATTTCAAAATTCATGATTTTTTTTTGTTTTTCTGGATGTGAATTTTCTCCCAAATTGTGAGTTCCTTAGATTTATCTTTACTATATTACTATACATCTATGAGATAATACTAAATGCCGTTTATTTTTGTTTAATCTATCTTGTCATCACACTAACAGTTACCCAGTTTGAAGTTACAATTTCTATTGTAGTGTCTAAGAAAATATTTGAAGTTATCAGAAAATCATTTGGTCCTCCACCGTAGTTGAGTGGTCTAAGCATCATGATATGATGCAAGGCTATGGGACATGTGATGGTTTCGATTCCCCTGAGGAAGACATTTTCTAATGGAATGTTTACCAGTATGTGACCGGTGCTCTCCCATGAGAAATTTGGGTTGCTGCAATTAGTAGTGGCTTTAGGTTGAGAAAATAATCTATAGCATCTGGGATACCCAACATGCTGGACACATGTCACCCCATGATCATCCACCTATCTAAATGGCATAAGCAGATGTGAGAGGCCAGGAGCCTTCCACGCCTGTCGCATCAAGTAATATCAACATAGGGAATAACTCTGGCATCCAATCATTTTAACAATACTTGTTTGATCCAGAGACAAACAATTGATTTTAAAAACAAAGCGAGTTGTCAATTTTTTGCCCACACCCCTTATTTATTAATTTGTAATTGCTACTCTTTAAATTTTTATATTTTTTTTAGAAATAAAATTATTAAGATTGGTTATTAATTAACTTGCCCTTTGGTTGCTTAGATGTTGAAAGCATTGCTAGGAAACTAAGGTCATATGTATGAGGAGCTTTTTGTTAAAACTGAATATGTTCACTTCATTCAATTTTCCATGAGAAGCCAAAAACTCATCTCCTAAATTTTCACTTTAATTTGTTTGGTGCAAACAACAACATTCACACAACAATTTCAATAGGGTGTGTTTACATTTGTTACAAAATGAATAAACATCTGAGAGCTCTATCATATTCAATCAATAACTATTTATTTAATCTATTGAGTTGGTGCTTACTTGATGAAAATCCATATTTATTAATTAAATAAAATAAAACGTAGTTTTATTTGATTTTCATATTTATTATATAATTCAGTGACAGCTGTTTCGGTACACTGTACCTTCTTCAGACATGTTAACAAATTATGAATTGTGTTCCAACTGATCTAAGGAACAATACAACAATATTTATTTAAATTTTTAAATTTAACAAAGGGGATCCCAAATTAAAAAAATTAAATAAATATTGTTGTATTGTTGCTTAGATCAGTTGGAACACAATTCATAATTTGTTAACATGTCTGAAGAAGGTACAGTGTACCGAAACAGCTGTCACTGAATTATATAATAAATATGAAAATCAAATAAAACTATGTTTTATTTTATTTAATTAATAACTATTTATTTTTTATTTTTTGTCATGTTCATCTTTGAAAAGAAGCTTTTCATATGAATAATACAAATCATTTTCATAAAAAATTATTGTAACATCAAAGAGTCCAAAATTTTTCCTAATGATTTTCTACTACTACTACTACTTATGATCATTAGGAATCATCTGTTTCTATTAATTATAGATATAATTAAATTACATTATGTAAAATTTATTTGCAGCTATTCAGTTACCCAAGCATCAGTCCAGTAAGTGCGATGTCCGTGTCTGGAGTGATTAGCCCAACCAATCTGAGTCTGTTCACCTCTCCTGTGACAACACCCCGTACCACTCCCCGCTCCACACCAATTCCTCGTTGGAATGCTCCATTCATCAGTTTGGATGAAGAATACAACATGATAACACCCCTCATGTCAGGAAATGGTAACAACCCAGAAAGTAGCACTGCAACTCTCATGGATGATGGTGAGTTCACACATTTTTATTAATAATTACCATGATTTATTATAAAACTTATTAACATTAAGGCCCGGTTTCACCAACAATTTTTAAAGTTTAACAGATTGTTGTATTGTTTTAACACATAATTTAAAAATTCTGTTTTATAAGCATGATTATTTAACTACCATCTTCTCTTTTCTTTCTGTTAAACGTTTAGACCATTATTATCAGCTCAAAATGGCTGCCATAAATCATGTGTCTGAAGCAGATTTGCTCCACTTAGATTTGCAATTTATATCAATGAAGTAATATGTTGCTGGAACGAAACATATAAATTTGGAATAAGAATATCAGAAAATAGAAAATTAAACACCCTATTGTTTGCAGATGACCAAATAATAATAGCAAATTCCCAAGATAATCTACAGAAAGGTCTGTATGAACTTAACAAAATTACAGAAGAATATGGATTAAAGATATCTACAGAAAAGACAAAAATTATGGCATTTCAAGGTGTAGATCCTGTCAGAAGTAAAATTGTACTGGACAATAAAATTTTGGAGCAGGTGAATAATTTTACATATCTAGGATGCAATATCTCATATGAAGAAGAAAAGGATGTAAATGCAAAAATATCTAAATTTTTAAGAATTTTAGGGTTAATAAATTCTATCTTCAAGCCACAGTTAGTCCAAGACTGAAAGTGTATAAAACACTGGCTCTTCCAACTCTTTTGTGTGGTAGCAAAGTATGGACGTTGAAACAGAAGGATATACAGAGACTTAGATCTGCTGAAATGAGATATCTTCGGAGGACTGCAGGATACACACTACTAGATCACAAAAAAAATGAAGACATCTTAGAAGAATTACACATGGAATCTTTAGAAAACAAAATTTCTGATTATAAGTCAGGATGGATGCAACATGTTCATCGAATGGAAGATCACAGAATACCCAAACAAATGTTAAGATATCAACCTGCAGGAGGAAGAAGACCAGGACGTCCACTCAAAAGACTTCTGGATGGTGTTTCTCTTGAGGCCGAAACAGGTCAACAAATGGCCTAAATTCGTGAATGTACTATGATGATGATGATGAGATAATTGCACTATTATTAACAGAAGTGTGACAAACTAACTAAAAAACCTAAGTCTCTGGCACTATCAAATACAGAGATTCATTGTCATGTGGACATAAACTCTCTGTACAACTCTATCCTGAGTGAATGTTTTCCAATCATTCCATATATAATTTACCTTCCTCAAATCATAATTAACCCCTTAACTGGGGACCTAGCTAGTGCAGTTCTACAGCTCTGTGGGGAGCCTTTTCTTCCTTTAATTTAAAATATTATAAAAAATACAGGGAGTAAACATTTGTAACATATCCATCAAATATTATACAAAACAACCATTCTCTTTCATATGGTCATATTTTTTAATCGAAATTTCATATTTTTATTTTTTTCAACTTTAGTACAAAAACGGCACAAGTGTCTTCTCGTGTTCAATTTAAAAGTAATTTGGAAAACATTATTTATATTACATGTAATGAATATTAAAAAGTATGCAAATCTCTTAAATGCAATAAATGTTAACTCTGGCCTTACATGGTGTCTGTCATCAGTGGCGTTATTTCAAGTCTTACATCGATATAAACTAAGCATTTAGGATATATGTATAAATTAATGAATTAATTTATATTGGCAATTTACTCCGAAGTTTATAATGTAAATATACAATCTCTTTTAACACTGTGTAAATATTAAAATTTTACGACACATATGACCAGTGGCGTTACTAAATACTGTCAGTTTTGAGTTATTACAAATAATCACAATTTTTTTATTTTTAGAACTTTAATATACCGTAAAAATATATATCTGTACAATTAGTAGTTTTTATTGTAGTAATAGTGATTATTGACGTCATCAGATATTATCAGTGGCGTTATTGAACACTGGTGTGTTGAGAAGTCACTGGTTATTATTGTTGTTAGTATTATGAATGCTACATAACTTCATTTTAGAAAACACTCATATTTTCAGTAAATTGTAAGTAGCTTATAAAAAAATATGATGAAGTGAAAAAAAAAAAACTAGAAGCGAAATAAGACGTTTGAACTAGTTACTTCAAGACTGGAGAATGGAGGGTAAAAGTTAGCAACCCCAATTGAATGTTTGTGCAATATTTTTCTAATGTGATAAAAGACAGACCTCTCATTTAAACGTGTGAATGAGAAGTTACAAGAAACTGTACCAGAGTTATTATTTTTTCATTAACTTAGACCGTTCTTGCATTAAGGTTTAAGGCTAATCTGAGTTGAGAGATATATTATGTTGAGCAAACAGATGGTGTCTGTTTTTTTTTTTCTGAACACGTCTAGTGAATAATATTTTATCATGAATGTTATATAGCTGGCCAGTTACCGATATTACGTTAGTCCGTTCTTGCGCGCATACATGATATGTGATTTTAACTCTCGTAATAAGAAACTGTTAAGAGACCGGTGAAAGGGGGTTGAAAAATATCACACTAGATGTCATACCCATACAGAACAGCTCTTCAAAATTTTGCGTTCCATAATCGCCAATTAACTTAGAAAAAAAATAATATATATCTCGTTGGATATATCCGTAACTCCCACCGAGTGAAGGCTTTCTTGAGACGGATATTCACGTAACGCCCACCCAACGGGTTAATACTGATCTTCCACTTCATTTTTGGCCTACCTACTGACAGGCTTACTTTCTGACTTTCCTATAAAAAGTTTCCATGCCCCTCTTTCATTCCCCGTTTGTGCCATATGTCCTGCCCATTGAAGTTTACCACCCTCAAATCAAAGCTAATATTATTCCTCCACCTCATTTTTGGTCTACCTACTGAGAGGCCTACCCTCAAACTTTCCTACAAAAAGTTTTGATGCCTTTCTTTCATTTCCCATTTGTGCCACATGACCTCCCCATCCCAATTTACAAATTTACGAGACTTAACAGTTCTTATTATGTTAATAAATCACAGTGGAAAGATACAATTTATAATGGAGTCACCACCAGAAATATGAGTGTTCAACACCACGTAGTTTAATATTGTGTATTTACTGGCTGTGATGGATCAGATGGTAGTGTGTCTGGCTGTATATCTGTAACCTGAGTTCTAATCCCAGTGGGGTAAATTTTCTTTAATCTCGAGTTTTCAAAAGTGATATATATATACATATATACATATGATTTGTAATCAATAAATTTTATATCAAATTCATGGATTAATAATATCGTACGAAAAAATTAATTCTGTTGTCTGATGGGATATAAAGCCTAGTGGCCCAATATAATTTTCAAAAAGTATTAAACATATCTGTGTCATTATCCCTTACATCTACAAAACAAAGACACGTGTACACTTAGATCCTTCCTATATACAATACATTACACTGAGCAACAAAAAAGAAACTTTTTCTTATTTCAGAAAGAAAAATATGTGATTCTGATAGTATTTTTTATCCTGAATTCAAATATGATATTGGTTTTACTCCATCATGCAAGGTTTCCGAGAGACAGGTTTTTATAATTTCAAACACTTTAATATTTTCTACATTCATAACTACACAATATTCGAACATTCGGACTCACCTAGAAATTAAGAAATGACGATTTTCTGCTATATTTTGCCTGTGGAGCATCCCTCTTGACGTTCCAACAATAATCGGCCAGCATATTAGGATACCATTTGCCTTGATATCTCTTTTCCATAGCTGAAATCTCCTGAGTTAGCTCATTTGGTTTTATTTTACAATGGACAAATGGACAAAAAAGTTTATTAAAAAAGTTATTATTTAAATCCATTAATTGAAATTGAAATAAAAAAAACTGTGGGTTATGGAGAAATTCCGAATATATATTTGAAAACACAATAAAAAACTGCACTCAGTACAACAATTGGTACTCATGAGACAAAAATCATGTTGACCAGTGATATCATACAGAATGTATAAATTTAAAATAGACCACAATAAATTTGTCCATCTGTCATATGTAGAACCATAAACAAACAAAAGTGAAGTATCAGAATTAAGTATATCTTCAAAATTTGTAGGAAATAACACTATGAGGTATTAATGATTAAATATTTAGAATTCACCTAAACTATTATTTAGTCTTCTTTTTAACACATTGGTGACGGACCACGGAGATCTCTGTGTTTAAATGGCCAGCGCTAGACGACGGTCCACAGAGATTTCCATTTTTACGTTTTATATGGTTTCCCTGCCTCTTCGCTTTTGAAAGAGGCATGCAATTTTGTTTTTTCTCATTGTGAAATAAATTTTAGTTGTTTTTTACCCCTCTCTTCTCTTTTATGAAATTTCCATCTTTAGAGAAAGAGGTGTTTACAGTTTTAAGATAGACGGCTGGTGAAATATGGAATTTTAGTGCCGGTAGTTAGGCGATTACGGGATATGTATGTAAGCTGTAAATATATGTTGCAGAGGGGAAAAATGAGAAGAAACACTTTTTTGCATTCTGGAGCCGAATTTATATCCGTAGCATCCTGTCTACCAAGATAATTATTATATTAGTGTGACTATAGCTGAAAATTTGCTCGAAAGAAAGACGAGAGTTTGTGGAACAATAAGGATTAACAGAGGACTTCCAAAATCATTTGTGGAAGCAGGAAATAAACTCAAACCAGGAGAAAGTTTATTTTGTATAAGGGGGAAGTTTTGCTTCAAACATGGAAAGATAAAAGAGACGTAAGAATGGTTAGCACATTACATCAGGCAACATGAGAGTGGGAGGGGTAAAGTTGTAAAAATGCTCTATTGAATACTTCAATGTAACAAGTATGTGAAGGGCATATACAGGGCTGACCAGTACCTATCATATTACTACATCCTTAGAAAAACAGTGAAATGGAGCAAGAAAGATGTATTGGGGCTTCTGATTTTTGTGCACTCTTTAATGCTTTCAGGGTCCATAAATTTTAAAACCCTAACAACAAAATGTCAAACAAGTTTTTTGCTTGAAACAGCCTCTTGTTTGGCAGTCGTGAAATTAGGAACAGATGACAGGAAAGAGGAAGAAAGACAGAGAGAAAATGAAACCACTTCTAGGACACCACGTCAAAACCCACCATGGAGGCTGAGACATGAAGAAACATAAATTAACACCAATTACTGGAAAGAAAAAAAACCTCCAAACCTTGCCGCGTTTGCAGTGAACACAAGAAAAGAAACTCACTATATTATGCTCTTTTGCATTGTGTCTTTACATAAAGGGAATGTTTCCAACACTATCACACCCTCAATTTATACTAGAAGGTCTGGTGAGAACACTAATAAAGAATTACTTATGTATTATTGTTATTGACTGTAAATATATTGATGTAAAAACCACACTGTGCTAGCGCGGTTTAAAATTTAAAAGTCCACCCCACTGACAGAAATGTCCGGTCTAGCAGAGGTGAATGGAACGCACAGCTGTTGGTCACCAATGTGTTAAGATCGGTTTTGGAGAAACCAATAATCCTCCATCTTCAGCTTGTAATCAACTGTTGTTTTGTCATTGTAATTCAATGTTTCCTCTTCCAGTACAAACTGAAAATGGAAAATTATTAGATTCTCATATACTGGCCTTAAAAAGAAATCTAAATATAAGGTCAACTGTCATTTTAATGATATCTAATCAAGTATAACTTCACAATGAAATCCCATATTTTGGAATTTCATCACAGTTTTTAGGAATATGCAAAAGAAATTGGGCTAGCATTACATTCATCTCCCCCTTACTCTTACTTATTTTGGAAAAATAATCACATCAGAGTGCATTAAATTCCCACCGACTGAGCTAATATGTGGCACCTGCTACATTTAGCAAGCTATTAACTAATATTTTATAACATGTTACTCGTAACATTTTAACATGCTGTTAATAAGTACAATGTTAGTTTACTTTTAATATGTGTTTTTGATGACACCATCCCTAAATGTTGTAAAGTAGAGATAGGCTGAGTTGTATTAATGTTTATTAATATACAATATGCAGTGACTTTTAAGGATGATAGAGTAGAACAAGCATATAAAGGAAATTGCTTGCTTTTATCCAATTGTGCTGACAACACACCATCACATTGAGGCAGATTTTTGTCACATAGTGTATGTTAAACTAATTCCAGCTCTCTTATCATACATTAAAATAACTAATTGTTGTTAAATTATTATGTTGCAGAACGATACTTCAACACTGTTGTGCACAGTAATGAGGGGATGGACACAAGTCAGGCCTTGGGGTCTGGGGGCTCTGGTTCTGGCTCCAGTGGCGGTACTCAAACACCTCCATCACGAACACCAAACCCCCCAGCGGGGGGCCAGCCTGCACCACCTGCGAAGTCACAGTCTTCATAAGTCACAGAATTTGTTAGGTTTTGCTCAATTTGTGTACGTTCAGCACGAAGAAGACGATGGTGCAGTGTGGCAGCTCTCTCTCGCTCTCCGTGGCCGTATTGTATATAGCAATAATGTTGTGGACTGAGTGGGTGTGTTTCTTGTTACCAAAGACTTTAGCTAAGTGGTGGAATGTGAACAAGATGAAAGTCGAATCTCATAAACATTCTTGGAAATTTAATTATTGGGTCTTGCTCTAAGCTTCCGGTTTTGCTAATACTGCCACTTTGAGTACCACAATGCAAAGTAGGGCGTATTGTACATATTAATTTTGTTCACTCTTTGTATGTTTTTGCATTTTTTTCCAACAATATAATAGGGCATCTGAAATAGGGTACTTGATATTAATAACTATATAACTCTAATTAATTTATGCAATCTAATAAGAAAATGATAAAGTTTTGGTGTCTATTTTGTTTGTTTATTTTATTTTATTTTGTTCTTTAACAAAATGTATATTATAATGTGCTGCTTCTTGTTATTTTTATATGTGAAAATTTTAACTTCTGAAGGAAAATTAAGTCATTGTAAAATAAGATAGGGACAATTAATGGACAGAAATTTATGAGCCAGGCGTGCTAGTCAGAGAATGCAATGGAAGAGGTACAGTTGTTGTTCAGTCTGTGATAACATCTGCTCGAATTTTCTGTACCTTGATGTAGAAGAATCTTTCACTTAGTTTTCTGTGGAGAGGGAGAGAGTCGGGTATCTGCACGCCATCTCATTCATGTCGAGAAGGTAGAAGTAGTTGAATTTTGTGCCATCTTAATATATAAAGGCTAGTTTCTGATGAAACGTTATTGTGATGTAGTGCGAGAGCGATACGCGTGCAATTTGAGCCGGTCGTCGTAGCTAGTTTTAGACTAACTGCATACTCTTGTTTTGGGCCATGCATTGACAGCCGACTGACATTTCTTATATTACCAAAGAGTGAACGTATTGTTAGCAGAGCTTGTTGCACGGTACAAACATGACTAGCCAGCCAAATCAAAACGTAGAGAGGCCTGCCTCTGTCTGTAGCAACACTTTTGATAAATAGCATCTTGTTATATATTGTTACATATACCCATTGTTAATTAGTCAGTTGGTTCACAAGGCTCAATATATTAACTGTACATAGACATTTACATGGAAGCTAGCATATGGTGGATAGCATTGCATTTTTATAGAACCTTTTTAGCGTTTGTTTCTTTTTTTTATGGAAACCATAAATAACATTTGTGCAGTGAGTGTTGTAGAGAATAACTTAGGAACAGACATGCTGCTTATTTTTATAGAATATCATTTTGCCACATTTTGGCTGTGTTTGGGCTTGGGACATTCTAAGTAATATATTGCCCCTTGGTCCAAAGTTTATAAGGAATTAAGGAAATTTCTGGAATAGCAGTTACTTATAGTCTTCCTTCATGCCAATAATCTACAACGTTCTGACAACTTGGTCGGGATAACAGAAATTCAAGAGGTACGGGAAGACAACTGTTGCCTTAAGTGAAAATTATTTGTTTGTAGAGTAGTTAGAGCCTCTGGAGTAAAAAAAAAAAGAAAGAAAGAAAGAAATTGGGTTTTGCCATTTGGACATAGAGAGAGGAAAGGTTTGTACCACAGCAATAAGAAAACAAATTACCTGTAGTGCCTGAGACGGTATTTTGGTAGCTGCTTGACTTTGTGTTTTATTTTTTAACTCTAGTAAATATGGTAATATAGGATTTGGTAATTATGAAACAAAATGCAAACATCAATATGTACAGCACTGCAAGTAATACAAGTTGCAGTAATGTATAGCTAAAATCAATAAGGGCATTGGTTACTAATAACTATTTGTAAACAGTTTAAAATATTGTGCTTTCATAGTATTAATTATTCTGGCCAGACAGCATTCTGCCAGAGGGCACAATGCAGCCTGGATATTGTAACATACTATATACAATTATTATAGTAACAGTATACTTGAGGATTGACATTTTTACATGTATTTAATTTAATTTGTGCCTCATATTACAAGGGAGTGTTGTCAAGCCATTTTCCCTGCAAATTTGTTTGAGTAGATTTTTTAAATCACTAAAGCATAAAAAATTTAAAAAAAAATCTTGGTTTGATGTGTTAGCATTATAGAAGAAATGTTATTTGTATGGAGGCATTGTTTGGTGCTGGATTATTTAAGTACATCCGCACTCAAACTTGTTGTTTAATATTAGAGTAGTATTACTGAATCACTGGCCCACTGGTGATTCTATACTGTTGCAAGGGTTTTATAATAGGCTGTCATGCAAGGGAGATTGGAAATACTTTTTTGCCAATTCAGATGACTTTTGACGGTACAAATTGTCATTGTGATACAAGTTTGTTTTATAATCTGACTAGAATGTATTGTTTTGCCTGGAAGGTAGCCTTTGATTTTCTTTTTTTTTTTTTTTTTTCCTTTCTTTTCTGTCCAATATTAGAATTTGCAGTGCTTGGGCTGCCTAACACCAATTATTACTTCTTTCCAGTCAGTAGATATGTAAATGACTCTAACATATTCCTGAAGCTTTCAAATTTTCTTGGCAAATCTCAGCTCCAGTCACCTCCCAGCTTATTGCAAACATTATTTTGGCTGAGCTGGAGCATTATCTATTGAACTTCTGTTTTATCTAACAATCCTTCTTATGTTGCATGGCATCCATTTTGTCTCTTAAAGAATGGCTTTCTCAAAATCAGGGCATCTTAACTCTGGTTTTCTGAGCCAAATTTTATTCATAAATGATTTATATTTAATTTATGAAATTTTTCATGTGTCTTATAAACAGTAGGTGAAAATTCAGTAGTATATATGTATAATTCATTAAGTTTATTTAGTAGGTATTCACATACAAATATTTTTTAAATTGTTATATAGAATTTAGAATAAAAGTAAAGAAAAAGCTTTAAATTGAATATTATTGTACATTTACAATAACTGTTAAAATATTAAATGGATTTTTGCACTAATCACAGGTAAAATTTCTTTTTAAAATAATATTCTTCATTGTTAAGCTATGATAAATGTTGAATATTAAATATAATGTATAAACTTGCCATACATTTTGTTGAACTGAAATCTCAATATTTCAGTGCTATTTATCATTAGTTATTCTTTATTTTGTTTTGTTTTGTTTTATTTTATTTTATTTTTTTTGAGAGAGCTTTTATGTAAGAGTATTTAGTATAAGTAACTGTATGCAATGTGATATCCAAGTGGAAACAGCAGGTTTTTCATATCTAAGCATAATTTCAGTGCCGGTATGTTTTGTGCAGTTAGCATACTTATTTATAACACAAGTAATTATTTTATTAAATCATTAATTGTAGTCATAATTTATTAAAAACAGGATCTTGATTTTCATATAGATTCTTTTGAAAAACCTATAAGTTTTTATCTCTCTCTCTCTAAGTTCTTGTACAGTTTGTTTCTAAAAAATTATATAAACTAAATTGTAGTTATAAAAGTATTGTGAATAACACATTGAATAGGCATAACATGTAATGCATGTTTTTAAAAATTGAAACATTATTTTAAATAAATGATAATCATAATCACTGAATAGCAAATTAAATTGTAAAATAGTGCTTGTGTGGTAGCCTATAAGACAAAAATAATATCAAAGATATTTTACAGATTTCTCTCACCGTGTATGTAGCAATATTGTCATGTTCATTAAAAAGCATATAAATTCTTTTAAAACAAATTTCTTAAACAGCATACAGTCATTTGTTTTTGTATTCACATTTTTAAGTTCTATATACGCTGTTTAACACCTCAATTATAAGAACTGTCTGAATATAAGTGGTATAGCGTGGCTTATACATTGGAGGAAGCACAACCATAAGAACATCAATACCGTTGGTACAGTACAGCTACTAATACTACTACTGTAACTACAATTATTACGACTACCACTACTATAATAATATATCTTACTTCTTGTAGTGTAACTTTATCCTCCTCGTCTTTGTAACAAAGATGTATAATGTTATTGAAGAATGTTTGATTCAAACAAGCAATTTTTTATATATAAATAGCTAATATCCGGCGTGCGCTGCTACACGTAAATAAATTAAAGTTAGTGTGTGTTAATGTTTAGTTGAAATGGAAAAATAATTATAAATTTGTATCGTAAATATTTTTAGATACCGGCATTGCCTGGAAATCTACTTATCTCAATCTTCTTAGCATAAATGAGCTGAAAGACGAAAATTGTTTTTTTATGTTTAGTAGAATAAGTAAAAGGAAAAATAATTATGAATTTATATCGTAATTATTTTCAGATACCCCGTGCTGATTACCAGGGAATTTACTTATTCCGATCTTCTTGGTACAAATGAGCTGAAAGACAAAATTCATTATTGTGAGTTACCCGTACCGTAAAAGAATATCCACCATGCGCTGCTATGCTTGCTCGGGAATCTACTTGGCATCAATCAAAGACAAAAATGATTATTCTGAGTTATCCGTTAAAGATAAACATTTGCTATCGCAGACTTTTTTGTAGAGTTTTTTTGGGATATTTAATTCTGTGTACATTAATTTTGTGTATTTGTTATGGTTTAGGCAGCGTAAGCCATTTAAGCGCTCAAAATCACTTTTTTTCACTTTTTCACTAAAGGGTGATTTTTAAGGGTGAAGGGATTGACTGTTACAACTATCTTATAGCCTATAAATTTCCCGTGAAAATCCTGAACATTTTGCAAAAAGCCCCATCACAATTGAATGAACAATATGGCAGCGCATAAAATAAGAACAAACATTAATTTTTAAATATCTTATTAGATAAATAGATATATATTAAATCACTACAATCACATAGCCACGGTAGAGTTCTATACATCTGCTCACGATAGTTTCGGGTGAAAATGTTCTGTCCTTTGGTGAATGCAGCTATTTTAAAGTCCGTTTGGATTGCCCATCTTCTAGAACTTTCATTAAGTTTTTCATCAAAAGTAAGCATGAAGAATGATTTATTTTTTAATTGTTCAATTACACAATCATATGAACTAGTTTCATTCAGTAATCAGTTGGTTGGTCTGAGTTTAAATTGCACATTGTTAAGGCACCACGTGGTTCTTACAACTGGAGAGGTATTGTCAAATACCACGTAGTCACATCACAGCGCTTCCACAAGGCATGTTCAAGTTCCTTACTTCTTAAAACCTATTATTTCTTGTAGAAATAACAAAACTGGTGTTGTTACTATTATTTAATATTATGGGGTGCAACATGAAAAAACACAGTAAATAAAAACCGTGCTAAAAAATTTCCGATTAATTTTTAAAGTAAAAAAGAATACAAAAAACATTTCTTGCCATAAGCAGGAGAACATGGGCAAGGGCCTTTGTGGGGAGAGGAGATATCAGTTCTCTATGTAGTGAAACGTGTTGAGAGGGTGGAGGCAGTGCACTGAAGACATATTCCTGGCGTTTGGCAGATGAAAGACTGAGCAGAGCCATGGAGATTAAAGGAGTGGAAAGCCCAACAGTTGATATAATTATATGAAGCCCCTCACACATGATTTAACTGCAATAATATTTACATATGTGACGAGGAGAATTTTTTTATTGTATTTCAATAGTAGATACGGTATGTTTTGCATCTATTGATGGGGAAGTGGCGCTTCCAGTGCCTAAATGGATGCTATGCCCCTGCTGAATATAAAAATTGATCTTTTGTAATCTGAAAATTTCTTGTACCCATTGTACCAATATAACATTACTTTTATTGAAATTGTCAATATTTTTTAGTAATAGTGCAATTCAAGGCAAACATTAATTTGTTATATCTGTCAGCTATTAATTATTGGTTTTAAAAATGTAATTAAAATAGGAGAATACGAAAAATATTAAATGAAACATTTCAGTGCTTCCATAAAAGCTGAAAAAAAATCAAATTAGAGAAAAAGATTTTCTTTCTGCTAGAAATTACTTCACTACTCTAGGTTCTGCAGATTATGATTCATACTTTATTTTTCTCTGAGAGATATCTATATTACAATCATTAGATGTTTATGATTTTGGAAAACAAGGCACTACATCAAGCATGGTTTTGTTTGGATTATAGTTTAAATGGCCCTGCTTTACATTACTGTATTTTATAAAGTGCATCAATTCAGTTTGCTCTTTTTAAGATTTTTTTTTGATTTTGCAAAAAAAAAAATGTTTTTTAAACCATGACAATACCAGTGAGAAAAAGTGTAAAAAGCATTTTGCAAAATTCAAATTAAGTTTTGCACTTTTTAAATAATGACTTGTAGAATACTTTATGAAATGTATTGTTCTGTTGTTATTATATAACTGTATGAAATGTGCCACAATGTGAGCTTCAATTTCTTTGTTGCATTAAGAGATAAAGTTATTTTAGAAGCGGGCAATAATTTTGTATGAAATGAAGAGAAAGCCAAACTTTTTGATGTTAATTATGCTCAGAAAGTTAAAGCTAAATTTATTGTGTACACTTGTCTGCTGGCAACCTTCCTTGTGTTAGGCAATGTTCCTATATACTACTATTTATTTGGTACCGTATTAATTATTTTGTGTATGGTCATAAAAAGAGAACCTAATAATTTGATTTATTTGGTGCCTACATATTATTTGAATTGCATGAAAATGTACAGTATATGCCAGTGGCGTTGTGTCGATGGAAGTTGTGAAGTGACCCTTCCATTGTACTTTTGCATATCCTTTTATTTTTATATATTTTATTTATCTTCTTTGTTGATTACATAAGTATTCTAAAAAAGAGCTTTGGTTTCAATTTACATGAAATTTTGATAAGATAGTAAGTTAAATAACATTGTCAAACTTTTTAATACAGTTGGACATCTGTTCAAGACTTACGTAGTCATTAGAGTGAGAATTACATCAGTAGACTTGACAACAAAAAAAGCAGTGTGCAATAGATTCAGGATAGTTCATGTTTATATTTAAATTTTTTAATTTGTGTTATTAGTATTATATGGTTTTGATTGATTCCTCAAACTGTATTTACATTTGTGGTACAGGAATCATGATATTCTGAATTAGTTTTGAAAATTTGAATTCTGATGGATCAAAAATATTGTTTCCAAAATGTAGGAATTTGGAACAGATAAAATCTTTAGTCATTAAAAAAAATGTTTTTTTACTTTTTACCCAAATGAAAACTCTTCATACGATGTTGCCAAACAAATTAATTCTTGTATGATGTATTGCTTACTGCGCTCCAACCATTCTGTATTCTTATTTACAGGTCGCATGTCCACAACTTAGAAATATGCTTATCAAATGTGTGATTATGATTATGAAATATCAGAGTGAAGTTATTTGTTTAATTGGACAGCAAGATTAGGGTGATCAGATGTCCCTTTTCTATACTCTGGTCCTGTTGTCCTGACAATAATGAACAGGATACTTATTGTACCTTTTTATAGACTTTGATCCTGTGTTGTACAATTTTTCTTATATGTATAACATGACTTAATTATTATATTTTTATAACTTAAATTTGGATTTCCCAGGAACAAATGCAGCTGTGCAGAACATTTTTTTCTCTTGCGAATCTTTTGTGAACAGAATAGAATTGTTTAAAGATCAAAATCATGTTCAAGACAAGCTTTGATATTATGTGCTGTATCAACCTTTATGAGGGAATATTGAAAGTAGAAGATATTTTGTTGGACAATATTATCTTCACATAAATATAATGATAATAATAATAACAACAATAATAACAATCATCATCATCATCTGGTATCGGCAGCTGCCGCCATCTTCCAGAAGCCAAATGCCATTCCTCTCTGTCCATCCATTGATCTCCCTCCAATCCTCTGATATTCACAGCCGCTTGTACCCCTTCTGTCCAAGTTTTCTTCGGTCTTCCTCTCTTCCTCCATTCCATATCAATTTTAGGTAATCTTTGCTCTGGCATTCTTTTGACATGGCCATACCACTATAATCTTTTCTTTTCTATAATGTCTATGATGTCTAGCTCCTCTTGTACACCCATAATTTCCTTTAATTTTTATTTTGTATTCTATCTATTCTAGATTTTCCAGCTGATTTTCTTAAAACATTCATTTCTGTACTCAAAATTCTTTTCATTTCCCTGGTAGGAATTTGCCAAACTTCAGCACCATATGTTAAAATGCTTTGAATTATGGTTTGATATATTTGTAATTTTATATTTTTTGTAATATTCTTGCTCCACCGAACAGAGTTTAAAGCATTTATTGCTTGTTTTGTTTGTGTGATTCTATTTTTAATTTTCACTGTGTTATCGCCTGAATGATCTAATTTTGTTACTAAATACTAGGTTTTAGTTCATCTCCATTGTTGAAATTTTATACTTTCCATTTCTTCTCTTATACACAGATATTTGATTTTCTCTATATTTACATAATGTCCCTATTTTTTCATATTCTTCTTTTAGTTTTTTTGCCATATCTTCTATGTCATCGTGGTCTTGTGCTATTAATACCTGATTGTCTGCAAAATTGAGTGAATATACATGTGTATTTTGGATTGGTGTACCTATTTTTTGACATTTTTTCCTCCAGTCTCTTAGTACTCTTTCCAGATAAATTTTAAATAGAGTTGGAGATAAATTGCAACCCTGCCTTAAACCTTTTGTAATAGTAAATCCCTCTGTTATATGATTTCCAACTTTTATTTTCGAAATAATAATAATAACAATAATAATCATATTATTAATAATGTATATATCTGTACATCACCACATGGGGCAAGGGTGCTCCTTTGTGGGAGTTTCTTAACCACACTAATTTGTATATATTATGTATATACCCCCATAATTCATTCATTGAAACGTGGATAATCCCCTAGTGGGATTTCCTTGAGCACGCTAATTTAGTTATGTTTATTTTCCTACATAAAAAAAACCACATAATCCTGAGCTACATGATATGAATAGTAAGCCAGATATAATAAGAACAGTTAAGTCTCATAGGCTGCAATGGGCAGGACATATGGCATGTATAGGGGATGAAAGAGGGACTGGAAGCTTCTGATAGGAAAACCAGAGGGAAAATGCCCAGTTGGTAGACCAAGAATGAGGTGGGAGAATAACATTATCCGTGATTTGAGGGAAGCAGATTATACAGTGGATGATTGAAAAACATTAGCTCAGGATAGGGATGTATGGAGAGCTTATGTCCATGCAGGCATGAACCTATGGGTTCGATAGAGCCAGTGGGTTAGTTAATCATCTTCTTACAGATGTCAATGAGTGATATGTGGTTATCACATCACCTCAATGGGACATCTTGCAGACAACTAAGTTATTACTTGGATGTTTTTTTATTTACATAAATGCTACAACCCATGTTTCACCAATGGTATATCACGGAATATTTACAGTTTTTACAATTGTTCAAGTTGTTCTTGTAGTTGACAGAAGATCCTCATAAGAAATTCTGCAACATTGACTGTGTTAAAATGGAACTTCAGAATATTTGGCGGAGTAGCAGTTTGTAGTATAGCTGGTCGATCTCTGGAGAACATGTTGTATTCAGTCATCAGATGGTGGGCCGTCTGCAGTGATTTTTTTGGGCAGTTGCAATAAGGTGAAGCAGTTTTGTTCATTTTGTGTAGGTAGGATTTAAATGGTTGGTGAGAAATTATGTGGTTATAAAGTTAGGCCATAGAGATAGGGACAGTCTATAGAGAATGTTGAGGATTACTTGGATGTTAAAGGTTGGTTAAATTTTGCTCAGAGGCACTGATTTAGGCTTGAAGGTCTTTTACGATTTCAAAAGTCTGCAGACTTGGGAGCCACAGCTTAAAGTCTCTCCCAAAAGTCTTTCCCTTGGATTTCTCCATCCTAAAAATCCATTAACCCCGGCCAAGTTCGAACACACAACCCTCAGGATAGGAGCAAAGAACATAGCCACTAGACCACTGTGGCTGATCAAGCATAATTTAGTTATTCTTATTTACCTACAGATGTCAGTGATTGACAAGTGGTTGGCTCATTGCCTCAAAGTGACATCAAGTAGACAATATTAATAATAATAATAATTATTACAGTTGAAACTGCTTTATATGTAACTCAGCTGTAGATAATTTTGTTTTATACGTAAATGTTTGTATGTCCTGGCTAAGTGTAATTGAAAATTTAGATAATTGAACCAAATATGTACATAGTGCATTTATACGTAATTTGTAGTTATACGTATCAAACTTCATAAAATGTACCTGAGTTGCACATAACGAAGGAATACAAACATTGTATTTTTAAAATGAATGGTAATACCAACACATGGTGAGTTCAATAAACATGAGATAACAGGCAGCATGACAGTAAGGCTGACGCCAGAACTCCAGTTACAAAGAAGAAACAAGCAGCAATGTGTTGTCTTGGATGAGTCATGAGAGAATGCACAATTTAATTAAAATGATGAAGGCTATTAAAGACAGATACAGTTGTTTCTAACATGATACCCACTTCATGGGAACAATCAAGTAAAATAAATATGTGATAGAAAGATCCCGATAAAAGCAACAGGTTTTGAACACGAGACACTTTCATGGTAATAATCGGGGAAATTAAAAGTACATAATGAAAGATGACATGGGCAGGACATGTGGCACGAATGGAGAGTGAACGACATGCATGGAAGCTTGTTGTAGGAAATCCAGAGGGAAAACGCCCAGTTGGTAGACAAAGAATGAGGTGGGAGAATAACATTAACTGTGATTCAAGGAAGTTAATTATACAGGGAAAACATTAGCTCAGGATAGGGATGTATGGAGAGCTTATGTTTGCGTGGCCATGAACCTACAGGTCTGATAGTGCCAGTGACTTAGTTAGTTAATAAAAGATGACAACAGCTTTGTTCCATAACAAGAATGAAACAGTAATTCCTACAGATGGATTTGGTCTGCCATGGAGAATAGAAAGAGAAAATGTTACTCACTTGACCAGAAAGTAAAATTTGTAAGAGAGTAAAATGTTAAAATCATGATATCCTTACCTGATATATCAGTCATCTAACTAAAACAAACTTCTGTTTAAAAAGTTTGTCAAACAATTAAACAATGTAATTGTAGGCTTTCACAGCCGGCGTCTTGATCCATATTTGGTTCGTCTTCCGGGCTTATAGGCCGTGGTCTGGTTGTCTTCCTACTCGACGTTTCGTCTACTGCTGCGGTAGACATCATCAGGAGATACTGCGTGCTTTCTGTGAACTCCTCAACAGTCGGCTGCAGACTGGATCATCCAGTCTGCAGCCGACTGTTGAGGAGTTCACAGAAAGCACGCAGTATCTCCTGATGATGTCTACCGCAGCAGTAGACGAAACGTCGAGTAGGAAGACAACCAGACCACGGCCTATAAGCCCGGAAGACGAACCAAATATGGATCAATTAAACAATGTTTTTTTTTATTCTTTTATTAGGAATATTCCACAATAGAGTGTTCCTCCTTCAACCCAAAGTGATTTGTCACCAGAGGTTCCTGTCTGAGGCATCTTCTTCCCTCAAATCTCTAGCTTCCATACTTCTCTTCACTCCATCTATCCACTGTCTGCCTCTTCCACTTCTTCCATTAGCTTTCCAGTTAAAGATCTTCTTTGGTATTTCTCTTCTTCCAGTCGTATGAGGTGTCCATATCATTTCAAATGTTTTTCTTCTATTTTTTCTAATATGCTTTTTTCTACTTGTTTAATTTCCCTTTTTGTGCTGTTTCTGACATTATCCCTTCTTGAAATTCTTGTTGAATGCCTCCAAAAAATTATTTCTACTGCTAACAGCTTGTTGGCTTGTTTTCTACTTACTCTCCAGGTTTCGGATCCATATCATAAAATGCTTTGTAACAGAACTTGAAATATAGTTTTCTTCATTCTGTATATTATATTTATATTCCAAAGCACTGAGTTCAACAAACCAATGATTCTTCTTCCATCAGTTATTCTTCTTTCAATTTCTATAGTTGAATTCTCATTTTTATCTAAAATAGATCCTAAATATTTAAAATTTTTAACAATTCATATTCTTCCTGAATTACATTTTAGCTCATCTGTAGTATCCAACGAAAGTTATTCTGTTTTATTATGATTTATCAGTAATCCCCATTTTTTCTATTCTATCTCTAATTTCCTTAACATGAAAGATGAATCATCTGGATCCTGAGAAATCACCTGATCATCTGTGAATAGTAAATGGTGGAGGTAATAATTATCTTTTATTTGAATTCTCATATATTTGCAGCGTATTGACCAATTCAAATGTTTTTTTTAAAACTTTATCAAACACTTAAACAATGTTTAATGATTTGAAAAAGTTTTCAAACAGAAGTTTGTTTCAGTTGAGGATGATGGATACATCTGGTATGGATTTTGAAAAATTAACATTTTATTTAATATCCTCAATGATGGTTTACCATGAATTTTAAAATTACTGATTATAAGAGAGGCGATAATGATCCATGTGACAATCTGATTCTAGAAACAATTAAACCGAGTGAAGTGTTAAGTGCAATCAAAGTGTATAGGCAATACATTAACACAAAAAGTTGTAGTTAAAAAGCTGTGAATGTGTTAATAAGTTTGTAAAATGAAGTGTTTGCAGTTAATGCAAGAAAAGTACAACAAGCCAAAATGTCTGATTTCTTTAAACCAGGGCTAAGTTCAAAACTATAATACCTTTTTGTGTTCTTGTTTTTTTATGTGAAGTTTTAACAATACAGGCATACTGTAGTAATGTTTTTTTTAGTTAAATTTTATTATAAGGTAATTTGTGATTCATTATTGCAATTGCAATAGCTTTATGTGTGTTTCTTGGTGGAATTTTAATTTAATTCAAAAGACTCCAGTTTGTGTAAAATTGTAGGAATAGGTATAATGTGCTTATTATAGTGCATACTTCAGTACTGCTACTAATTAAGAATATATTCACCCTTAGAAAAATATTTGTTTAAATCTAATGAACTTATATATCATTATTTTTATTTTATGTTGAGTTGTTTTTGACTCACCTCATACTTCTTAACTCCCTCGCAGACTAAAGTTTCATCACAGCATTTGTGACATTCTCAATGCTGTATCACATTCACAACTGACATCCAATGGCCTCCTCTCCTGTAGACTGACCTCCACGTCATCTGATGGCTGACCGTTGGACTTCCAAATCAATCCCCTCTCCTTTTCACGGGGTATTTCAAAATTCATAGTTATGTTTTTATTCTTGCATATGCAAGAAATACCTGGTGAAAAGGAGAGGGGATTGATTTGGAAGTTTGTTGGTCAGCCATCAGATGGCACAGAGGTCAGTCTGCAGGAGAGGAGGCCATTGGACGTCAGTTGTGAACGTGATATAGCATTGAGAAAGTATGAGGTGAGTCAAAAACAACTCAACATAAATTAAAATAAAGCTCATAGTGTTATTTACTACCTACATAACTCAATTTATATATCATTAGTTATATTATTGCTTTCACCTGTATTCTGTCAGACAAACTAAAAATATTACTTATTATCTAAATCTAATTTGTGAGTAATTCTGAATTGTAGGTATTCTTTCCCTTTCTCCTTGACATACATATATATTAGGTTCAACTGTATTATTATTATTATTATTATTATTATTATTATTATTATTATTATTACCAAAATCTGTTTTGGAATGGAAACCTGAGGCAAGACGAGACAGAGGAAGACCTAAAATCCCCTTGAGTCAGGGAATATATTTATACATGAAGGAGAAACATCTACAACCAGGCGATTGGATGCACCAACAAAATTGGCTATTGGGTATCGGACATTGTCAAAGACATTAATCAACCGATGATCTATCTATCTATCTATCTATCTATCTATCTATCTATCTATTATTATTATTATTATTATTATTATTATTATTATTATTATTATTATTATTATCCACCACTGTGGTCTCAAGGTAGCCTGCTGCCTTGTCACGCAGTGGGCCCGGGTTCGATTCCCGGTCGGGACAGGCTCCTGGGTGAGGTTTTATTCAGGGTTTTTCCTCACCTGTAAGACTAATGCCAGGAAGCTTAGGGCCCAACAGTCCCCAAAAAATCATCTGACCATTATCATCATCATCATCATCCCTCATTGGTTTAGAAAGCAATGGAAAGCTATCACACCTATAATTCCTTAGTAAAGTTACAAAGCATAGCATGAAAATGCTATGATTGCAGTGGAAGACCTGCCCTCAGGCAGAATTACTATAGAATAGAATTATTATTATTATTATGATAATGTGTAACTGTAATCATAAAGTTGTGCATTAAAAATAACTATAAAATTATTATTTGTTATTAAATATTTATGCAGATCATACCAGAAGTGTTGTATTTTGTCACATTTTCTTATGGAAATCTGATCACCCTAAGCATGGAGAAGCCTTGAGTTTCCTGAATTCAGCTATTTGTCTGGAGTTATAATTGATAATAAAATAATGAAGATTCCATCCCTCAGTTTGACAAAGAAAAAATCGTAGAGATTGGAGCCTTTACTCTGCATATTGTTTGATTAAAAAAGCAATAATGCCAGAAATTAAAGAAAATGTATTCAGGCAACAGAACATTTACAATACTAAAGGATTTGGAAAAATGGCTGGGAATACTTGTGAAATTTACATAATTTATCGATTAATAATGTTACGAAAAAATAAGATGGCATTTGTGATTAACTTTCGGTTTTATTCAAATATATTAAATATTAAAATGTTTACATTGTAGCTTCTGTTTCACTGTGAGTAATGCAGGTATCCAGTTAATCTTATCATAGCAATTCTCTATAACAATTAATAGGTTAACTTACATAATAATTGCAACAAAATAAAATAACTTTTTTTTAACCTTCAGAGAGTAGAACACTATTTTTTCTCTTCAAAAATCAATCTCTTTAACAGAAAATTTGGAGTTTCTATTTTTAATAATTGTACTTAAAATGTACAGTTTTATACCAATAACTGATGTAACTTTGGAATGACTTTATGTTTTACAGAGTGAGAGTAAAATAGTAATCTCGGTGAAGTTTCAATTTTAATTCAAGAAGCAAATGTCAATGTAGTATATGTAGGAGGAGTTATAAAATACGTGTTTTGAGATTTCTGTTCTAATCAACTTTAGTCATTAATTACACAAAATAAGAGTAACTGACATAACTAATGCTTCTGTGTGGTGAAAGAGTTTTAATTAAAATAAATCAAAACTCTTTTTTATGTACGAGTTTATTCATATTCTACAATATTTTGGGATATAGGCACTTGAAAATCTTTTTAATAGTCCACATACCACTTTGGGAAGCCAGGAAGAAAACTTTAATTTTCACATGTTACATCAAATTTTATGTGGAATTCAAACCTACTTGAAAAATACTTTGAACAACAAATAAGACTGATATACACTATTAAGATCCTATAGAGGACTAAAAAATACCATACACTGAATAATTATAATTTTACTTAATCAGGATTATACTCAATTTTGCACATAATTTGGTTCTGAAACAACTGGACATGTAAGGTTGCCAGGACAGTAAATTTATAAAATATTGATTATATGTATCATAATCCAGGTTAACTAACATCTCTAGTTCACAAAATGAATACTCTACAAATATGTAACTGCTGGGAAGTGACTGAAGAGATTTTTTTCATATAGTGAAACAATAAACATTTTATTTAAGAAACCTCCATTGCAAAACAACATTAAATAAAGTTTGTTTAAAATTACAGTTGTAATTTTATAGACTTAACAGAAACTAGGGAGTTGCCAAAATCATGTCAAGCCTTGTCTAAAAAAAGAAAGAAGAAAAACATTTATAACAGAAGGCTATTTTATCCTCAAAGGCACTTTTATTTAGTAGAATTTTTAACACTACAATCCAATATTCTTCTTTAACCAAGACAATACATTTTGGCAGCTCTTTCTTACATTTATGAAACCTTGTTTCCTTAATCATCTAGTACTAATTAACCTTTAACATACTTTTAAATACACGTCACTACCCTGTCGCCGGAATTTAAATTCCTGCAACATCCTTATTTTGCAGGGTTGTGAATAAACATTTATCATTATTAAAATAAAATCTGTTCACCTCACATCTTATCCTGTCTTCAAAACCTAGGTGGTTTCATTATCAGTATTTTCATTTCCGATGTTCTGTCATCCAGGAGCACTGCTTCTTACTCCATCTGTTGGTAGGCTAATGAACCTCCCAATCAAATCATCTTCCCCAGGAATTTCAAAATTAATTAATTTTTCTTTCTTGTTTTTTTTTTATGTGGACTTTTCCCAAACCATGAGCTCTTTTGGTTTTTCTATTTGTTTTATTAAACTAGCCTTTTTTTCAATTAGATGTTTTGCTGACCAAGCATGAGTGGCTACTGCTGGTTTTTCCACTTCACTATTTTGGACATTTCTAAGATGTTCCTTCGCTCTGGTTTTCAAATGTCTTTTTGTTATCACTTTGTGACAAAATTTATATAAGGAAAACAAAAAGTAATTTGAAAACCAGGGTGAAGGAACATCTTAGGAACGTCAAAAATGGTGAAGTGGAAAAATCTGCATTAGCCGCTCATGCTTGGTGAGAATAACATTTAATTGAAAGAAAGGCTAATTTGATAAAACAAATAGAAAACCAAAAGAGCTCACAGTTTGGGAAAAATCGACATTAAAAAAACAGGAAAGAAAAATGAATTAATTTTGAAATTCCTGGAGAAGTTGATTTGATTGGGAGGTTCATTGGTCCACCAACAGATGGAATAAGAGTCCTGGATGACAGAACATCGGTCATGAAAATGCCAATTATGATACTGCCTAGGTTTGAAACCGGTCTAATTAGAAGACAGGATATGAAGTAAGGTGAACAAAATTTATTTTAAATTATGCCTGATAGTGATATTTCCTATAATAGTTAATTTACTATGTGATGCAATTAAGAATTAAAAACCATGTTGTAGCTAAAATATCACTCTTTGTTCTGAAAAATTTTCATATTAATACAGCTCTTAGTTCAACATATATGAATAAATTAATTTTAATTTGCATGCATATTGATTTAATGAGTATGAGAGATTTATGAAATGTTATAAAACTGTACAAACAAACCAAGATCCATGTCAATGAATGAGATTTTCCTTTTCTGAAAAAAAACTAAGTCAGGTTTTCATTTGGTATTTATTTACATCCAAAGTTAGAATATCTTGTTTTCTTTTCACCCTTGAAGAGGGATATTTATTTCAAAACAACATACCAAGTAAATTTGACGACCAGTTTATTTGAAGTAAAGTTCCATCCGGTCATGTACCTGTATTTGTGAAATATTTTTAAATACCAGTGCTAGATTTTTAAATTAATTCCTAACATATTTCAACCAGCTTTAATTTAAATCAAACTATTTTTTCAATAAAGTATTTAAAATTATTAATAACACACTCATTAGAAGTGACTTATTTCCTTAGAAGCATTCTGTGTACACAAGTGAATTTTCAGATGCGGACTTTAATTAATAATTTTATTTTAGTTATATATACGTGGATCTAGTGCCATACAATTCAGTTGTTGAAACAATGGAACCTCAAAAAAGAGCTGTAAATACTGTATAATTTGTAAATTGTGTGGAGTGATTTAGGATAGCATCACAGTTCTTCTGTCAGTCAACAATATTTGTAAGTATGCTATTTTAATGTTGCAACTGCAAAGTGTCAGATTTATCTGCATTTTGGCCACAGAGGGTGCGTACCTGGGGACATACACATGTCATTCATCTTTTAAATGTCAAAGTCATTGGCATATTTGTAAATTAGTTAATAGTTGCACTCTAGACTATATATCTGAAATTCCTGTTATATTTTAAATTAGATACTCAGTCCCCATTATTCAAGAAGATTTCTCAAAGAAATATTAGAGTAAGGCACTTAAAAGTTTTTCATAAAAGAGTGAATTAGAAACTTTCAACAATATTTTAATGATCTGGTTTTGTCTCTTGGTGTTTTATATATGAGGGTTGGATAAAAAGTAATGTCAATACTGCTGTAATTTCTAAAAGGCTTCATTGTTAGAGAGAAAATTTATATATATTTCTTCAGTGTAATCTCTTCCCATGTCTACCACCTTCTGGTACATGTGAAAAGTATCGAATTTCATTAGCACATTCATCTCTGTTAATATCCCAATGTGACAGCCTTACAGCATGCGTGGTTTTCCCTTTCATTTTTGTAAAAAATATTGTTACAGAGGCTCATACCAAGTGAGTGTGATGGATGATCTATCTTCCAGTGCCATCAATGTAGAACATTCGTGACATCAGCAGTGTTGTCATGAAGGATGATAGGATTCATTTATTTACATTTCTTCAGTGTAATTTTCCCCCATGTACCACCTTCTGGTACATGTGTAGAAAGTGTCATATTCCATTTGCAGGTCCATCTCTGTTAATATCCCAAAGTGACAGCCTTACAGCATTCATGTGGCATACTGCTTCCCTTGAAATGTTTTTTTTTATCTTTGTAAAGAGATTGTGACACAGGAGCTCATACCAATGAGTATGATTGATATTCAATCTCCCAGTGCCATCAATGTAGAAGGTTTGTGACATTATCAGCAGTGTTATCATGAAGGATGATGGGGTTCATTTATTTACATTTCTTCAGTGTAATTTCTTCCCATGTACCACCTACTGGTACACATATAGAAAGTGTCATATTCCATTAGCACATCTATCTCTGTTAATATCCCAAAGTGACAGCCTTACAGCATTCATGTGCATACTGCTTCCCTTGAAATGTTTTTTTTTATCTTTGTAAAGAGATTGTGACACAGGAGCTCATACCAATGAGTATGATTGATATTCAATCTCCCAGTGCCATCAATGTAGAAGGTTTGTGACATTATCAGCAGTGTTATCATGAAGGATGATGGGGTTCATTTATTTACATTTCTTCAGTGTAATTTCTTCCCATGTACCACCTACTGGTACACATATAGAAAGTGTCATATTCCATTAGCACATCTATCTCTGTTAATATCCCAAAGTGACAGCCTTACAGCATTCATGTGGCATACTGCTTCCCTTGAAATGTTTTTTTTTATCTTTGTAAAGAGATTGTGACACAGGAGCTCATACCAATGAGTATGATTGATATTCAATCTCCCAGTGCCATCAATGTAGAAGGTTTGTGACATTATCAGCAGTGTTATCATGAAGGATGATGGGGTTCATTTATTTACATTTCTTCAGTGTAATTTCTTCCCATGTACCACCTACTGGTACACATATAGAAAGTGTCATATTCCATTAGCACATCTATCTCTGTTAATATCCCAAAGTGACAGCCTTACAGCATTCATGTGGCATACTGCTTCCCTTGAAATGTTTTTTTTTATCTTTGTAAAGAGATTGTGACACAGGAGCTCATACCAATGAGTATGATTGATATTCAATCTCCCAGTGCCATCAATGTAGAAGGTTTGTGACATTATCAGCAGTGTTATCATGAAGGATGATGGGGTTCATTTATTTACATTTCTTCAGTGTAATTTCTTCCCATGTACCACCTACTGGTACACATGTAGAAAGTGTCATATTCCATTAACACATCCATCTCTGTTAATATCCCAAAGTGACAGCCTTACAGCATTCATGTGGCATACTGCCACCCTTGTAATGGTTTTTTCATCTTTGTAAAGAGATTATGTCACAGGTGCTCATACCAGGTGAATGTAATGGATGTTCTATCGTCCAATACCATCAATGTTGAAGGTTCATGACATTGTCAACAGTGTTGTCATGAAGGATGGTGGGGTTCATTTATATACATTTCTTCAGTGTAATTTCCTCCCATGTACCACCTTCTGGTGCATGCCATAGCATAGTGGTTAAGGCAATACACTACAAACCGGAAGTCGAGGGTTCGAGTCCTGGTGGGGTCAGAATTTTTAAACTGACCCAAGCCTTCTGGTGGCACCAAGGCCCTGTGGTTGACTCAGCCTCTAATGAAAATCAGTACCAGACACTTGTTCTGGTGGTAAAGGCGGCTGTCACGCAGGGCTGACAACCTGACTGACATCAAGTGCTGATTGTCTAGAAAAAGTGGGAGCCTTAACCTCCTACTACCCCAACGGTCTCCTGTGGCCTGTAGTGGGAACACTTTACCTTTACCTTTTACCACCTTCTGGTACATGTGTAGAAAGTGTCATATTCCATTAGCACATCCATCTCTGTTAATATCCCAAAGTGACAGCCTTACAGCATACATATGGTGTAATGTCTCCCTTGAAATGTTTTTTTCATCTTCGTAAAGAGATTGTGTCACAGGGGCTCATACCATGTGAGTATGATGAATGTTAATCTATCTCCCAATGCCATCAATGTAGGTGGTTTGTGACATTGTCAGCAGTGTGACATCCCAAGTTGTCATGAAGGATGGTGGTGTTCATTTATTTACATTTCTTCAGTGTATCTCCTCCCATGTCTACCACCTTCTGGTTCATGTGTGGATATAAATGTGACAGCCTTACAGCATTTCTGTGGCATACCACCTGGTTCTTTCATTTTTGTAAAGAGATTGTATTACAGGGGCTCATACCAGGTAAGTATGATGTATGTTAAAATATCTGCCAATGCCATCGACTTAGAAGGTTTGTGACATCATTAGCAGTGTGACACTCCACATTGTCATGAAGGATGATGGGGTATATTGCCAGCAAGTGTTGTCTCTTTCGTCTTAGTACTGGATGAATTTCCAAGGAATTGCAGTAGTAACCAGCATTTACCCTTTGTTCTTGAGGTACAGTATGATTCAACACAATCCCATGAATACCATATGAATGTTGCTCCAGTTTAAAAAATATATTATCCACTTGAAGTTGAAGACACTGCAGAATGACACTGAATACTGAACAATTGTTGCCAATCACTGCATAAGTGCATCTAAAATTCTACTCTCAGCTCCATAGAGCCTATGACTATTATGAGACTGCTGTATGCTGATAGTGTTGCCACTACTTTTTATCTAACCTTTGTATTTGTGCAAAAATTACTTCCAAATTTAAATGTTATCATAAAATATTCTAAAATTCAATTGAGGGAAAGTGGCAGAATTATTAAGTATTATAGTACGTCCAAAACTCATGTAAACCAGAAATTCAGTATACAGCCAATATTTCTCAATATTTTTCATTAAAATCTTAGTGTATAGAATGTTAAAAATTTGCAAAAAACTAAGAATTATGAAATTTTTACAATTTTTCTTAATATTCTGGGTTTGACTCTAAGTGATCTATATATTTAAGCAAATATTAACTCAAAATTAAAAATTTCATTTTCTTCAGAATACATTCCAAGGATTCCTTGTAGGTAAACCAGAGGGAAAGTGCCCAGTAGGTAGGCCAAGAATGAGGTGGGAGAATAACTAATCATTATTTGAGGGAAGTAAATCATATAGGGGCTGATTTTTAAAAAAATAGCTCACAAAAAGGGATGTATAGACAGCTTATGTCCATGTGGCCATGAATGTATAGTTATATATTCCAAGGATAAAGAATTGGTGTAATTGATGAACAATGAAAAATTCTGAAAATTAAAAAAAAAATGCATATATGCATTATACAGAGTATATTAAAAATTAATGTAAGAAATAACAGGATAAATAGCATAATTTTGAAGATATACAGGGTGATTCTGTAAGAGAATGTAAAAGTTAAACAGGACATGGGGGATGCTCCACTGAACAATTTGATATAGGGAACCTAGGGTCCAAGAAGCCAGCTTAAGGAGATATAAGAGTAAACTTGTTCAAATTACTATCTATAGTTCTTCCATGATGTGTACGGAGCACATGTAAACAGTCACCTAGCTTGATGTCTTTGCATTCGGGCCTTTCATTGGTTAAACGCACCAGCGCTTGCTTCATACACTTACAGTGAGTCCGGTGGACCAATGAAAGGCCTAAATGCAATGACATCAAGCTAGGCGGCTGTTTACATGACCTCCGTACACATCCTGGAAGAACTGTAGTCTTTTTATTTACATTATTGATCAGTTAATTACAAGTACCATCATTGATACAATTGGTGTAGCATTTTGTATCTTACAACAGTTGCTCAAACTGACGGCCACCAACCTTAATGAAAGTATGACATCAGTGTACAAAATTCTACCACATTCTGGCATGTTTTGAATCACATCACAGGCAGCTAGAATCCTGGCAACTAATTCCATGTCCATTTCCACTGGAATCTCAAACACAAGTGAATTTCGATATCCCCATAGGAAATAATCAAGGAGAGTCAGGACACATACTGCATCATGACTTTCTAGTCATCAGGCTCTTCCTTGCAGGAACAAAAGGATGTAATAATTGTAAATAAACAGCACAGTGTATGCAACACAGTAATGCTAGACAAGTTTACTTCCATATCTCTTTAGGCTGGCTTCTTGGACCCTAGGTTCCCTACCTCAAATTGTTCAGTGGAGCATCCCCTATGTCCTGTTTAATTTTTGCACGCTCTTATAGAATCACTCTGTATAAAGTAGTTAATTATGTTATAAAGATTGTAAGTCAGGTTTCACGGATGGGTTGAGTAACTTATGCTAAAGCTTGAATTTCAAAATTAATTTGCAAAACACTTTAAATCTTTGCAAAAGAAATCAAATTATTTTGTATTATGTTGAATTTTATTATTTTTAATAGATATTACGTTATATTATTTTTGGTCTGGACATCTTACCTCAATATTAATGTTGATTTGTTCTTGGACATGTTTCAAAACAATTCTGTTTTATCGTCAGCTTTCCCAGACGATAAAACAGAATTGTTTTTGAAACATGTCCAAGAACAAATCAACATTAATATTGAGGTAAGATGTCCAGACCAAAAATAATATAATTAAAATAACCTCAAAATATAACTTCCTAAAAATTAAATATTAATTAGATATTACGTGTTCAACAACTGATATGAGAAGACACCAAAAATATGCTTAGAATGAACTGGCCTATACAGTATGTAATTTTGAGGTTCAAAATAAAATATAAGTGAAAGTAACATGTCCAAAATATTAATAATTGTATAAACTCACAGTTATGAAATTGCAGTCAGGCATTTCCAGTACTCATCATCATCATCATCCTCTTATGTCCTCCTTTCAGAAGGTCGATTCATTTCCAATATTATTTGTAACAATTGAATAAATGAAGTCTGATTCATTCACTGCTACCAATAACAAAAATGAAATGCAAATTTTAAACGTTAAAAACTTTTTGTTGTAATATAAAATAATTAATTTTTTAGTTTGCATTTCAATGAAATAAGTAGGCTTACTGATGATATGAATTCATTTACATTCGTATAATTTCTGTTAGTCACCCTCATTTATTTTCTTGTATAAATTCTGATTAAGTCTGTTATAGTTTATTCAAATGTTGGAAAAAGTGTGTCCATTTTGTGAATATTGCAGTGCATGCACTCTGGTCGATTGATCCCCGTTCATACAGCTCGGAACATGGATGCTACCCTAGTGGGAAGTTTCTTAAACAGACTAATTTAGTTATGCTTATTTTCCTATAGCTGTCAGCAAGTAACACATGATTAGTACATCACCTCGAGGAGGCATCGAGTAGGAAACTAAGGTATTACTTGGATGGAAGAAGATTGGTTAAATTTTCCTCAGAGACCTTTTTATTCAGGCTTCAGGTTCTTTTACAAGTCTGAAAATCTTCAGACTTCAGATCTTAAGACCCATGGCTTATAGTCCCTTCCTGAGGACTAGTCCCTTGGATTTTTCCATCTCAAAAATCCATCGATCCCGGTTAGGTTTGAACCCGCGACCCTTGGGACTAGTGGCAAGAAACATAACCAACTACCAACTGTGGCCAACTACACGTACTCTAATATTCCAATTTGTTTACCATTCCACAGGACCTTAAAGTACTAAGACAGATTTAACATGAAATGAAATATACACAAAGGACGGAATTAGGAAGGAGAGATGTAAAATTGATGTGGTTGTTGGTGTTGATAAAAGTCTATTTTCATACCAGACACTCACTGTATGTTTGCAAATTCATGAACATTCACACATACAGGCAAATATGTACAAAGACAAGTAACACGCCTCAGATTTTTAACTTGATATTTATTTATTAAGAAATTAATATTTTAGTAATCAATTTGCAAATAACAATATTGGAAATGGGTTGCTGAGTTTTCATCAGACTCTGGAAAAACAAACGGAAGACTTATTTTCTCTTCTCAGGTGGAAGGACATGGATCTCTGACGTGTGTGAACTTTGAGATGCTTGGCAAGATGATCGGAGCGAGAGAATCCTTTCTCGCATGTAGGACATTGGTAAGGTTTAATGCCGGAATGAGAACGTCTATGCCGGGAGAGTTCATCGGAGCGAGAGAATCGCCAAGCACATCCCGACCATGTGCATGCAAATGGTTTTTCACCCGTGTGTCGGCGTAAGTGCGCCTTGAGATGTGAGGATTTTGCATACATCTTGTGGCAACCACTGAATGTACAATGAAAGGATTTCTCTTCTGGAACTGTCTTCTGATACTGGCATTGTGTGGGTTCAATGGTCCTGCTAGTGTAATCGTGAGCAGCCAAAGCAGCCGATGCAGTGTCCTGCTCCTCCTCAATGGATGGCAGCCAAGAGAACTCATCAGTGAGCGAAGATAGGTTGACCCCAAGTACTATGAAGGGTGAAGACTGTGGTGTGTATTGTAACTGTTGGGCACTCTCATTTAAATACTCAGAACAGTGGTCCGTGCAAAATGCTGTTCGTGCTGGCAAATTTCCCAGATCATTGGAATTTTCCCACCATATGTCTTCCAGTTCCAATCCCCACTGTAAAGCAGGAGAGATACTTTCCAACACCGGACACATGGAGGCCATCCCCTATAAAATAAAACAATAATTTTATCAATATAGAAATCATTATCATCATCCATACATGTATTAGGCCATGTGGCCTGTTACGGTCTCAGAAAGGAATTTTTCATCCAGCGCTTTCTTGGACATCCCTGCGATCTTTTGCCTTGGGGCTAGTAACGAAGCATGGCTTTTGGAATTCTGTGAGATGGCATTCGTTGAAGATGGGCTTTCCAGTTGTTCTGGTAGTTTTGTATAATAACAGCAAATGAGATATGATTCATGCACTGTACAGCAGGCTATACAATGTGGGACCATAAAAGAAATGAGGAAATTTATTAATATAAACTTTCCTCATTAGAGGATTGCCACAAGGACAAAGTGATATAGAAAATTGATTTTTAATTTATTGTAATAGATTGTGTAAATATGTTAAATTTTCAAATTGTAGCTACATGTATATCCTTACAAAGGAGAACTTTCATAAAGATGATTCCATAAAATAGAAATTGACCCTTGAATGGCAGCAATGGCAATTTTAGAAATATTATATACTTGGACCTATAGTGCCGAAATCATTTTTGGACAAGTACATGTCATACTCACACCATTTCACTGCACTCCCCTTCCACTAAGTCAAACAGCAGTGACAGTAACTTATCGAGTAGGGATGTTGTCAAACTTCCCCCAGTATTATGGTTCTTGAATATTGAATAATGCAAGGTTGGAGTTGAGTTGACGACACTGGAGGGCAAGTACAAGAGAGAGAGAGAGAGATGGGAATGCAGGGAGGGAAATGATTTGCCGAGGCAAAAAAAAGAAGTAGGATTTAGTTCACATATCTTACAGGGGCACAGATCCATTGGACAGACAATACTTTATCCAAATCTAAGGATTTCCAAAATTGAGCTAAGAATCCTAGTAATGTACCCTATTCCCCGACCATCAACCCTGTTACAGTTATACTATCTAATTGGTATTTATCATAAGTAATGCCACGAGTGATTTACAAATTAATGATAAATTCACAATGTCATGAAGTGACAAGTGAATTTATCTAAAGAATTTGGAATTCAAGAGTGGCATTTGTTAGGACTATGTAATGAATAAAATTAAGCTGTTTACTCACAAATCATTATTTAAATATAGTTATTTTAAAATATTTATATATTTTAATGTAAATAGCGATGTTTGAAAACAAATGAGAAATGTTTATAATGTTTCATTTGTTCATCACTGCAACCAGATCATATTATTTATTGCCACAGGATCACAATATTGTAAGAATGCACTCTAGTAGAGAAAAAATGAAACATCAAATTGTTTATAACCAACATTATGGGTTATTAATTAATTTCTGATGTCCTATGATGTAAATATGTCAGTTATATTTTTCTGGAACGTAAATACCTGGGAAATAATACATTTAAGAAAGTGCAAACAGTGGTTTCTTTTTTTGTTATATAATCAATTGCTACAAATGTTTTTCTATTATATCCCGCAAGTAGTATCTGTTTACATTCGTGCACTATATATACAATATGGCAGCTACTTGCATTCTAGGATACTTACATCTTAATACATAAATTGTTACATTCAACGTATTTCTTAGAGAGTCAGTTACTGCAAAATAATGCTCTGACCTATTCAGAATGTTAAAAAGGAAGAGCTTGATTGTAATATGATAAACTTAAATTGATAAAATCGAGGTGAAAAAAGACTGTGATTGGTTTTAAATCAAAATTCATTGAAATGTGATAGGTCATTGATTCCCATTTAGGGCACAAGTTAAATAGTCTTTGTAATAATTAACTGTTAGCTCATATACCAGTATGGGTTTCTTTTCAGAGTCACCTTCCTCTGGCTGGCCACCATGAGACTCAAAACGAACTGTGGGATTTAAGATCATATCAATTTTAGAAGATGGTCTAAATAATGCAATAATATCTATCCATCTATCACTGTTTGCTAAAAAAAAAAAAAAAAGAAACTTGTTATTCTTCCGACAATGCTGGGCAATTTCTTTTATGATAGTGTAAGACTTTTTAATAGCAATTAAATTAGTTCCAAACTTAATTGTGAGGGAAAAAAAATGTAGATGCAGTTGATTTCAATCAATTTAATTAAAAAAAATACAACATACTAGATAGATAGATCATCGGTTGATTAATGTCTTTGACATCGTCCGATTCCTAATAGCCAATTTTGTCAGTCCATTCAATCTCCTGGTTGTAGATGTTTCTCCTACATGTATGAACATATTCCCAGAGTCCAGGAGGTTTTAGGTCTTCCTCTGCCTCGTCTTCCCTCAGGTTTCCATTCCAAACAAATTTTGGTAGTCGATCCTCTTCCATTCGCTGGACATGTCCGTACCATCTTAATTGCTGAGTTTTAATATAATCTAAAATAGTGTCTTTATTCTTCATTTTCTCCCTTATAACTGAGTTCCTAATTTTTTTCTCTTCTTGCTGCCCTTCGTATAAAATCCATTTCCGTTGCCAAAAGATACTTATTTGTTTTTGTTGTTAATGGCCAAAGTTCTGCTCCATAAGTAATGATGCTACATACTTACATTCAAATATACAGGATATTTCTTCCTTTAGGTTCAAAATTATCAAGATATCAGTGGTCTGTAAGCTTAGTATTTTGAAATATGGATTCATTTAAGCCATAGAGACCTGAGAAGGGTGATAAACAAACCTATCTACACTCTAGACTTTGAGGAGATGGTGTTGGTTCCTGTGGCACCAGTCAATATGTACTCAAAATGCATTTTTGTTGAGATTACTCAGGGAGCAACAATTACTCCCAATATTTTCTACAGGTGCAAACAGTGGAACCAAATGGTTTTGAACCCAGAATTCAGCATTGACAGAATTCAAATATGGTTTCAAAATCAATTGGTTCCACTTCTTTTGCCTATAGTAGATAGTTTTGAGTAATTGTTGTCCATCCAGAAGTGACGAAAAATTAATAGTTCAAAATGACCTAGATTAGTGTCGAATTCATGTCTTTCGGGATCGCTAAGCTGACTGGTATCATTGTGATGACTTTTAAGCCCGAATCTGGTCACTAGCACCCCTGGTGAGAAGGGGCGACATGTAAAATAATTGAAAATTATCGATATCAGTGTCAAATCCATAGATTTTGAGGTCACTTAGATGAATAGTGACACTCCTAATGCAATTTCATCATCATCATCATCAACAACAAGGATTAAGCCAGTTGGCCTGTTCCGATCTCATTATAGGTTGAATTGGTCCTTTCTATGGTCTTCCCAACATTATTCTCCCTTTTGGTTTATAATTATACATTCTTCTTGGTATGCGCTGTTCATTCATTCGTAATACGTGCTGAAGATAAGCATTTTGATAATATTTTATTCTTTCACAGAGATTAAATATATTAAGTTCTGTTCTTATAACTTCGTTTCTCTTTTTATTGGTCCTTTGGTCCTGCTATTGCTTTCAACATCTTCATTTCAGCAGCCTCTATTTGTTTACTATCTGCTTTTGTTAATGTCCAGGTTTCACATCCATAGATAAGAGATGGAACTGCCAATACTTTGTAAAACTTCAAAATAGTTTCTTTTCTAGTCTTATTCAATAAAGTGTGTTTAATTGTGCCACATAGATAATTGAATCATTGTATTTTAGTGTGTTTATCTAAATTTCTGTCATTGCCTAAATGACATCCCAAAATAATTAAAATTCTAAACTTGGTCTATAATTACATTGTTTATCATTATTTTTGATCGTATTGCAATTTAAGATCAAATTTGTCCCTATCGGCAGAAGGGATAGAAAAGGTGAAGAGTAAATTGCCCAGATAAGTGTCAAATCAATAGTCTTCCAGTTGGCATATAAATAAAAAACAAAAAGAGTTGATGCCCTCAGGGGTCCCCATCTAGGGGATATGTGGATGGCGACCACAAGGTGCCCAAGCTGAGCTAAACATTGCTTCTACTTACTTGTGTTTTGCTCCTTACTTCTATCATTTCTGTATATAGCCTCTCTTGGCTAATTCTTGTTTTTTTTTACTCTGATGGTATTAGAGCATTTGAGGCCTAGGAGATTTTTTCCTACTTTCATTCCTCTCTATCGATCTATCTAATTCTTACAACCTCGTGGGTACTCATCTTGAAGGGTTAACCTGTTATTGATATTAGGTAAATGAGGTACTAAAAAATGCCCACATAAGCTGCATGTACATCAATGCAGCCCCTTTGCAACTTATACACAATCCATCCATCCATAGTAATTCTGCTTGAGGGCAGGTCTTTCACTGCAATCATAGCATTTTCATGCTATGCTTGCAGCTTTACTAGGGAATTGTAGGTGTGGTAGCTTCCCATTGCTTTCCACACCGGTGAAGGATGATGATGATGATGATAATACTAAGGATGATGATGATGATGATGATAGACATATGATTTCGGGGACTGTTTGGGCCAAAAAGTTTTCCTGACATTTGTCTTACAGGTGAGGAAAAACCCCGATAAAAACCTCACCCAGAAAAACTGTCCCAACCGGGGATCGAACCCGGGTCCACTGCGTACCTCCACACCACAGCAGTGGACCTTATACACAATATAGTTTTTTTAAAGTGAAATAAGCATAAGTATGCAATGGATTCACGTCATCAGCTGCAGCCGGATACACGTGATGAAGAATGAAAACAGTTGATATTAGCGTCAAATCTGCAGGAAAGAATTCTTACAGTTTACATCCTAAGACAACACTGAGACAAGTAAACATGCAAGTTATTAATATAAAAAATCACATAATTTAAAGCAAAGGAATAATCTTTTATATGCTCTAATGCTCTATTACTCCATTTATAAATTGTAGAGCATAACAAGATGGTTTTTTTTTCACAAGTAACTCAAATAGGTCTACTTAAAATTAATATAAACTAAATCAAATTAATGTCCATTCCACAACATAAACTCGCATATTCTCTTGGTTCATATAAACTTAAAATGTTTTTATTACAGGGGGCTATACTTGAGTGGAGAGCGTAACTCCTTACTATGAGATGCTGGTACGATCGCTGTCGTGCATTCCACAATAAATAGAGAAATTGAAACAAGTAAACTATCTCTCTGGCACTATCGAACCTGTAGGTTCATGGCCATACGGACATATTCTCTCCATACATCCCTATTAGCTAATGTTTCCAGTCATCCCCTGTATGATTTATTTCCCACAAATCATGGTTAATGTTATTTTCCCACCTCATTTTGGCTTCCTACTTGGCGCTTTCCCTCTAGTTTTCCTACAAATATATATAATTCTTCTGTAAGTGTGTATGCCACTGAACTTCTCCTAAACAACTCGACTGATTTTGATGAAATTTTTTGTGTATGTCTGATTGGGTCCCTCAAATGATTTATATTCACAATTGGACCCTCTAAAACCATTAGGCATAGGAGTTCAACTGAAGTAAAAATTGAAAAATTGCTTTAGCAGTCACATTTTTCGATGTTTCACAATGAAACTCAGTCTAACCTATTGAAATAAACCAAGGTAGTAACTATCTAATAAATAATAGTTTTAAAAAACTAAAACAACACGCTTTATTAGAAAACCAAACTAAAAGAATGAAAAATAATTTTATTTCCAACACGCTTGGGATAAATAATTTTACCATGAAAAGTGTGGGGTGCTCTTTACCAATTAATATATTTGATAATAAACAGATATTGGTAAAAGTAAAGACTCTAAGAAGAAAATGTAAAAATCATAAAAAGCACCCCACGCTTTTGATGGTAGAATTATTTATCCCAAGCATGTTGGAAATAAAATTATTTTTCATTCCTTTAGTTCGGTTTTCTAATAAAGCGTATTGTTTTAGTTTTTTAAAACTATTATTTATTTTTTATTTTTTAGTTTTAATATTTTACAGAATAAGATAAAAATGTAAATATCTTTAAATTCGATACTATTGTAGTATGGGCTAAAAGTAATACTCTTCTAAAAAAAACCTCCCAGCCAGATTTGAACCAGCGACCCATGGATTACTGAAATTATATACCACTACAGTTCACCGTTCCATCAACAGAGCTCTTACAACGATTATCTAAAAAGTCGACAAGTCCGCAACCTGTTATACCAGTTTTCATTTTTTTGATTTTTCTGATGATTCTGGCTAGGATTTTAGAAGCAAGATATGAAATTATTGTATTGTCACGGGTCCTTTACACGTATACAAAGTTTCAAGTCGATCCAATGTTTCTAAGTGGGTGAAAATCGTGTTCAAAAATTCCATTACATAGATACAAAGACACTTTTTTTGATTTTCTGATGATTCTGGCCATGAGTTTAGAAACAAAATATGAAATTGTTGTATTGTCACAGGTCTTTTACAAGTATACAAAGTTTCAAGTCGATCCAATGATTTTAAGTGGGTGAAAATCGCGATGAAAGAATCCATTACATAGATAGATAGATACAGGTCAAGCTAATATAAAGCGTGTAAAAATGAGTGAAATCCGACAATTAGAAGTGGAGGTTTATTTGAAATCCAAAATTAAATACTACCTAAATGACTGGATGGATTTTGATGAAATTTTGTGTGTGTATCTGATTCGTCCCTTGATGGTTTATATTCACAACTGGACCCTCTAAAGCCATTAGGTGTAGGAATTCACCTGAAATGAAAATTTAAGAATCACTCTAGCGGCCAGATTTTTGTTATGTTTCACAACAAAACTTAGAATATCCTATTAAAATAAACCGAGGTAGGTATTATCCAAAAATGAGCAAAATGCAACAATTAGAAGTGGAGGTTTACTTGAAAACCGAAATTAAAAAATGCCTAATCGACTGGATCGATTTTGATGAATTTTTGTGTGTGTGTGTGTTTGAGTGGGTCCCTGGATGGTTTAGATTCACAAATGGGCCCAGTAGGTAGCTGCCACTGCAATCCGGTTAAATGAATTTTTTATGTCAGATGTGTAGTCATCTGCATTACCGACATATTTTGCGCGACAATAATGTGGCGTGATAATGCACGCTTCTTGAGTCACAACAGATGGCAGTGAGGAGTTTTCTTGCGAACTTATTAATTAGTGAATTTTATGGTAAATAAAGTAACATATTTTTTATCGTCCGGCAATAACACGAGAATTGAACATTCTGGCAGACGTCTGCCTGGTCTTCTAGTATATATTACTCGACTACTTATAGGGCAAAAATTACTTTTCTGGCATTTGTTCTAAATACGGACGGTACAAGAGAAACGGAAATCATTTTATTTTCCTGATTAATAGATCGCTTGGTCCCACGCCGGGGTAGCCGAATGTTTAAGGCAAGATTCCTTGGCGCAGAGCAACGGGACTTGCGCTGGTTCGAGTCTCCATGGGGGAAGATATTTCCTCATGGAATTTCGACCAGGATGTGAACGGTGTCGCCCAGATCGTGAGGCATTTGGGTAGTTACAACATGTAGCAGCTTCAGGTTGAGAAAACCAGCTATAACGGATGGGGGACACGACATGCTGACCACATGCCACCCCTACACTAGCTGAATGATCGTCTACCTATGTCATTAACACGTGGATGTAAGACCAGCAGCCGCCTGGTGGGCCTGGTGCCTTCCTGGCTGTCGCGCCATGGAGAGAGAGAGAGAGATAGAGATAGAGATATAGAGATAGAGAGATATAGAGATAGATATAGAGATAGAGTTAGAGAGAGAGAGATAGAGATAGAGATAGAGATAGAGAGATAGAGATATAGAGATTATAGATATATAGAGAGATAGAGATAGAGAGATAGAGATATAGAGATATAGAGAGATAGAGATAGAGAGATAAGATATTAGAGATATAGAGAGATAGAGATAGGAGGAGATAGAGATAGGAGTATAGAGAGAAGAGATAGAGAGATAGGAGAGGTAGAGAGATAGATTAGAGAGAGAGATAGAGAGATAGAGATAGAGATAGAGAGAGAAGGATAGAGATAGAGAGAGTAGAGAGAGATAGTATAGAGATAGAGATAGAGGATATAGATGAGAGAGGATAGAGATAGATAGAGAGATTAGAGAGATAGAGGAGATATAGAGATAGAGATAGAGATAGAGATAGAGATAGAGAGAGATAGATATATAGAGATAGAGAGATATAGAGAGAGAGATAGAGAGAGATTGATAGAGAGAGATAGATAGATAGAGAGAGATAGATAGAGAGAGAGAGATAGATAGAGAGAGATAGATAGAGATAGAGAGATAGATAGAGAGAGAGAGAGATAGATAGGGAGAGAGATAGATAGAGACAGAGATAGATAGAGAGAGATAGATAGAGAGAGAGAGATAGAGAGAGATATATAGAGAGAGATAGATAGAGAGAGATAGATAGAGAGATAGATAGAGAGAGATAGAGAGAGAGAGAGAGAGAGAGAGATAGAGAGAGAGAGAGAGAGAGACAGAGACAGACAGAGTTGATCGTTGTTCATCAGATCATCTTTGATGAGACAAAATATCTGTGCTTCATAACTTTTTTCTAAGACAGGATGACATTATTATTGTTTTTATTATTATTAATATTATTATTATTATTATTAATTATTATTATTATTATTATTACTATTAGTAGTAGTAGCTGTTATAGTAAAAGTAAAATATAAAGTAATCTCTCAACGGGCGTTAGAAGGCACTTGGAGTAGTAGGAAGCAGAAGCCCCATTTTTGAAGACAGTAGACATGAGATGTAGGCCTAAGTCAGGTTGTCAGACCGATATGACGCCGACTTTACCTTCGGAACTTGCGTCAGGTACTCATTTCAGTTAGAAACTCAGTCGATGCCTGGGCCATGGTCCATCAGAATGTTTAAGTCAGTTCAATAATCCCATCGAGAATCGAACCTTACTACTTGTAGCATATTGTCATTTATTACTATTTTATTGTTACTATTGCCAAATTCTGAAGGGATGCAACTATTCTGCATGTTTTCATGAAAAGGGTTTTAAATTTATTTTTACAAATCTTCTTCGATCCTGCTTATTAGATACCGAAAATGACTGTGACAAACATGTAGGATATACTATCGCCTATATACACCGGTATATATGAATTGACGGTATAAGCCAAATGAAGAAAATTTAGAACATTTGGGTAATATCAGTAGAGAAGCTAATTTTACAAAGAATTAAAAGAGGGAATATTTGAGGAAAAAATAATGATCTTGAAATGAACGAAAAAGAGAAGAAAAAAACACTAACAATGAATTATATTAGAAAATTAGGGTTGAAAGAAATGGATCTCAGACTAGAGCTAATATAAGGAGAGATGAAAATGGGGTCATTTTTGCAGATTCAAGGGATATATTAAATAGATGAAAAAATGACTTCAATCAACTTTTAAATGTAGATACTTCATGTAGAACACGATACCGAAGAAGATGACTTACAGAGAGCAGAAATATAATTCGCAGAGCCAAACGCTTTTGATTTTGAAACGGCCATAGAAAGATTAAAAATGTGTAAAGCATCAGGTTCAGATGAAAAACCCAGCGAAATTCGTAAAATCGCTGGGAGAAAAATTGATGGACAAGATGATGATAATTAGTATTGTTATCATTATAATAAACATTTTAAAATAAATAATAAACTGTTGGATACAATATTATTTGTCGATGATCAAGTAGTGATTTCCAGTTCAGAAGATGATCTACAACGTGCTATTTTTAATTTGGAAAAAGTAAGTGCAGATTACAATTTAAAAATTTCAAAGAATAAAACTAAAATTTTAGCATTTGGATGATACCTTAAGAGCAAGAATAGTAATTGATAATAACATTTTAGAGCAAGTGAACATATTTAAATATCTAGGTTTCAATGTATCATATGTTAAAACTGAAGATATTAATGAAAAATTAAATAAATTCAATCTAATGTGTGGCACTATTAAAAGAACCCTTAAAAACACAAGAAAAGAAACAAAAATGAAATTTTATAAAGTAATGGCTGTTCCTGTATTGATGTATGGATCAGAATGTTGGACGATCACTAAAAGATAAGAACAAAGTTTGGAAGCAGCTGAGATAAGATTTTTAATAAATATAGCAGGATATACTCTGCTGGATAAGAAAAGGAATGACGATGTAAGAAAGGAACTAAATATTTTCAAACTTACAGACCGAATAATTAAATATAAGAACGACTGGAAAGAAAATATTGAAAGAATGCCAGAAGAAATATTTCCAAAATTATTGCTAAATTATAAACCACACGGAAGGAGAAATGTTGGACGCCCACACAGAAGATGGTCTGAACAATTTTAACAATTCTAGCTTTGATGTAACCGGAACGAGCCAACAGGCTTAATCCCTGGATTATTATTATTATTATTATTATTATTATTATAACAATAAATGTTTTATTTTATTCTGGCAAAGTTTAGGATGATTTGAGAAAAAAATACTCATAAATTAATGTAATGCATAGATTATTATTGTACCAATGTATGTAAGGAGATGAAACATATTGCTATAATTATAGAGGCATTGCATTATTTTCAACTTTGTAAACAATTCTAAAAAAATATATATAGGCCCTATTAGCATCCAGGCTTACTTTTTTTGTAACACAAATGAAGACCATCGATGTTAATTTGAAGAAAATAAATCTACTATATATATATCAGATTTTTAGACTAAGACATATTCCACAAAATAAATTACAATATGAGGGCACAGTATATCAAATAGCCTACATATTACAGACTTAAACACGGCATACGATTCGATTAAGATGGAGAAGTTGTGTAGTATTCTGCTAGAGTTCGAAACTTCTAAACAGTAAGAGTTATTTAATGTGTAGGCCTATATGGCAAAAGGAAGTAGAGTGAAGTAAAGTAGAGTGCGGATAGCCAAACAGTTTTCAGATACTTTTGAAATTCCCAATTGAGGAGATCCACTATCTCTTCTGATATACATTTTTACACGCTTTATATTAGCTTGTCCTGTATCTGTCTATGTAACGGAATCTTTCAACACGATTTTCACCCACTTAAAAACATTGGATCGACTTGAAACTTTGTATACTTGTAGAGGACCAATGACAATACAATAATTTCATAATTTTTTTCTAAGATCCTGAGCAGGATCATCAGGGCATAAAAAAAATAAAGACCGGTATAATAAGTTGCGGGCTTATCGACTGTTTAGTCCATCGTTGTAAGAAATTAATATTATATCCTCTGGTAGCTCAGTTGGTAGAGCGGTGGACTGTAGTGGTATATAATTTGAGTAATCCATAGGTCGCTGGTTCAAATCCGGCCCGGAGGACTTCTTTTTTTAGCTCATACTAGTATCGAATTTAAAGATATTTACATTTTTATCTTATTCTGTAAAATATTAATGACAATTTTGTAATCTTACCACATTGTAATTTATCCAAAAAATATGAGAAGGATACGATTAACTGTAACTATTTATCTATATTAAAATATTCAAAATATTATAATAATGTTAGATAATAATAATTTTAAAATATATATATAATTATATTCGTGCCTAGAGACTAAAAGTATCGTAAAAAATTAAATTTTCATGGGATTCCGGTTTACGACAATCAAACTAAAAATTAAAAAAAAATAAAAGTTAAAAAAGCTAAAACAACACGCTTTATTAGAAAACCAAACTAAAAAAATAAGAAAATAAATAATAGTTTAAAAAACTAAAACAACACGCTTTATTAGAAGACCGAACTAAAAAATGAAAAATAATTTTAATTTCCAACACGCTTGGGATACAATTAAAGTGGTCAACAAAAAATCATCTCCAACACATCTAGAATAAAATTAGAGTACCTACAAAAAAATTACCATCAAAAGCGTGGGGTGCTTTTATGATTATTACGTTTTCTTCTTAGAGACTTTACTTTTACCAATATATGTTTATTATCAAATATATTAATTGATATAGAGCACCCCACGCTTTTGATGGTAGAATTATTTTTTTTTTAGATAATTGCAATTTTATTCTAGATGTGTTGGAGATGATTTTTTTGTTGACCACTTTAAGTTTATCCCAAGGGTGTTGGAAATTAAAATTATTTTTCATTTTTTAGTTCGGTTTTCTAACAAAACGTGTTGTTTCAGTTTTTTAAACTATTATTTATTTTACTATAGCTTTAAATTAAATTTTTGGAAGATAAAGAGAACATATTAATTTGTAATAACCACCTATAAACATATACTGATGCGGTATTATTAGCCGATAGTAAAAGTCAACACAAACATTATATTAAATAACTCCAAGAACCTGGGGCTGGAAGTAAATGTCAATAAAACTAAATATGTGGACACATGTAGAAATGCATTAATAAAAGGGAAAGGACACATATCAATAAATGAGGGAAAGTTTGAAGAAGTAGGCGATTTCAAATATCTGGGAACAATAGTTACAAACAGAAATGAGGTACAGAAAGAAATTGAACATAGGTTTCCATGAGGCAATGTCCTCAAAAAATAAATAAATAAAATGAAGTTTAAAATGCAAATGGACAATACAGTATCACAAAACAGGAAGAGAAAAACATGACAAACCTGTACAGAAACCGCATGTCAGTACCGGTAGATTTGTAAATGCACCTTCTGCACAACCATTTGTTTATGGTATTATAGCGTCTGGCATCGTAGCAGGCAGTCGACGTTCGTACTTTGTATCAGCAAAATAGTTGTGTGTTTGTTGTAGACTTCGATTTTAATATTTACTGTTTGTGTAAATCTTTAACAGGTAAAGTAAATAGCCTCATTTTAACAAAAGTTTCAAATATTGGAATTAACTATGATTAAAGTGTGGATGTATTTTATGGAGATCCAGTATCTTTAAAAAAATTGTACACGACGTTCTCGAAGAAAAAAAAAACACTAACGTAGAATGTGATATTATATGAACGAACTAGATCATATCCGGCGTACGCTACTACGCCTAAATAAATGGAATATGATTTTAAAATTTTCGTTTTAGGTTAACTTCTACACCTAATTGTTTTAGAATATAATATATAGAGGCTAAACATCCGCGGTACCAGAAAACTTTTATGTACAAAGGTAAATATTTCGATGAACCAAACATGTCGGTTGCTAGTCAATATTAAATTTCGTATTTCTGGTAAATTCCTATTTCTATTAGTTGGATTCCGCTGATTTTTTATGCCTACCTGTTTTTATTTCAATATCTTATACTGAGTTTCGTTGTGATACTTTGAAAATTGCGACCGCTAAGAGAGATTTTTTAATTATTGTTTTAGGTGAACTAGTACACCTAATGGGGGCACGCAGGAGCGTAGTGGCTAAGACAATAAGCTACAAGCCGGAGGGTTCGAGGTGGGTTCAAGTAAGTCCCGTTCGGGTCCGGATTTGTAAAATGACCCAAACCATCTGGCGGCACTATGGCCCTGGGGTCGACTCAGCCTCTAACGGAAAATGAGTAACCGACCAGCTTGTTATATGGGGGTAAAGGGCGGGCCGTCACGCAGGGAGGACAAACGGCTGACATGAAGTTGCGATTGTCTAGAAAAAGTGGAGCCTTAACCTCCTACTACCCCAAGGGCCTCCGGGTCTGTTGTGGGAACACTTTACTTTTTTACTACACCTAATGGTTATAGGCCTAGAGCATAATAGATGGCGGCTAAACACTCACTGTGCTTGAAAATCTGTATGTTACAAATCTTCATGAAAATTGGTTAAGCGGTTAGAAAGTCTATAAAACATAAACTTACGCAGGCTGAATTTTTATATGTGAAGATTGTAAGAATAAGACAGAATATTATTTTCGGAAGAACCCAAAAAAATAATTTGAAGTGGATTGCAATCATTTATTAAAGTGTGACCTTAAATGACTTAAAGAATTGTCATAAAGCTCTTTACAAAAAACTTAGCTAGAATCTTCCTTCTCAAATCAAGACAATTGATGAAAATGTACTTACGTTAAAGGATCCTTGTGCAGTCGCTATTGCGAATAAACAAATGTTACTTTAGACAATGTTACATTTTATGTTTGTCGCAGGTTTATTTTAAATGCGTGTATTTTAGAACCAGCAATATTTGCAACTTATCTTCTGTTTAATGCTTCCAAAACCGTGGAATGGTACAAAAATCACTTTATGAAGTGTCTAATGCTTTTTTTTTCAGCATGTCCTTACAATATAGTTTTACCATGATCAACAAATTGGGCTGAGTATTTCCGTCGACATTTCAAAGGTTTGATTTATCATTTTGTGTTACATGAAACTTTTAGAAGAAATATTGAATAACTCATGCCCCAAGTGGTAGTCAATGACGTTTCAACGAATTTTGTTTTACAACCAATGACTGTCAGGTTTCACCTCACTCTATCTCCATTTATCTTTATCAGCTCCTGCTTTTGTGATAAAGAAAGCTCCTCCTTTTTAATATTCTGAACAGATTAGAGCGTTGTTTTTTTTCAACAAATACATTGAATATAGCAAATAATGAATAGATTCCTTGATTTTACTGAGTTTACTAAAAAATAAATTAGTAACCTAAAATGGTATCTTTACCTTGTCGTGGTGGAGTGGCTTGTTTGCTTAAATGATCCCGAGAGCTATGTCGGCGGTGCATTGCTGCCGATAGGATTACCCATGCCGGACTGGTCGAAGGTGATAAGCCAAACGAAAAAAGTACCTTGATCGAAAGAGTGACAATCTTTCACCGTAAAAAATACAACCGTCAAGAAATGCGGACATGGGTTCTACTAGAGTAAAATTTTCCGGGGGTCAAACAGTCCCCCATTCGGTTCTCCGGGTGGGGACTACTTCAGGAAACTCATGCCAAAGGTTATTCATAAGAAGCCAGATATAATAAGAACAGTTAAGTCTTATAGACTGCGAAGGGCAGGACATTTGGCACGAATGGCGAATGAAAGACGTGCATGGAAGCTTCTTGTAGGAAAACTAGAGGAAAAACGCCCAGTTGGTAGACCAAGAATGAGGTGGGAGATTAACATTAACTATGATTTGAGGAAATTAGATTATACAGGGAATGATTGGAAAACATTAGCTCAGGATAGGGATGTATGGAGAGCTTATGTCCGCGCGGCCTTGAACCTGCGGGTTCGATATTGCCAGCGAGTTAGTTATAATGTTGATTATAATATACAGTTTAATGTTTCATTATTTCTTACAATATTGCGATTCTATTAGGCAATAAATATGATAAAGTTGCAATGATGTACATAACCTCACATTTCTGATTTGTTATCTAACATAGCCGTTTACATTAAATGTACAGTATATATATTTTAAAATATGGTAACTATATTTAAATAATGACTTTTGAGTAAACGGCCTGATTTTATTCGTTAAATGGTCGTAACAAATGCCACTCTTGATTTCCAAATCCTCTAGATAAATTGAAAATCACTCGTAGCATTGGGCGCATTCAGCTGCCAATAAAGCGCTCTAGCGCTTTAGCAAAAATGGCTGCCATTTGCAGCGGAAATTTAAGGGGTCTGTTGAATGAACCGCTGCATGCAGCTATACTGCCAAATTTGAATTTATCCATTAGCTCATTACTCATATTACTACGCGATGCTATTGAAATTAATCATAATACTAATAGGGATATAAAGAATTTACGATTTATTTTAATGTATGTAATTTATGAAATTGACGAATAGATCGTTTAAAATAAAATATAACGAGAAAATTTGTATTTTTTTTTAATTATTAATGTATCAGGCGGCTCCGTGACGCAAGCGATTAGATACTCGCCTCTCATCGCTGGTTTCTCGAGAATCTTATTTATAATATTTATATTAGTTTAATATTATAATTTGTGTTTTAGTAAGAGTAGCTTTTTTTATCTTGATTAGTCTCGGTCATTATACATAGATTTTTTAGTGGAGGAAACGGATCTGCGGCATATTCTTTCGGGGTTTCTCCCATTTTCCCCTACCACAATTTTATTCCACCTTTCCCCATTTTCATCTAATCTATTTTGTTCATCAGATGTAGTCAGCCTGCACCCTAATTAATTATAGACCTATATAAATATATGGGCTTAATTTAATCTCTCGATCTGACCCTGAGTTGGTCTCAACTTGAAATTATCTTATTATATTTAAACATCACTCCTCGAATTCCCTATGTGATGCATATATTGCTCCTTCATCATCACATAACCGCACTAATAGTATTGCCAGGTGGGCTGTGGGGCAAATTTTATTTAATTGTTCAGCCATTTTATTCATATCATTTCTTACATAATATTTGACACTTTTAGGCCTGTATTTAAATCTATGAGGAATAGGGGTTACATTAGAAAACACAGGAAATATAGGCATATGTGCAAAATGAATATAAGTGGTGCAAGACATGACCTAAGTACAGCAACCAAACAATTGTATATAGGAAGGCATCATTGTAATTTTTAAACCTCAAACATACTTCATCTTTATTTTAAATTTGTTACGGAATTGAAATGAAAACAAAGAAGAATATAAATTTATAATAATTTAAATACAGTTTTCTTAATAATTGATTAATTCATTTTTTTGCATCATCTGAAAATATTAATTATTTGTAAGAGTAACTACCATAATCTTTATGGCTAAAATAAAACCAAAACATTATATGTAATTTCCAACCTTATATGTGAAATTCTGTCATAACAGCAGTTAATTATAGATAACCTCTCAGTCATCATGCTTAAAGACATTATATATATGTATAATCACTAACATTAGCAATGCCACTTTCTTAGTAAAGTTAAGTGTTACACTAAATAGTATATCACTGAATCATTTATAATAATATGAAAAACATTTACCACCAAGATTAATGGTAGTATACAGTGAATAGCAATATCTCATAAGAGACCTACATGCATTTGAATTAAAATATATAAGACCACATTTCATTTTACGATAAATTGGGAATTAAAGTGAAAATTATTCATACCTGGTTCAAGAAATGGCTCTCAGTATCTCAATGATAGGATATAGTATATAAAAAGTTGGAGATTAATTAATAATGGATCAGCTGTGATTAAAATCCTATGCAGAGTGCAAAATTTTTTGTTAATACATTAACCAACTCTAGCTGTAATTTAATTTTATTCGTGCACATCACACAGAGTATTGTATCTTCACTGGTCAAATTTAGATAAGAAATCTAGAATATTGTAATATTTGAATTCAAGTTATGGCCGATACTTCACAAAACTCTTTATTCAGAAATGATTACAAACATAAGATACACAGTTCATCTCTTTGTCCATTACACAAATTTCTTATTGTGTTGCACATTTAAAGAATAGTACAAATGTTCGTTTTATCTGTAGAGAAAATTGGTTCGACAACCACTGTAGCACTTCCAGAAATGACCCCATGAACACAATCATACTATTCTAATTTATTTCATATATCTTGAAAACAAAAATTATAATTAACTTGGCACCAGGTATTAGCGAATGAATCATCTGCGGATACAATTTTCATAATAAAAACATTCACTCGTCAATAACACAATGATTTGCATGAAAAGAGGTTATAATCGTAAATTCTTGATCTTGATAATAATCTTAACATTATCACTGTTTTTAGTTTTACTTAATATATCACTTATGTTCGTCTAAAACGGTTAGCCACCTCGAATAACTCATATATTATATGTCCAGACATAAATAACACAAAATTTGTACATCAAACATAAATTGTTTATGGACAAAGACGCCATGTTTAAACTGAATGAACCAGCCAATCACAATGGATGCAGCGGTTTTTTCTGTCTGCAGCCTACTTTTACTTCGCTGCAGTAGCTGCAAGTCCGCTAGAGCGCTTTATTGCCCTCTGAATTGGTATGCTGCAGATAAAGCGCTAAAGCGCTTTTGCAGCGCTTTGGCTACTGAATGCCCCCATTACTTATGAAAATGAATTGTCGCAGCGGCAAACGGAAGAAAATATAAAGACTGCCACTGAAACTATTATACAGTTAACTTTTTTATTTAAATTTATAAGAAAAAGTTGCAATCAATCGAAAACAGAACATTAAGATGGATTGCTTTAAGTCCCATCTCAAGGATACATAACGCAACGTTGCCATAAGGTAAGATTTTTGCGATTTGGTTCATTAATCCAATTAACTTCTTCATTGCCTTTTGCGGATTTAGCCTCCAATTAGTGAGCGTTTTGAGATTTTGGGCTACACCATTGGCTTAACTATAGAAACGCATGCTATTATGCACTGCAGGGTCTATAGTGTTAAACTATAAAAACATACAAAATTACTACTCTTCCATTTATGCTAAATGGATGCGAAACATGTTCTCTTACTATAAGAGAAGAGAGCAGCATACAAGTAATTGAGAATATAGTGCTTATGAAAATGTTTTGTACCAAATAGAAACGAACAGGTGAATGGAGAAAAATGCATGTCAGTTAAATGATCTTTATGGGAAATCAGATATAAGAAGACTCGTCGACTGCGATAGGTAGGACATGTGACACGAATGGTAAATAAGAGAGACATGGAAACTCCTTGTAAGAAAGCCAGAGGGAGAACGACCATTTGGGTAGATCATACACCTTGAATTGAGGAAGCTCAGGACAGAGATGGGCTCAACTACACTTGTACTAGCGCTTGATTTTTTTAATTATATTGTAAACTATAGCTCTTCTTCTATATTTATTAACATTATTTAATATTTTCAACATTTTCAAACAATTTTTACAACATTATTAGACAATTTTGAAGTATTTATTTAAATACACTGCTCAAAAAAATTAGGGGATATTGTAGAATAACCTATTAAAACTATGTTTTTTGGAATAGTATTAGATGCAATCACTTTCTATTATTCCAAGATAATGTAAATAAGAGTTTGAAGGTGTTACGTAACCTCGGTACCACACCAGAGGGCAGTGTCTGTTCTTTTGATGTGAAAGGGTGGTGTGGGGGTGAATGTTTTGTTGCTGTTTTTAAATCCAGTCCAGTTTTCAGTTAGTGAATGACTTGCCTTAGGGACAGTGATGCCTCGACAACGTGATTTACCTGAACCAATGGCTTGGAGAACCATAGGAAGGATGGAAACTGGACAGACACAAGAGGTGGCACAAGCCATTGGGGTGTCTCAAAGCGTGATTTCCAGTCTTTGGAATCATTTTCAAAGAACATACTGTTCACAGAAGAGCCGGACAAGGTTGACCAAGGGCAACAACAGCAAGGGATGACCGTTACCTCTTGTTAACAGCCCGTTGGAATAGACAGCAGAATGCAACTCAACTGCGAAATACACTTCAAACAACAACAGGACGCAGGGTGTCAACAACTCAAACTGTCCCTAATCGACTGCATGGAAGTGGTCTCTATGCCCGTAGGCCCATGGTGTGTACCAGATTAACTCCACAACACCGTAGAGATCGCAGAAACTGGGCGGAGGAACATCGTGGGTGGAGGCATGCCGAATGGAGATCAGTTCTTTTTTCTGACGAGTCGCGATTCAACGTGGAATGTGATAGTCGGCGTGTATTCATCTGGAGGCAAAAAGGGACACGAAACAATCCAGCTTTTGTACGTGAAAGATCCCCATATGGTGGCAGTGGATTGATGGTGTGGGCAGGAGTCAGTAGTGGTGGACGTACGGACCTCTACGTTATCCAAGGTGGTACTCTGACTGCGGTAAAGTATAAAGATGAGATTCTCCGACCTCTTGTCGTGCCTTATGCTGATGCCATAGGTGATTCTTTTCTTTTTATGGACGATAATGCACGACCACACAGAGCTGGCTTCGTGAACGAAATGCTGGAAGTGGAGGGTATCGAGCGTATGTAATGGCCAGCTTCCTCCCCGGACTTAAATCCGATTGAGCATGTGTGGGATGCGTTAGGCAGGTGCATTGCAGGCAGACCAGCACCTCCCACAACTGTTCCAGAGCTGCACATTGCTCTTATGGAAGAGTGGCCACGTATCCCCCAAGAACCCATTGCTAACCTCATTGCATCAATGCCATACATGTGTGAGGCAGTGCTGGCTGTTCGAGGAGACCATACACCATACTAAAGAAACATTTTCACCCATGTTAATGTTGCTTTGTTTGTTTGCCATATTCCTAATCAGGATCTCTTTGACATCTGGTGTGGTAGAGAGGTTACGTAATGACTTCAAACTCTTGTTGACATTCTTTTGGAGTAATAGAAAGTGACTGCATCTAATACCGTTCCTAAAAACATAGTCTTAATAGGTTATTCTACATTATCCCTAATTTTTTTGAGCAGTGTATGTAAATCACAATATTATGACACTGTTAGACAATATTGTGATGCTAACTGCTATTTTCTCCACAGAGTATATTACTTAGTCTATGATTTTTCTATCGCTGGTTGGATCAGCGTTAGGGAGTGATAAGTAAGTGTACACCCATTTTTAATAAATGTTTGGTAATTTTAAAATTACTAATATATTTTTTAACATAGATTTGGGAATTTATTGCAAATATTGGTCATTTAAATTTCATAACGACGGATAGTAATCGAGGATGATAATCGATATGTGGTTCGATTGTGGGTTATCGCTGGCTCTATAAACTCTGGCATATGCGCACTGTTGTTCTGTAGGACTTTGAAAATATTTCACGCTAGTTTAAGTGCAGTTTTCCCCAGAGATGTTTTGGAGAGTTTATGTCCGCGCAGCTAGAACCCTAATTTTCGATAGTGTGAGTGAGAGAGAGAGATATGCAATGAGAAAGAGAGAGGGAGTGTGTTTGTTTGTTAATGTGACAGCGGCAATTTTTGTTCATTCGGGACCAAACTCGGTATACAGCGATCAGTTAAAAAAGTAAGGTCGAATTCGTTAACCAGTAAAATCGGATTATTAATAGTGGGGTTTATCTGATGCGAAAATTTAAAAATTGCTCAACGGCTAGTACTTTATATTTTCCAATATATTTTTTTTTTCAAGTCCTACATAATAACAGTGCGCATGCGCGTGAGTTTATAGAGCTGTTGCCAGATGGCAGCACGTGAGGTATGACTAACATTTGAAATAAATTACCGAACTTTTATTAGAAATGTAATGTACACTAATTTCTCCCTTTTATAACCTAACAAAATTAATTAAATGCATATTAGCCTATTTACTGAAGTGTACACTAATCTCATGTACACTAACCTAACAAAAATAGTACTAATCTAACACAAAAAAGTGTAATTGAGTTGTTGATGGTGGCAACATTGGAAGAGGAGGGAAAAATAACTAGTGGGTTTCACAATATTGTCTAAAAATGTCGTAATGTTACCGCATTTCTCGTAAATAAATAAATACGTAAAAATTGTAAAATAATGTTATAAGCATCTTTGAAAAACGTTTAAAATATTACAAAATGTGTTGAAAAAAGAGAAGTACATAGAGTAACAGTATTACCAGAATATAGGCTACTATGGAAAATGAAGGTAAAGGTAATGTATTGTCGAGCCCATTTTAGATATATTTTTCAAAGAAACTCGGTGTAGGCCTATGCCATTAAAATAAAATGAGAAATGTATTTTCCAAAATTCATGAAAATTCATTAGGAGTGGGAGGTTATCTGGTAGCCATAATTTAAGAATGGCTCTAGTTACATCCATGTTCGCTTCCCCCCCCCGCAACGTACCGGTAACCGGAAATGACCGACATATGATTCAATTAAATAGGCCTATACAACGGACTTCATGGCGCAACAGACCCAGAAGGCACTTGGCCTATCAATCAGCTGCTGGCCTGACATCACTTGCACCATTTATAGAGGTGGGTGATCATCTACCTAGTAGAGAGATGGTATGTGGTCAGCATGTCGAGTTACCCATCGTTATAGCTGGTTTTTCTCAACCTGGAGCCTTGACTTATTGTAGCTACCAACATTTCTCACGATGCTGGATGAGCACCGGTCCCATAATGGCTGAAATTACATAAGAAATATCTTTCCACTGAGGAGTCAAAGCAGTGCATACCCGTAACTCTGCTCCTTGAGGCATGATTCCTAAAAAAAACTCGGCTATTGTGCTGGACTATCAAATATTTAGGGCCTAATCAGCAAAATCAAACCATAAATTCAACTTACTGAGCAGTTCGCTTAGTTTACGCAGTTCCTGCGCCACGGACTTTTGTAATATTAAAAATTCCATTCCATTAACTTGGTTTAACCTCTCACCTTATAGGTACGTCTGCTTTTATGGACACGCGCCACCGGGATCTTACAGTGGCACGATCTGTTGGGAGAGGAATTTTAAACTATGAATCACATACTTTTTTTTACCTCACAAGGGTCATCCTGAATCCGTGATCAGCCCAATGTCAGGACCTTGTCCACAACATAACGCAAGACGAAACATACCATTCACACACATTCATAATATTCACGACGAATAAGTTAATGATTATTATGATGGCATGGTGATATTCGGGGATCGTTTGGGCCTTGGTTTCCTGACATTTGTCTTACATGTCAGGAAACCCCGAAAAAATCACAAAGGTATTATCATAGGAAAATAAGAACGGGAAGACCTAAAGAAGGTTTTATGAACGTCATGAGGAGTAGTATGACCAAACTGGGACTTACAGATGAGGATGTTCAGGACCGCTACAACTTGAGAAGGCGAATTTCTTAAGAGCGACTGAAAACACTATATTGTGTTTAAATACCGAAGAAAAAATATATAAATTGTTTTCCCTGTGCTCTGAACAAAAAGATCCGAATTAACATCAGATGGTTTTCAAGTTATAAAATTATTATTATTATTATCTCTTGCATTTTTTATAGCATTATGTAACATTTTATATTCTTGTAATGTTGGATTTATTTCACTTACTTTAAAAATTATTATTTTTATGAAATAAATCCCAAACCTTATTGAATACTAAATTTTATTCCATGTTGATTTATGTTTGTTCCAATGGTCCCAAAGGGTTAGATTGATAAATGCCGTAGCCGAGGCGGTAAAGGTAGGAAAGCCTTGGCGGCAGAGCTAACGGGACTTGCGGTGGTTCGCGTCTCCATGGGGGAAGAAATTTTCTCATGGTATTTCGGCCAGTATGGGACCGGTGCCCACCCAGCATCGTGAGGCAATTGGGTAGCTACAATAAGTAGCGGCTCCAGGTTGAGGAACCAGCTATAACGGCTGGGGGACTCGACATGCTAACCACATGTCACCCCTACACTGGCTGTTGATCATCTGCTTCTGTGATTGACACATGTGGATGTGAAGGGCCAGCAGCCGGCTGGTAAAAGGGCAACCGCTGAAAAGTGGAAAGACCCTCAATCGGAATCGGATTATCATAATCATCATTAATATTAATTATTTTTGAAAGTCAGGATCCATGCAGAATTTTAAAAACACTAATTTCTCAAGTCGGGGGCACGCCGTAGCGTAGTGGTTAAGGCACTGAGCT